>KZ651252.1:338584-354578 GCA_001010745.2 Gerris buenoi | reverse complement strand
TTTAAAAAAAAACGATTTAATTCTATTACTGCTCGGCAGGGGCGGCCCAAGGCCCGTGCGACCCGTGCGGCCGCACGGGGGCCGGTCTTGGGGGGTGCCAAAGCGCTGGTTCAGATCATTACACTTGTAATTTGTGTGGTAAATCTGCACTTGAAACCCCAACCATTTTAAATTGTACGATTGACTTCGGGGTTTTTAAAACTGTTCTTTTATCAATTTAACAACTTTAGACCTGGCGGTTTTGAAAATAGGGGTTTACTAAGGGAGGGGAATTAGCTCAGGATGGCTACAAACCTTCGCATTGGACGCACAAACACAAAACCACACGAAAATCTTCATAAATAATTGTTTTATAATTTTAACAAAATTATTTAATTGCACTCGTAAAAATCTCCCCCGGGCATTTTATACGTTATCACACCACAAAGAAGAATTTCCGGATAACATGTTCTTGCGATCTATTGGGCGTCACTATCGATTTATCAATTTTAACCAGAGATTTTGTTCTAAAATTCAGAAGTCTTTAATCACCTCATTCGTTTCTGCATCGAACTTTTATAAACAGGATTATTTGATATTTCTTTGTCTAAATAACTATTACTAATACGACCAGTGACGGAACTAGGAATGTTAGCTCCCGAGGAAAACTAGACCATTTGGCGTCCCAGACCCAGACACGTATTTAACAAAATTTAGCGCCCTGGGCTGTAGCCCAGTTTCATGCTATTTTCTTTGACAATTTGGCGCCCCTTGAGGCTAGCGCCTGGGGTGACAGCCTCTGTTTCCTCCCTCTTGTTCCGTTACTGAAGTATATTTAGTGTAATCCATTTAATATACTTTAGGACAAAGGCATATCACAGCGCCGAAGACATACTTCGCACGGGCGAATGTTTTGGGTCGGGCCGCCCCTGCTGCTCGGTCCCAGTCTTAAAATATAGAAATAAAAAAAAAAACTCCTCTGAAACTTGGAGATAATATAAGGAATCAATTTGGCGTAACCTACAACTTCTCTATCTTCGAAAATTCTGAGGATTGGGGTATAGTAATGTTGTACAAAATTAACTGTACCAGTGGTACTCATCCACAGTCACAGTTGAATCTTTCTATAATCTAAATGCAAAACCTTTCCAAGAACCCTTCAGGTGAAAGTCGGTTTTTTTTGGGTCGACCATCATATTAATGTCGAATTAATTAAATTTGATGATAATGGGTTAAACGCATAGAATCATTGAATGTTACGAAATAGAACGCGAGGAAGATATTTGCCACACTAAGTGGCAGAGTATTTTAGGACTATTCATGTAATGTCATTTTTAGGGATTAGTTTCTTCTCCCGTTTCTAAAGTTCTTAATAGTATATTGTTTCTATATACAATACCGATTTATAGACAACTTATAAAGATAAAAGAGTAATGGTGACGACTAAGTACAAAGTATATATATAAAGATATAAGCTTTTATGTACTATGCGATAAGTCACAGTCACTGTCTTGTTCAATTCGTGACAAAGAAATGTATTTACAAGACTCTGTCATGATCTATTTTATATATTTCTCTATTTGTGTAGATTTCAACTCTCTCTTTTTCGTCTTTTATTTTATTTATTTCTTAACTTAGTTGTTTCTAAAGAGATTTTGTGGAAACTTTCATTTCCAGTATTTCTTGATGAGTATCATGTTTTTAAACAAAATAATTTTAGAATAATATTAGTTTGTTGACTACTTAATCAGAATTTAATGTTTTGTCTTTGCTTACTTTTTTGTTTTTAATATTCTATTTAAATATTTACTATACTAATTTTCTCCTTTTAATGACGTGCTCAATTTGCACTGTCACGTGCCTTCTTCGACTAACCATAACGGTCGCAAGTCTTTGGCTACATCATCCAGTTTTCCATCTCTTTTTGGAATACCTCAGTTTCTTCGCTTAGGTCTTACATAAGGATTTAGGTATACACTACAAAAAGACCTACTGATTAATATAATAGGTCTTGTTGGAATACGTTTTCCTTTGTAAATACAAAGAAAGAACTAGAAAAACCTTTTTAACTGTATTTTCTTCATCTTTATTATGTTCATCATTTTGCTTTCCTTATTGGTCAAATAAATAAAAATATACCCAAAATTGCCCCCCCCCCTCAAAAACTATATAATGGCTGATCCTAAAATTTCGAAATAATTCATGCTAGTACCCTATAGTGGGGTGATAAAAATTCCCCGGGAGTGCATTCCAAATTTTTTAAAATTGCCAATTTTATGCGCGAAAATTTAAAATGTGTTTGAGTGTAAAAAGTTTGAGTTGGGTATCAAATGAAAGCTCCTGAATAGTAGGTAACAAATATATATGGGTGATCCTCAAACTAGGGGCAACTTTTCTCTTATTTTAAGAGGGAAAATTTGGGACGTACATCCTTTGAGACGCGGTCACCACCGAAAGACCTAGAACTTTATTTTAATTCTATCCGCGCAAGCTTACGACCTTTATATAACAGAATATAAAATTTGTAATTACGGTAATAAAAATTTAATTACCGTAATTTTATTTACAGTTACGGTACTTAAACATTTTTTAGTACGGTAATTACATTTGATCATTGAATATTAAATTATAGCCAAATAAATAACACTACACAAATATCCAAGTTATTTCCTTTAACAGCAATATAAGGGCTAAAAAATAAGCCTGGCTTCATAAATATAGTATTTTATAATAATGATTTAAATTCAGATACGGTAATTAAATGAATAAAGGTACGCATCTGTTTGACAACTTTAACTCAAAAAAAATCAGGATAGGCTAAGGTTTTAGCCGCCATTTTTCCGCGCCATTTCTTGTCAATGTTGCCAGCTTCTCAAACTACTAACCGTAAGAAATTTTCCTCGCCCTTGAGCAAAGTTAAGGCTCACTTTATTTTCCATTACGGTAATTACATAAAAACATTGGACAATTTTTAAAGTCCTGTACACCAACCGTAAATCAGTAAAAAATTTATAAAAACTTATTTTATTTAAGATTAAACTGTCACCTGTGAATAAGCATTAAAAATCTTAAGAAATATGTAGTACATTTAGAATGAGACAACTATTTTGGATAATATCCTATTTTGGGACAAATACGGTAATTACATAATTGTATTATGTTTGAATTTTCAACTATCCATATTTCAATAAATATGACTTCATAATATTTTTTTTTCTGTGAGATTTGTTAATTATAGTCATTTTAAGCAAAAACAGAGAAAAACTGGAAAGATAAGAAACATCCTGGTGAAATACAACATTGGGACACAATTATTGCCACAATTAGTTTGAGAATCACCCATAAATACTTTTTCAAATTTTGCATTCCTTATCAGGCAAATAAATCAAAATATACCCCAAAAAAATGTCCCCCTCCCCCAACCACTATAGTTCGGCTGGTGCTAAAATTTCGAAATAATTATGGCTAATACCTTATTGTGGCGCGATGGAAATTCCGGGAGTTCATCCGAAATTTTTAAAAATTGCCAATTTTAGTCGCGAAAAAGTGAAGTGCGCCCAAAATTTTATTTTTTAAAAATTTAGAGTTGGGTATCAAATGAAAGCTGCTGAAGAGTAGGACCCAAATATATACGTACAGTAGAATCCCGGTATTTCATATCCCGTTATATCATATATCCCGATAAATCGTATATTATTGTCAGTCCCTTGAAAAAATCCCGATAATTGGTATAAAACCAATGTATTTCGGTCCCCTCAGTATAACGTATTTTTTTCCCCTTTCGAGGTGAACATAAACGTCTTATAACTCGTATAATTCGGAGAATAATCTCGATAAAACGTATGAATGGAGGGGGAAATTTCCAAGATTTTGCTTATTTACTGACTATATCTGTTGTTTTACTCTACTCAGAAAAAATAACAACAGTTCACACTTCACTACAATTAGAGGAAGTATTAATTAAGTGTTGTTTTTTTATTAATTCCGAATTGCAAAGGAACCTATTGGAGGGAACATTCTTCGGGGAAAAAATTAGAACTCTCGCGTGACGTTTGATCGGCATTAAACAAAGACTTAGGGGGGAGAGTGTGATTGTATGCAAACCAAATGTAATTCCTGGACTGCCTAGATTCTTGATGAAGGAATAACTCAAATAACTTTTATAATTCTGAGAAAAATTGCGGTTAAACGTATATAAAAGGAGAGGACCCTTTTCCAAGATTTGATTGTTTACCTCCCGAACAAATGGTTGATAACACCCGAACAAATGGTTTAATTCAAAAAAACAAATTATAATTTTTTTTTTTAACCAAGTACATACTTAATTTTTTTTTTTATGATCATACACAGTGTATTTTTATGTGCAAAATAAATACAAGTCTTAATTATTACATTAATTTTTCTTTTTTTACCATCAATATTTCATAATCCCGATTTAGTGAACTACTCGATATATCGTATTTTTTCTTCGACCCCTTGAAGATACGATATATCGGGATTCTACCGTATATGCTTTTTTAAATTTTGCATTCCTTATTGGTTTATTACTGATAAAAAACATTGTGACCCCCCGGGGGATCGAACCCGGGACTCTTGATATCGAAGACAAGAAATCATAATTTACATAATGGGTATGCTTATTCATCTACAAAACCCTAAAAAGTACTTGGACTAAGTACTTCCCTGATTTTTATAATTTCTAAAACAAGATCAGGTTCTTATTAAATTGTCTATAGAGTTGTGTTTTTTAAGGATGAATAGTCCATGAGATTGTGTGCAAAAAAGTGTCTAACTAACATTAAGCTAACATTTTGTGTATAAGTAAAATTTGGGTTCCTATTAAGAATAATTTAGTCGGCTAAGTTCGTCTGTCGACAATCTCAAATGATGATCCGGGAACCATCTCAGCATCTTACCTGATCACTGCTCTTGCTCAAAAAAACAATCCTCTCAAATTTGGCAGGTATTCTTACTGGACACTGCTAACTTAATCTACATCTACATCAGCTTGGCCAGCAGAAAGCTCAGTGTGCAGTCTGTGCGAAGAAAAGGATGAAATTCCTTCTCAACTTATTAGCAGCTGTCCTGCATTAACATGCCTAAGCTGGAAATCTTTGGCTTTGCCATCCTGATGCCTATTGAAGAACTAAGGTTACTTTCCCTATACAAGGTACTTATTTTCTGTGGGTCTGCCAACTTGCTTAGAGGATAGACTACTATAAGATCTGCATAGAATCATGAAAATTGCATTCTCTAACAAAATGGGGTTGGACGTGGCCTCTCTCCACCCGTTATTGCCAAGCCATTTCCCGCAATTGAACTTAGCCAACCACTTATTCTTAAAAGGCACTAAAAGCTTATCTCACTAAAACTTTTGCACAAAATTTTAGCTTGATATTAGCCTTACAGTTTTTTAGCCATACGCTATCTCCTGGACTAGACTGACAACTGACAACCGTTTTATATGTAAGAAAGATAAAGTTTATGTTTGTGTTTAACTTTAAATTAAGTTTCTATTGAGCTCAAATATAGATGATGTGAAATCGAAAAAGAGCAATATGTTTTTAATAATTCCTTGCTAAATGCCACAAGCCATTTTTTTGAATAGCTTATCTTTAAACTGTTTAAACATAAACAATCATCTAAGAGGGTTCTTAACTAGAGTAAGGTGGAGCCTGGTAGAGGTACGTGACTGGTAAAAGAGATTGGCTCGAGGCTGACACGACTAAACCAAGATCTCGAGGGTCTAGTCATGCGCAAACACCTTCACTAACTTCTTATATGAGCCTCGTTTCTTCAAAATATTACAGTCAAAACAACAAATATACAATGGTTAACCTGTTCTATTGTATCAGCTGATCCAGTTGTTTATTGGTTTAAGAACTCAGGCTCGATGATCTGATTTGAATTTCTGGCTATCTGACTACACATTGTTATTCTTGGGTGTTTTTGTCCTGTCAGTTATCAACTGCATATTTTTGGTCGTTTTCTTTTTTAAATTATTTAATAAATGCTCTTGTTTGTTCGATAAATATTTATGGATTATGAATTATCTCACTCTTGAAATTAAAATGTTTGTGTTCTTAACATATTTATGTTGTAGATTTACCCTGAATTGCTAATAGTAATTAGCTGGTATTACTAAACCTTCGTCGATTCGACTAACACGTGCAGAAAATAAATTTTGTGGGTTGAAACTACACTTTTATAATGAGAAAACTATTAAAAACTCATTACTATTTTATTTTTAAATGAGATATACAAACATTTTTAATGAAAAATAAGTTAGCAGGAACATTATAATAATCTGAAATTAAGTTAATGCACCAAGCCCATGCCCCAAGCCACAAGCCATAGGCGCTGTGCTAAATGCTCCAGGCCCCAAGTTACCGCCCACTTAAGTTACTGCCTGGTTTCTGGCTTATCGCCAATTACCTTAGGCCCATTACCCTAGGCTACAGGCTCATTCGATGACCAATTAATTACCTAAGTTTAATACTAAACGTCAGTCGAATCGTCGATATAGCTGTCATGAGAATTTACCAAAAAATGTGTGTATGGTCAAAATGACTTCTACTGCTACACTGGCAGGTATGTTACCAACCAGTGCAAGCACTGCAGAAGGAGAGGGTACCCATCACCATCACATACGAGCATAGAAGGTTTTGGGCCTAGCTGTGCTCGTCGATTCCACTACCGTTAGCATTTCGGGGTTTACGTTAATTCTTATTCAAGATTGTGGGTCTTTGACTTCTAATGGGAAAATTTTTATTCAGTATCAATGTAAAGTAAGGTACCAATCTGTAAAGCAAGGTTTTATTCATATTTATATTTTCTGTAATCATTTAATTTTAAACCAAGTTTTTTAATTATGTTGTAGGTGGGATGAGTGTCCTTAAATTTAACATTAAGTGACTTTATAAGCCCTTCAAAATATATTTATTTATAAATTATGACAATTTTTTTTGTTAACCAGAAATATTAAGACCTCTGTTAAGGGGGCTTGGAAATGACTTAAATAGAGTCGAAATATACCAGAATGAGATAAGAGAATAAAATTTTCCTTTTTATAGATTCCAAAAGACCTATACAATCTTCGATGACAGCATATTTATATAATATGTATATTATAAAATCTCGAAAAAAATCGATCTGAGACAACTCTGATAAACTGATAATAAAATAATAACATAAATATACGAGTTCATAATTACTTAGTGTGTTTTCTAGCAGTGTTTTCTATGCGCTCTGCATAGAGACGTCAAAACGTGTAAATCCCAAAATCTCCAGATAAAATATACGCGCCATTACAATACTTTCTCTTTGTATGAGAAAGTAAGAAGAATTAGTGAGAGGTCAGTCTATTTTATGTCGGAGATCAAATCTTACCTATAACTTAATTTCTTACTTCTAATTTCTTTAATTCTTACGTCAAGCCTTAATTTCTTCCTTATCTGCACTAATGAAGTAAAAAAGAAGGAAAAAATCAGCTAAGTTTAATAAACTATTTTTAATTCGCGTGGGGAAATAATTTATGTTGTTTATTTTAGATATGTGAAGGTTCCCTTAACTATATCAATATTATCATAAGTATACAAGCTGTCGAGGAAGAACAAAATTATAGAAAAATATTAATATATAAGTTTTATTTTGTGAATAAGAACAACAAATATTTTCTTTGATTTGCTTTTCAAACTTACAATTGACCTTTAAAAGTAATAAATTCGTTTAATCAGTCTCTTTTGTTAAAATTGCTTGAAACAATTTTGTTTTAAAAATCATTTATTAAAATAGCCTAAAGTTTTTCTTTTTAACCAAGCATTGTAATATTGATTGATTTGTGTTGATTAAAAGTAATGAAAGGATGAATGAGTTTTGATTAATGATTTTTTTTTTTTTTTTAAATTGTGTTTTAAGAAACATGTCCCGTTAAAATAATAGGAAGTTCACTATGTTTTGTTGCTTAAATATTTTTTTAGGGTAGCGAGGATAACACAAATACAAAAGTAAAAAAAAAAATTATATATTATTTTAGTTTACCGACGTTTCGAAAACTATATTTCCTTCTTCAGGGTAAGGAAGTTCTGCAGTTTGTTATGAAATTTCATTTTGAGATTAAGAAAAAAAATGATAAACCATTTAACTATAGTTTTATATTTATGTTTTATAAGCAACTGTTGCAATTTAGTGCATCATCAAAAAGTATAATATTAAATAATACGTTTCCTCTGATCTCCTCTTGCAATTCGAAGCGTCTTATAGTGAAAAATGGGCCGGATATCACGAAGTTCATATTTTACACATTTCATTTTTTTCCATAAGGAAAACTAGGTAATTTAACAAATTCTAAGTCCTTGGTATAAGAAAAACAGCCGTATAATAGCGAACAAGGCAATTTCCAAGCAAAGGTCAGTGAATAACAGCACTGCTGGAATCGTGCTGGTCGTTGTGCACGACTGGTCAACAGGGGCGTCCACCCTAGACGATCAGTCAGGGTCAACACTATCAGCTGCATTTGTTACGTCAAGTTCCGCGTACAATCATACCTGTTGTAAATTGTCAAGTTATTTTGTATTCAGGGAACTAATTATTCTGAAAATTCTGTTTTCTGTTGTCTGGTAACTGCAATTTGCAGCATTCTTATACAACAGTAAAATTTTTAAAACTTCTGTTAAATATAGGTATATCTTTGTTCAATTTTTTGGAACGAAGTTCCTTATGGCACGTTCTGGAGCCCGGGAGTAAATCCGAAAAAAAAAACGAACAAAATCACCGTCACAAAACCAAGTGTCACGAAATCTAACGATGACGATACCTTGAGTAAAAGATTACTGAGTTAATTGAAATTTGGTACGCATGTTCTTTTTACCAATGCCGTAAGTTCGTTTAACAACTTATCCGCCCAAGCGTTCACGCGCAACGCTCGCGTAAACGTAAGCTTCAAATTTAAAATTGGAATTTTTGGACGGAAAATTCTTACTTCGTTTTAGGCTAAGTTTTTTGGGGAGCTTTATCCGTCTAAGCACTCGAAACGAACACGTGCAATCTTCGCGCAAACTTGATCTTAAAATTTCGAATCGGAATTTTAGGTTTATTTTTTTAGGATGGGAAAAGGTTCTACAAAGGTTTGCCAGCCCAAAAGCTAGCCAAGGCTGTTCTCTAAGTGTACATAGAGATAGAGATAGAGCAGTACATTCTCGAACCACTGAAATGAAATGTACGTAATTTCCCATGGCCCCACGTCTGTTTTCATTCAAATATATGTAAGGTTATTTACTTATGTTATGGATTATGGGGAGAAACTTATTAAGATCACCTTATTTATGCTTACGGTGATGAATTAATTACCGTGCTTGTACCCGACCAAGAATTTATGTATGTTTACGGTATAAACCGTACAGATGACAACCCTAGTTCTATATTTATCAATTCTTTGAGACAAACATTTTTTCAAATATTTTGCTTTACTGATGACGGATGCTGAGTGATGGACTTTAGGTGTGAATAAATACCATTTATACCATTTTTGCCGAGACGTTTCGACCCTTCTTCAATATATCCTAGAATATTTTGCTTCAGTAAAACTAACAGCGAAACTGCTGTGAAGTATCTAATAAAGATCGCTAAATCTATTAAAATGTATCTACTCGTTTTGTATAAATTATGCCCTCCTACAATATTGATAACAAATACTCTTAATCTTCGGTGCAGGAACAGTGATATTAAGCAAAAACTAAAAAAAAAGTCCAAACATTTCGTCGCTTTTTCAATATAACTCTGTGTGCACAGGGCTTTCATTTTTGCAAACTTGGCATTTTACTAGTGACCTTCTGCCCTTCGCCCCTGCAACATATCCAAAAATAGTTTGATAGAGTGAAAATTTGATTTTGTATAGTAACATACATTTTGCAAGTCACCCTAGGATGCTCTTAAAAAATCATAACAAATTTTAAAATGTCAATAATACCAAAAGAAAGGATGAGTTCGTTGGCCAGAATTTTTGGAGTCCATTAGTGGCCAAAGTTTGACAATTTAGGGTCAAAAATAGCATAAAAACGTGTTTTGTCCATTTTACCCCTATCCTATACGAAAGTATGACATAAGTGTACATAAGATTAATTGCAGTACTCTTAAAGATCTTTCTGACGATATGCATCTTGAAGGGTAAATATACTATTTTGAGTTTTTTACCTCGTACCCCTGTGTACCTTTTTCACACATCTAAATTCTAAACCAAATTATTGTTATTAATTATTTGAGGATTGTTGTTAATTATATATTCCTATATTGTATTGTAAGACAATTTGCAGATATCTTTGAAAATTCGCTAAATAAATCATGGGCTATGACTTTTTTTTTTTTAATTTCCTTCTTATCAAAATAGAGTACTACATCGATGTATTTGTTCTATCCCATGGGATGCCATCCCATCGCTATTCTTCTTGCGAACGTATTTTCATCTACGTTATTTACACTGTATAACCGAGTAGCGTTTTGGTTGACTCCCATCTCTTTCAGTGTTGTTAAAGTCTATTGAGGGACCTGCTACAGATAGGCCAAACATGAGTCCGAGTCAAGGTTAGTAAGATTTCACGCTCCACTGATACTCAGCTCTGGTCAATAAAAAGCTTTTTAAGGTCTTTTGTTCTGCTCCGGCGTCACCCGTAAACTTACAGTCAGAAAACCGGTGTAATTTATAGGCGAGGATATACATCGTGAACCGTTCACAAACATCGCTTTTTATATTATGAAGACATTAAAGATCAAGGTTAGTTCTTAAATGAAGTGAGGAAGCTGAACAAATCCTTTATTTACTTGGAAGATAATGCATGGAACGCTGTTAAAACGTTTATATAATAAGAGCCTTTAGTTTAGATCTTTGTTATAACTTGTTTTTAAAATACTCGAGCTTTTGAAGCGAGGTTATATTTCTATATAAATCCGATGTAAATAGATCGCTCTCACGCATAAATAAATACATTTAAATGATCCTTTATTAGGAGTCAATGAAGACGAAAGGATAAAGGCCTGACCCAAAATATCCTTAACAATCTAAGTTTATTTTCCAGAGAGGTTAGCCGTGTTTCAATAATAATAATAATATTACATAAACCCAGTGATAGATTTTGAACTAGAGTCTGTGCCAAACGAGAGTTAGTACGTTGACAGCGCGGGAAAACTAGCTAATGGGATGGGTAGCCAATGAGAGCTCAAGATTTGCCCTCTGGAGAACCATATAAGAAGATAAATGTAGTGGCCTTATTTTTTCCCTCAGGGGTTGGTCAATCTGTGTGTCAATCGATTTCCCGCGCTGTCAACGCACTAAATCTCGTTTGGTACAGACTGTAGGCTAATGAATTTGTTCTGCAATATTCCAAGAAGAATTATAAACCTTTAGCATTTTTATAAATGAAGTTAATAGTATTGATTGAGATTTTATGGTATTTACTCATAGTGAAGGTAGAACCACGTCTGGTTTAACCAAACGTGTCTAAAGAAAGGTTTGACTCCCAACTACATTAGAATCAAAAGCAACTCAACAACACCAAGTGCCGAGAAAGCAACTGTAGCAGCTAGGAAGATTTGGCTTCGAGAAGAAAGTAAAAGATGGTTTGCTGCGAGAGACGGACTGAGCTTTTACCTCTACCAAGTACACAAACTACTAGCAGCACTCCTGCACCCAGCAGAATTTGACACTCTACTCAATAAAATCCGAGATTCAGCTGAACAGGTCGGGAAGGAAAAAGAGCTTAAACAAAACGCGAAGCTGAGGAATCTTCAAAGACAACAAAACATCCACACAGAACCAGAAGCACCCCCACCAAATAGAGTACAAGGTACCGATAACAGCCACAATTTTGCTGACAAAATAGTTAACCTAACCAATGTCACACTAAATATAAAAGAAATAGGTATTCTGAATAAAGGACTTAAACACAGTCCATATTATAACCTAAAGCAAAAAGAATTAGAACACTTAGCAATACACACAGAACTAGCCCTTAGCACTTTGCCTAATAACACAGAGACACAACTCACACGACTCAAAACATTAAAAATACTTAAAGAACACAAAAACAACTACCCCACAAACATAGGAGAATTCATACAAGTAAAAAAGACACTTAAGGATAACGAAGTAGTCACAATCAGAGCGGATAAAGGTAACACAATAGTACTTTTACACAAAGACACATACATAGATAAAGTTAACAACTTCCTCAATGACAACGATTTCAAACAACTTAAGACAGATCCAACAACGAAATATAATGAAATAACCAAGAAAACACTAAATAACTGTAAAGGAATATTAACTCCTCAACTCATTTATAAACTTAAAAACATGAATCCATCAGCCCCAAAACTCACAGGATACCCAAAAATACATAAAAACAACACACCAATAAGACCAGTAGTATCAAGTATAAACTCACCCACATACAAACTTGCAAAAGAACTTAATAAAATTATTAGAAATAGGCTCCCATTACACTTAAAACACACCATAAAAAACTCATACGAACTCGTAGATAAAATTAAAAACATTAACATACCCAATAACGCTAAATTTGTCTCCTTTGATGTAGTTAACTTATTTACTAATATACCTGTTGATGAATGCATAGATATAATAAGAACACTGATAACAAAATCGCAGTTAGAACCCCATGAAAAAACCCAACTAGACGACCTCATAACAACAACACTAAAACAAAACTACATGACTTTTGACAAAAAATATTACACTACTGATAAAGGCCTAGCCATGGGATCACCTTTAAGTCCACTCTTAGCAGATCTCTTCATGAACCATATAGAGACAACTATATTTAAATCAAAAAACACTTTACTACAACAAATAACATACTGGTACAGATATGTTGATGATGTACTATGCCTGTGGACTGGCACAGATAGACAATTAAACAACTTTCTTCATTATCTCAATAACTTACATAATAACATAAAATTCACCCTAGAAACAGAAGATAATGGTATAATAAATTTTTTAGACCTTACCATATATAAACAAAATAATAAACACACATTTAAAATTTACCGGAAACAAACATTTACAGACACAATAATACACAACACATCTAACACTCACTACAAACATAAGATGGCGACCTTCCACAGTATGATCCATAGAGCTATTAACATTCCCATGAACAATAGAGACTTCGAAAACGAAATTAAAACAATAAAGGCAATAGCCAAAAATAATGGATATAACACAAACATAATAAATAACATAATGAATAAAAAATTGGAAAGAAAAGCTATTAATCTAAGCATCCAACTAGAACCACAAATTAATAATAATAAGAAATGGATAAGCCTGCCATATTTAGGAACAATCTCGGAAACTATTGGAAATCAGCTAAATAAACACAACATAAAAACGAGTTATAAAGCATACACTAACCTTAAGAAGATCATAGGTACACCAAAAGACAAATCAGACATACTAGAAAAAAGCGGAGTATATAAACTCACATGTGATACATGCCAAGGAGTATACTTAGGCCAAACCGGAAGGCAGCTAAAGACTAGAATAAAAGAACATATACACTCTTGGAACACTAAAGATAATAAATCTAGCTTCGCGGAACACCTTATAAATAATAATCACACATTCACAAATAATAGCGTAAAACTCATACACACATGCAGCAAAGGAAAACAATTAGATTTACTAGAGCAATTAGAAATTAACAGAGCCCTCCAAAATAATAATATAGAATGCTTCAATGATAAAATTAACCTCAATACATCACCCCTAGTCAAACCAATAACAAACACACATATATAACAACATTATGTCCTTAATTCAGAAACCTCCTACCATTTCAATTCACCAATGTTATCATATTTATTTGAATTTATTATTTTGTTATATTATTTAGTTAAAAATGTTTATAGTCAAACATGTAAAATTTGTTAGAAAGTAACCCAGGTACGATGAGGGTGAAATTCCACCGCAATAATCCAAAACTCCTCTGATCCTAGACGCGAAGATAATTCCTCTTTTGCCGATACCCAACTATACCGACCTCCCCTCCCACACCATGTACCCCAAACCCCTCTTCCTTTAACCTTTATATCCCAGTTGTAAAATTGTAAATTATCATTACACTGATGATGACTGAATAAGTCGAAACCGGTATGTACGATAAATATATCTTTATGGTGTGACAATATAAAGTTATTGACCAAGTAAAAGTGTTTTTCTTTACTAATCTACCTTCACTATTTTTATAAATAGCTGGATTCGTCTTCTTGCTTCGTAGTGTTTTATTTTTAATAATTATTTTAATTTTGAGGATTTTATGCTATACTACCGTCAAGAAAACCTTAATTTATTTGATCATACCAAATAAATATTATTTTTTACAATTTCATAAAGGTGGTGATAATTATGTTAGTGTGGTAACTTGATTTCAAATAAGCATTAAGGCCGATATCATGAATCAAAATGGCCGCTTATAAAACCCTTTTACAAAGTTCAAAGTTCTATTTGTTAAGAAGTCTTACTTCCAAATTTATGGGTTCTTAATAAGATTTAAAAATATACCTTAAACTTTAAAATGTTCCAACACTATAAGTAGGCGAAAAAACTATTGTTGTAAAAAAAACTGCTATTGTTGTCGTCGTCGACCGTTGAGAATTGGACTATAGCTTATATGAACGTCTTTCCTCCAAATTACGTACTCGTAAAAACACCCCTTCCATAATATGGTCTGACTGATGTATCAAGGCTGCTTCAATATTTATTGAACTGTGTTCTATAAAATAGAATCATTTAAATCGTCAAAACAACAATTTTATTAGGTGCTACTTTTAGCTGGCTTTACTCTAGCTGTGCTTGGATTAGGTAAAATATGGCGTTGGTAGTATAATGGGAAAGGTTTGGAGCCGCTATTCAATTATGGTTGGTATTACTGCAACTAGCCGAATGTGTCGTTTGGCCTCAGGATAAGGAAAAGAATTCCCACAAGTGTAACCTACATTTCTTTATTATGACATTAGTAGATATCAGAAACCAACATCTTTTATATTTTCAGAAGTCAGAATTAAAAATGCCAAATTATACAAATTTAATTTAACTTATTCTATGACCTATAAATTTACCTTTATTTTTAGAATTTAATTATACATTGAATTCATTAACGCATGATTTGATTAGATAAGTTTTTTATTTGTATAAACACATCAGTTTTGTACAAATGGAGTCACTTTTGTTTAAATTCGTTTTTTGTTACATATAATGTAAATAAAGAGAAAACTGTATTTTTTTTAAAAAAAAAGAAAATCATATAAGTTTACTTTTCTGCGGCTCCCCACAAGATTTTTTTGGGCCCTTGCCGAAGAATATTAATGAGAACAAAAGAACTGGATGGTCCCCTGACAAAGATATAGAAGTATGATTCCAAGTAGTTAGATTTTATTATGCTCTGGGCTCTGAAGGGGGCCCCCATCGACATTGGTACATTGGATTACCGGGGGCCCGCCCGTAATGTGGGCCCGTGCGGACCCATAGTTACGCCACTGGTGGCTCATCTATAAATTTACCGCTGCCAAATACCTTTAAACATAATTAATAATTTACTGCTTCACTTTGTTTTAAAGGTCATAAAGTAGGCGATCAATAAATTCTACCAAGTAAATAAAAAGAACTACTATTATGCAAACATTCTAACGTACAATATAATACCTATTTATTTTATATTTGTAACTAAATAATAAATAAATAAATGAAACTGTGGTTCATAATAAATATGGAACTATGCCAAACCGATATTATTCAATTGACATTATAAAAACCCTCTGATCGCTTCTATAATCTATATACAAGAAGCCATTTGTAAAAAAATAAAAAAAATAAAAATAAATAAATAAACTCCTTTCTCCCTAGCTCTGTTTTCATTTCGTATTTTCAAACCTTGTAGTGAAAAATGATGAATGGGATCCAAGCCTTTGTAATTATTTTAATTTGTACTTTTTAATA
>KZ651252.1:324020-337213 GCA_001010745.2 Gerris buenoi | reverse complement strand
AAAACACTGCGTGTTTTCGAGATCTGAAATCTGGGTTTGTTTATGTTACGAGCCAAAATGTATTTAATCTAATAAGTCCCATAAATTAGAAATCCTTAGGTTAAGAAATGGTGGACAAACACTTTAAGATTGAAACCTCCTCGTAAACGAACAAGGTTATCCCTTTTTTTCTCTTGCAAAAAAACGGTTCGTATTCGTTGGTGCGGAACTTTGAAAAATCTAGATAATCGTATTTTAATTTCTACGAGTGTGCTTTGGGATAATGCGGAGTTTCTTCAGAAGGGGTGTACTTGTTGAAAGTTCTCAGAAAAAAAAAGTATTCCATTCTTGTAATTACTTAGATCATTATAAAAGTTGAACTTTATAGACGTTTTTAAGTCAAGTTACAATATGGCTTTTTTTTGCTATTCGATTAGATTGCAATTTGTTTCTAGGTCAGGAAAGTTGTTGATTTTTTTTTGTTCTATTACTTTACTTGAGTTTCTATAACTTAGAAAGATCACGTTTTCTTTCCTTGCGTTTCACTTATTAAATAACTTAAATTGAAAAAAAAAAAAAAAAAATCTCATTTATAAAGAGAAATAATATATTTTTTTTAGAATCCAGGATTCCAGTGATAATTACAAAAAAGTTTATTAACTAACTATAGTTCTATTATTTTGTATTTAGAACTAAATTCTTTAAGTTCCATTTTGCTTTAATAAAATAAAATTATTACTTGCAGTTTTTCAATTCTATATGTTATTATTTTTTTAACTTATTTACCTATTTTTTTAACTTATTACCTCCTACTAGATTTACCTCCGATGTTTGAAAAAATAGCCGAAAAAGTCATTTTGTACCCAAGGATTTTTTAGTTTAAAACAACAAANTCTATTTGCTGGTAGTTTGTTTCCTGGTCCTCGAATGGTCCTCTGTAATTTCTTGTGAATTTCACAACCCCTGTAGTTTGCGGGATGAGCTCCTCCGCATAAAACGCAAGTTGCTGGCTGGGTTCTGTCCTTCTTAGTACAATCCGCAGTTGCATGTAAGCCTGTGCATTTAACACACCGATATTGGTAATTGCAATATTTCTTAGTGTGTCCCAGATTTTGACATCGCTTGCATTGCACAATTTCCTGTTTCTTATGGGGTTCTTCTACTTTTATTTTACAAAAATAGAGCTCAGTTAGTTGAAAAATATTTTTGTTCCGTGCGTCGGGTTCCAGATCAACGAAGAACAATGGTAGATTTATTTTAGAGACCGGGTGAATAACATTAGTAACATTCCTTGCTCGGAAACCTGATTTTGAAAGTTCCTCCTTGATGACATCAGGTGAAGTAGTGGGATGCAGGTGGCGTATCACAACACGGAAAGCTTTATCTCCCTTTAATTGATATGTATGATGTTCAACATTAAGGCCTTTTAAATAATGAATGACAGCTTTGAACCCGTCCGGTGTTTCGACTTGAATAGCAACGTCTGAAAGACGCGCTTTACATTTGAATTTACCGGCGCCTATAAGTGTAGTTAAAGCTTTCACTAGACCCGAAAAATCTCTTACTTCCTTGACGAATATAGGTGGTGGTTTCTCATTAGATTCTATTTCGACGTCGTTTTGGAGAACATTGAAAGGGTTAGTTGTCGTGAAGTTTAAAGACTGTGAGTTTAGATTTGAATTCAAACCGGAAGGCCCGGAATTGGCGCTGAAGCTCTGGGCCGGTGATGTAGGTAGGTCCGTGGCCGTTACGCTCGGAGCGGAGGGCATGCCGGGGGTGGTAGCAGGCTCGGTCCGCACGGACTGGCTTCCCCCTCCCTGGGACTCCTCTGAGCCCGTGGAAATGCTATGGGTCCGGTTACGCTTCTTTCTCTTGTTAGTCATGTTTATCTTTTTAAATAACGATAAAGACTGTTTTTGTTTACCTTTGACAGGCCTGGCCTTAGCTAGGCTCGGCCGACCGGGTGACCCCCGTCCACTCACTATATTCTTCACTTAAAACTAGTAAAGAATAATTAATTAATAACTTAAAAATAATTCACTCCGATAAAATAAAAACCAACTGTATACACAAAAGAAAATAAAAAGAACAACTTGGACAAAAATGAAATAAAACTAACTTGTTTGACTATGTGAAAATCAGTGTAAAAGAGAGAGCCGATCTTCACGTGGTCAAGTGTAAACACGGACTCCCGCTATCGTTGTGTATTTAGATAAAAATACTTTATTAGGTGATTCTACATGTAAAAACAGTTGTTATATAAGGCCTTTTTCGACCCGCTTTAGAGTTATAGCTTATATAGAGTTACTTTAATCTATAGCCCAAAAATAATTTGCTTATCTTTAAAAAGGTTATTAATCAAATGCTAATATAGCTTTTGAGCTTTTTTTAGGATTTAAATATGGTTCATATTAGAGTCTATATTAGATAATAGAGTCTAGAAGTGGGGGAGACACCCTGCATTCTTATATATTCCACCAAATACACTTGGGACATTCCTTTTTAACTATCATAAATGTATCATATCACTACACAAAATAGTAAATTACGCGTCTAGTGCGGAAAGTAGCATTTTGCATGCGAGTGTGGAGTTTGTACTCGAGCGATAGCGAGGGTATAAAACTACTCAAGCAAAGCAAAATGCCGTTTTCGCACGAGTTGCGTACCGTACTCTATCTACAATTGTTAGATTTTAATAATAAATACAGAAAAAAGTAATTTAATAAACTTCCTGTATGAAAGTTCGTATTTCTCTTATGATAAAGATGACATTAATTCATAATTTGTATTTTATGCCGAATTAATTATTTCGGGAGGCGTATTATTCTCCTCATTTTTGTCATAATCACTTAAATCACTCATTGCTTTTCTCTAAAAACTCGATATAATCAGTTAAGGTGAAGAATTCTTCTTTTTTACCACACTACGGAAAAAAGAGGAATTATGAAACGCACATGCGTAATGAATATAATACGTGAAGCTTATAAACCGAGATACAATGTTTATATGTATTTTATATCAATCGTAGATAAATTTCTTTTTGTATCAAGTTTTACATGCCTATTTAAATTGTACTTTGGACATGTATATATACAATTTTTTTTTTCAAATCGTTACGTTAGAACGTAAGATATCGGTAAAAACGTCGTTTTGTCTATTTTAACCGTTGTCAGCTTTAATAATTTTAAAGGTTTTTATCACTTCATAGCGGTGTCGCTATTGGTTTTGGTTTTACTAAAAAATGTTGGTCTTATCAAATAGGTGACGATAGAATCTTTTCCCGTTCTGAAATTCCAATTTTACATTTGACGCGAAGTTGTGCACGAACTCTTGAGCGTATCACGCTATCCAACGAACTTGCCTGAGTATTAGTAAAACGAACATGTCTATATAATTTCAAGTAGTAGTAGTTTAGTACTTCCTACTGGAACGGGTAGGGCGAACCACTTGTTCGAACCTTGCAATTAGGCCATCACTTAGGCCCTTTTTACGCCCCATGGTGGAGAGTTACAGCTACTTCACACATCATACATTTGTACATTGTACCGCCGAAGTGAGTATGGAGTGATCATTAGTAAGCTATATAAGCGTGCGTCAAAGCGTGGGGGAACAGTCCCCATAAAGGGTGTCCCTCCCCTTCTCCGTCCTCGAACCATAGATACAAATTACATCATCATGACACGGATCGGACCCACATCAAAGAGTGGGGGAAGAGTCCCCATAAAGGGTGTCCCTCGCCTGCACCGTCCACTATTCATTGATGCAATTCAGAGTATCATGGCACGGGATCGAACCCACGACCTCGAGTCGCCTCAACTTAGCTGAGCGAGAGCGCCTTAAGACGCTCGGTAATTTCAAGTAAATCGGTCCATTTTTATTATATACTTAAGTTATCGTCGGACATGTAAACGTTACTGACAGACAGACAGTCAAACAAACAGGATGCATGTTGTAAATGGACAGTGCTGTTAAAATTTTATAATCATATTTTTATGTATTGGCTCTGATTTGATTAATTATATAGAAATTTGGAAAGTTTCGTCCGTATAAAGTTTAAGTTAAACCAGTTTTATTAGTTGATATATTACTCGTATATTCTGATTCACTGTTATAAGACATTATTCTATGTAATAGTAGAAAAAAATTACAAATTACTGTCTTAAAAATATAAGTAGACTAAGCTATATTGTGTACATTATTTTTTTTTTAGCTTAAAAATTAACCAGGGGGAATTACAAGAAAGTGAACTGTATCCTTCGAATAAAGCTCGGTTAAGTCTTTAACTTTAAAAAAACTTTCAAACTAATTTGAAACAATCATGTTTCTTCAAAGAGTTAAAATAAATCAGTTCTGTTTAAGCTTTTAACCAGTTCGAGGTATGGGACGGCTTAACGAGGCACTACTGTCTAATATACCTGTTTCTTCTAATTCAAAGCCTGTCGATGGAAATTAAAGTGAACTGCCAGTAGGTATAATTTAATCTGTCGGACATCAAGAGTAATAACTACCTGTCATTTGTTTATAACCCTTGTATGATTTCACTTTGTACATTACTTGATTATTACTATTTAGATAATATGTATATCTTTAGTTTAAAATGTAGTTTGATTGATTTTTTTTATTACTCTCTTGTCCCTGCAATTACTTGTTATTTGCGCTTTTATTAATTATCTTAGGAGATTTAGTTCTACTTTTTATTTTTTTAAATAATTTTCTTGGAACCTACAGTAGTTTCATTTTTTTCCCATTGCTATATTATTTATAGTGAAACTTCATTTTAGAATAAGTCTGTAGTGGAATAAGGTTATACATAGTTTAAATAACAAAACGTAATATTTAATTTTTATTCCTCTTATTTAGAAGGTAACATTGATACCTCATTTTGTTTCATTTTTACTTTTTCAAGCAAAAAATGCATAGGGGTAGCTAGAAAGACGACTCTCCACTGATTCGTTTTTCTAGATGAGCAATGAAGTCTCTTGATTAAGATTAGAGAAAAACTTCTCTCCATTGAGACGTCTTTCTAGATGAGCAGTGGAGTCTCTTAAATTAAGATTAAAGAAAGACGTCTCTCCCCTGAGACATCTTTCTAGATGACCACTGGAGTCTCTTGATTAAGATTAAAGAAAGACGTCTCTCCACTGATTAATCTTTTTAGATGAGCAGCGAGTAGTATCTTGATTAAGATTAAAGAAAGACGTCTTAAAACTGATTCGTCTTTCTAGATGAGCAGAATAGTCTCTTGATTGAGATTAGAGAAAGACCTCTCTATTGAGTCGTCTTTCTAGATGAGCAGTGGAGTCTCTTAAATTAAGATTAAAGAAAGACGTCTCTCCACTGATTCGTCTTCCTAGATGAGCAGTTAAGTCACTTTATTAAGATCAAAGAAGGACGTTTCTCCTCTGAGTCGTCTTTCTAGATGAGCAGTGGAGTCTCTTGATTTAGATTAAATGAATTAGTATAGTATAATAAAGACGTCTCTCCACTGAGTCGTCTTTCTAGATGAGCAGCGAGTAGTATCTTGATTAAGATTAAAGAAAGACGTATTTCAACTGATTCGTCTTTCTAGATGAGCAGAAAAGTCTCTTGATTGAGATTAGAGCAAGACCTCTCCACTGAGTCATCTTTCTAGATGAAGCAGCGAGTAGTATCTTGGTTAAGATTAAAGAAATATGTCTCTCCCCCGAAAGTCTTAATTTACGGTTTTATACTATAAAGTTACTTTTTAGTGGAGATAACGTCTTTAAGATTGAAGAAAATCGTCTTTACGCTGATTCGTCTTTATGAATGAGCAGAAGAGTCACGTGATAAGAATTAGAAATACGTCTTTAAGTAATTTTCTTGTACAATAACGTAACATTTAGTCCAAAGACGTCTTTCTTTCTACGTAATCAGAAAAAAAACTCATTTAAAATCTATTCTGGTTGTATTAGCCTAAAGCGGTCAATTTAAAAAAAAAAAAAAATATACAACTTTTTTTTTTTTTTTTTTTACTAAATACAGAACAAGCGTAATTATTATAATAATTTGAATGATTACACAAGGTGATGATATATTTGTTAACGGTTGTAGGTGTGGTTTGATTTATAGAAGTTAAAATATTGTAAAATAATTGTTGTCTTAAAGATTTCTCAATTTCCGGTCTCGTATATTTGTATGACTGTTTTTATTTGTTGATAATAAATCATAATCTGTAGTCAAAAAATAAATATCTTAAAAGTCAATCGTACAAATCTTTCCTTGTTTTTTTGGGTATTGTTACCGTTTATTTTAAAAATTTGATTGTGGACTAAACTTTGCAAGGTTGTTATTTATTTATTTTATTTTTTTAGTTTCTTCTCCACCATTGCATTTATAAGTCCAAATGATCTTAGCTGGTTGGTTGAATTTGATGAGTTCTTTCACTGACTTAACTTGTATATTTCACCTTAAGGCCGGTTTCTGTGTGAAAGGAAGATTTCACCGTGTATGGGGCTGTTTGATATTTGCACTAACATCAGGTTTGCGAAAAATGTTTGTTCGCGTTTGGGGGCCTTTGCATACAGTAGCTTGATGTTCCTTTGTCCCAAAAATATTTGGACTAAATATCCCTCTGTCTTAATAATTATTTAGATAAAAGAATTCCTTATAAGTGGTGAACAAACTTATGGAGAGTAACCAATTAAATTTTTGCTATATGGCACATAATTTTACCGACTTGTGTTTTTTATTTATTATTATTTTTTTAAATAATTTATATTTTTTAATTATTTATATTGGTTCTTATGTTTAATTGCTATTATTTCTATTATGTTGCAGGTATGTTCGTTCAGAGGAAGTATTGTATTTTCACAGAACTCTTCTTTACCGTAAGTTATTTAGTTATTTTTTATTTTTTAAATAACTTCGTCAATATGTTTAAATTATTTGTTAGCCTTGCTTTACTTATTTTATACACACACACACACACACACACACACACACACACATATANTTAAGTAAATTTACTTATGAAGACATAATTTACTTAAACTATTGAAATGAGACACTTTTTGATTTTAATATTAACAAAACGTACTTATTATGTATTACGTTACATCTTACTTAGTCGTTTGTAAGTTTTGCGGTTGTCATGAATACAGTGGATTATCAACAAAACATCACCCTTGTGTTTAGTATGTGTTGCACGGTAGCTGCATATACTGTACAAAGTGTGACCTCACTGAAGAGATTGGCAGATATCCAGCTTGTCAATCTTCTAGCAGTTTGTCTGCTTGTTCAGTCCAGAGTCCAGATCACTCCCCGTCTATACTTCTCTACTGTTACACATAACCAGTGTAAATTATTATGCAGTCCAGTAAATGAAGAGAGATTTCACTTCGCTTTTGCATAAGAGGTTTAAAAAAAAAAGGAAATTAAAAAAAATAAAAATATTGGATTTGAATAGGTTGAACAAATAGAGAGTTCTTTTGGTAAATATTGTTAAGTGTTATTATTAAAAACCACAATTTCTCTTTCATTCTAGAAAACTAGTTCAGGTGGCACATTCCTCCTAATTGGATGTAAATTTATTTATTTTTTGCTTCAGAAGGCAACGGAAGCTACAGAAGGTAACGGATGCTATTTAGGTAAAGAAAATATTCTATGTCTCCGATTTCAAAATTCCAAGACAGAAATCTGTTTAGACATCAGGGAAAATTTTTGGTTTCGTGTCTTTCTGCGTCACTTAATTTTTTCGAATCAACATATCTTAAAAACTACACGTCCGATTTTTATTAAATGGTAGGACATAATTAGCCCATTGTTGGTCCCATATAAGTTTTAACCTCTCTTCAACTTGCGCACAAATATATTTTTATTTACAACTGTATCTTCAAAAGTAACTCATCTGATTTTTTATTAAATTTAGATGGTTTGACTTGAGTAGCCTGCAGACAGCCCCAGATTTTGCTTAATTGATACTTAAATTGATGTAAAAAAATATCAAAACATTTTTGACATATTAAAAAAAGGGGGGAATAAAATTTATCAATTAAATAATGGCTTGTAAAAGCATAAAATCAATATAGTACGTGATAGGATGCGACGAAGCAAGATGCCACACTAGTTGACTGCTATTTTTTTTAATTGTTCACACAATAAACTTTCTAATAATGATCTGGTTTCTCTCCAACTACCATTTTAGGAATTTACACAATTTGTAACAGAATCAGGGTCTCTGGAACTTAGCCATTTTATGCGGTTAGGGTTTTGTTGGGGGGTTATTATTCCTCTTTGCTGGCTTCAGCTTCTGGGCGACGTCTTGGCTTTTTCCTCGTATATCATTATTTTAGCCTATGATCTTCATGCATATTGTTCTGTCCTCTTGTTGTTCCATGCTTGACGTCTTACTTGCATCCAGGCCATCTACTAGACGTGGAGATGTAGTCAACTAACTTCCAAGGTGTCTAATCCTACTGGGAGATGATGGTTCCGACAATTTTGACCCCTTTCTTTTCCCACTTTGTCTTGTCCTGGGCGTTTCTATGCCATGTTATACTCATCTCTTTTACAATAGCATCTTGCCATTTTCCTCGTTTATACAATACATTAAACTAATGAAGAATTACTCGTATATGATATTATTATTATGATTGTTATCATGAGGTTATTATAATGTGTGATATGATATTATGATATCAAGTAAAGATATACTGGCTTGTTTTCTGGAACTTGGCCTGACGCAGTACCGTGCGCTCAGATTATTATGATACATTTAGGTACATTCAGGTATGATTATGGTACATTTATGTAAATAATACACAAATCTCACAGCCCTAAAGTACTAATTGAGGCCTTTCAAATAATATGCAACACAATTAAAAACTTATGAAAAAGTTCATTGACTAACTATTCTCGATTCTCGATTTAAAAAATATTAGAGTTAGATTTGAGCTCTCCGATCAGAAATAAAATCTGTCGTTAAATACGAACTTTAAAACAGCTCAAGGTCAAAAATTTACAAATCTTGCTCCAAGTATAAGGACAACCGATGGAGATACGAAAAAAAAAAAAAAAAAAAATCAAATTTGTAGATATTTCAAAATTAAATTTTCTGGTCAGTCACATGGCTATTATAGCTATAAGTATGCCACATTTCTAGTTTCTAACTATTTTGGTAGTATTTATAATTTTAATAATGAGTAAGTGATTCATTAACAAAAATGAAATCTTTGAAACTCTGCCCTTTTAATTAGGCTTAATATTAAGGGCCCTATTTTTTGCAGTGTACAAAGCTACTTATGCTTAATTTATAGAGCTGTCGTGGATTACCACGTCTGTTCAGCCATTACTGAATCAAGGGTGGTATGAGGTCGTAGGTTCGATGCCTTGCCGTAATGCTCTGATTTATATAGCTCACTTACAATGACTATACTCGCTTCGGTGGTACAGTGTACAGAGGTATGATGTGTGAAGTGGCTGTAACTTTCTACCACGCAGATGGTAAAAGATGGTCTAATTGCTAGGTTCCAACCAGTGGTTCGTCCTACCTGTCTAGTACTTGTACTCGGATCTTACTTCTAAGTATAATTTATGTTTCAAATTTGAAAAGCCAATCCTAAGAGAAAGTAGAGACACGAGGGTTAGAAAATCCGGGTGAATTGATTTAAGGAAACACTGCATGCCTACTGTAACTTGGCCCTGACGCTTACAGATAATTGTTAAAAAAGTTATGCTTCAATTATAAATATAATAAACTAGTTGACCAAATTGAACAAAACCCTATAAAATTAGTTATATTACTTTTGATAATTGCACCTTAAAAATATTAACTATTGAAAACTATTAATTAAACAATAAAAAAATGTATTTATCCTTTCTATAGTATTCTTTAAAAGTATTTTATTATCATTATAAAACTTTACTTGAATAATAACAACGAAGAATTAATTCCCGTTCACATTCAAGTCAATAAAAAAATTATTGTTCAGTCAGCACATCATAAAACTGGGTCAATGCTACCAGAAATGGGTAAAAATTCATCAATTTTTCCCCGTCTACAAAAGATTTTATTTACGTACTTCAAGGATCGAAGTTTACTACTGTCGTAATACCTGAAATAATTATACTAGAGATCGTAATAATAATAGAGAATAATAAAAACCAGAGGGGGAGGGGGAGGGGGGGGGTAATGTAAAACATTGGGTAACATTAGGGTAAATTGTTTCGCCTTGCCCGCGCTCGGAGCACAGAAGCTCTGTCATAACTTTTTGTTATAACCTTCTAGACACACATTAATCTACCTTGTCTTATAATTACTTTGTTGCTTATATCTTTTTATATTGAAGAATTGTCGTTTTGTTTTTGACGGGTAATTTATTTTTATTAGCTACCGTTTCCTTTACAATATTAAAGGTCGTATGATAATAAAACATGAAGAGTATTTGAATTAAATGTGTATAGTTGAATCGCTTCATAAGGAATGAACAAAGATTTATGTTTTATCAAAACTAACTTGGTTTTATCAAGTCGGCTCGCAACCACAAATGGTCATCTTCAGCATTCAATTGAAGAGTAGAATATGAAGGGAAATAGCTTTAGTGCTGCTGTAGTTCAGCTGTGGTGAGAGTTAAAACTAAGGTTTCAATCACATAATTAAAAAAATTGGTTCGAGAGAACTCAGACAAACTTTCTTATATGCGAGTTCATAATCACTTTGCTCAGTGATTTCTATTTATGTATTAGTTTTCGTGTTTTTACGGGTCATTTAATTGTTATTGAACATTTCATCAAAATACATCATTAAAATAACTTCTCCTTGGCGGGGAATCGAACCTGGCCTCTCTCCGTCTCCTTTTGAAGCTATTTTCTCAGGAATTAGAGTTTTCCCGAGGTAACAACTTAAATCGTTAGATTTATGTTTGAATAGACTATATTTTAGACTTGTTTAATCTAAATAGTCGGAAACGGTTTGAAAAATAATTTTTTCATAGTTTTTGGAGGGTAGCACCCCCACATTTGGAGATAAAATTTATTTTTCGATTTTGCCTCAGAGTATGTTTTTTATGAATGCAAATTTTTGTCATAATCGGTCCAGTAGTTTAGTCTCAATACGTCTATGCAACGACGACAGACAGACATTTTTTAAAATCCACTTTTTTGCACTCAGGGGACCTCAAAACGTGTTAATCCAGGAAAATCTCAAAATCGAATTTTTGTGCCATCACAATATTTTTCATTCTATATTTTCTCTTTATATGAGAAAGTAAAAAAATCGTGGTCAAGGATGAAGGTGCATGTACTTTATATAAAATAATATATTAATTTTTGGAGTAGTTGGGTCAATTTAGGGTGTAATAATTAAAAATGTTTACTTTTCAATTATGGCTATATTTCGACCATATCTTGGTCATCTTCAGCCCTAAAACATCGAAACATCGTTCACATAAGATTTATTTAACAAGTTTACATTATTAAACGTTAAAAGGTACATTAACTAATAAATTAAGTGTTTGTTATAAGTAATATCACATAAGAATAAAAAATAAATAAAATAACAACATCTTACCTAGATTGAAAATGTAAAAAACATTTGTCATAAAGTTGGAACAGACATATCACCTTTTTGGTTCGTCATTTTTTTAAATAATAATTAAACATCACATACATCACATAATAATTAACAATTAAATACTAAAATTTTAAAAAAAAAATATAATAAATAACAAACGGCATGGTAAAAACGGTAACCTGGATGTAACCTACCCTATTTTAATTATCTAATTTATTTTTATTTTATGTAATTATTTTAATATTATAAATTATAGTATTATTTTATCAGTATTTATTTAATTAAGAACTAGTTTTGTTTTATTGGAATTATTTTGGTTTATTTGTTTAGTTATTACTATATATTTGGCGGGAATTATGAATTTGAATGAAATTATGGTAGTTAGGTTTATAAATATGTTTTTTGGAATTTGAGATCATTTTGTTTTTAGGATTGCAGAATAAAATTTGTTAAAATCTTTGGAATCAGTTTTAAAATTGACGGAATTGTCAGAAATAGAGATCAAAGCAGTCTTTTAACGTTTAATAATGTAAACTTGTTAAATAAATTTTATGTGAACGATGTTTCGATGTTTTAGGCCTAAAGATGACCAAGATATGGTCGAAATATAGCCATAATTGAAAAGTAAACATTTTTAATTATTACACCCTAAATTGACCCAACTACTCCAAAAATTAGTATTATAAATTAGGGACAAGAAGAAAGAAAACTCACATAATATATTAACTTAAAAAATAAAATTTGACTACTTATTAATATTGAAATTTACTTAGTGTGTAGTGTGTTGCTGCGCTCGTTTGAAGCTGTTCTATTAGTTACTTTACTTAAATCTCTGGGTTTTTGATTGAACGAGTGTATGTGAGTTCTTTATTCAGAGACTTATATTATAGGCAGGGCCGGATTTAACAATTTTCCGCCCCTAGGCACTATTTACAAAGCCGCCCCCCCCCCTCACTTGCCATAATGATTTTTACGTACCGTTACGAAAATGTTTTCTTAATAATATTTAGCCTGTAACATTATGATTTATATTGTTTTACTTTGATTAATTTTAAGGTAGGTACATTGTACATAACAAAATATTTTTATAGTAAAGGGTGACCCACGATAAAATTTCATAAATAAACTGGTGGATTCTATTGGTCAAATGCAACAAAAAATATCTATCAACCAATTCTAGTACAAATGCAAAAAAGGTTTCCCCGAACGAAAGCACAACACTTCGTGTTTTTATCATAGGAAATTTGACGCTGAATAAAAAAGTTCCTATAAACATGGACCTGGAACAGCTTCGTTTTCGAGATATTCGCAAAAACACTATTTTTGGGCGTTTACCCTTACAATTCTCAAATACTACGCTTTTTACCGTAATACTCCTTGAAGGAAACATTATAAAGAATATGATTTTTCGTTGAATGACACCTCTTGTCAGCGCTTCACGACCTGATTTTCAGCGAAATTTCAAAATTCAATCCACTAAGGTGATCACCATGAACGCTCAATTTTAAAAGATCATTTTTTACAGTGTAGAGACCTAAAATTGGTGCAATTCGTATCTCTACAAGATTTGCTTATTCAAGGAGTATTACGGTTATAAGCATAGTATTTGAGAATTGTAAGGATAGACGTCAAAAAAATTGTGTTTTTAGGGTTTTGTAGATACTTCTCAAAACCCTTATGCCGA
>KZ651252.1:234559-254203 GCA_001010745.2 Gerris buenoi | reverse complement strand
TATTTACCGAAAAATAATAACTACTTCTTTCACACTGTACTCAAATATTGATAGATTAAAATGTAAACTTCAACTGAATTAACAAAGGTTCTTAAACTTTCTTTCATTACAATTCAACATCTGTCAGGTAAATTAATTCTTCGTCTAAGTAGTTTTAAGCCTACACTTTTCATAACTTTTCATTACCGACATTAAATTTCTTGATTCTATAAAGGAAATTAACTCTTTCATTAAATTTCAAAACATATTCGTAAATAAGAAGTGAAAATCCAAGTGGCAAAATCAGGAAAAAGATCGCGATTTGTTGAACTAGTAAAATAACCTTCTTTTGTTGACAAACAAATTATGCATTTCCCTCTCTCCCACAGGCCTGGTAGCCTGTGGGATTTTATTTCTTCCCTCACATAGGTTGGCCAATCTGAGTGTCAAAAAACAATACTAATTGTAAAAATAGTGTATATGATAGTTCTGAAGAACGAACATTATTTATGTTTCCTGCTTTTTTCATTAGATTAACGACATGCATTGTCAGTTATAGCTTAGTATGTGTACTTCATTCGAAATCTATGTTCATATGTAGCTTAACATTAATATTTAATTATCTGGAAGTGTTTGCTTTTTGCTTCCGAGATCACCGAAGATAACAGAAACTATATACTATTTATGATTGTCTAAAGAATATATATATTTTTTTTTATGTCTCCGATTTCGACAATTCTAATACACAAATCAGTTTCAGTTATCAGGATCATTTTTGGTTCCTTGACAGTTTATCGTCTTTTTTTGTGTATTACAATATCTTAAAAATTGCATGCTTCTATAACTACAGATTTAAAATTAGACAATATTGGTTTTTATCTGCATAAAATCACTGAAGTACGTTATAGAACGCGAGAAATCTAAGTGCAACACTAATTGGCAGGCTATTTTCTAATTTGAGATAACTAGATTATTTTTCCCCCATTTTATAAATTAATTTTTCCTACAGTTGACCGATAAGGTGGTTGTTATCGCACTCAAAATAGTACGCAAAACAGCAGATTCCTGCACTTCCGTGCACCTACTACTTTACCGCACTCGTTTTACTTTACCGCACTCCAGTGTTCCAACTTACGAACATAAAGAACTTAGATCTAAACAAAGATTTAATAATCTAAATTATAATTATAATAACAATGACAACTAATGGTTATTTTTTGACTAACTTCACGATTTAAACAATATATATCAAATATAAAAATGTTGAAGTATAAAAAGTGAAGATAAAAAATCTAAAATAAAGAGTGAAATGTGATGAGTAAGGGTTATGATGAGAAATAAGTTTGCAAAAAATAATCCGGCAAAAAAAGGCAACACTGTCTATAAACAGAACAGCTGGTTTACTTGATATTGTAAAACCTTTTATACATGTTAACAAACACTACTATTTTTAATTTATTCACAGATTAAAAAATAACTGTAGGAAAAATGTAATGTGCAACTCGAGCTTAAAGTGTCTTTGCTGCACTCGAGAAACCTTTCCTAAATATTTCTCTCGAGTGCAGCAAAGTGCCACTTTCCGCACTAGTTGCACAAATAACTATTATATTTTCTTTAAGAATTGTTATTAAATTGGTGTTAGATATGGATTATTAGAAATTTATATTGAGAGCAAATATTATCATGGCGAAATAATTTTATTTAATAAAAATGAAAACTATACTTGAAGATGAAAAATGTTTTAAATCATGTTAAAACCAGGTAAATTCATATTTTTCTGTTTATCAACGAATAATGATTTAGTATCAATGAGGCAGCAACTTTTTTAAAAATCCAATTTTTTAACATTCACTTTTTGTGTGTTAGAAAGTATAATTGTTTCGAGCCAATTTTTTAAAAAATGTTTTTATTCTATCCTATATCTTATGCATAGAATACTACTACCCTAATTAATGCATTTGTAAAGACTACACTTAAATTTCTTTTATTGTTTTATTTCAAATTTAATTATCCTCTAACCATCTCAAGTTATACAACGTCTCATTAGGGTTATGTTTCATAAGTTAGCGGCTACAGACATTTTGTTGAGTCAACAATACCTTGAAATAAAATCATAAATATTTAAAAGCTAACATTAAGACAATTATTATTATCATAAAAACAGAGTTGTCGAATTTATCCAATAATAATCAATTAAACTGCATTTTATGTGCTGTCAACATAAATATTGAAAACCAGTAAAATTCCCAACACTAACTACGTGATCTCAATCAGAATACCACTAACTTTTTCTAAACTTTTCTTCTTTTTTTTTGGGTAATTAAAAATTGTGTAGCGATTAGACTGTTTATAAATAAAGTTATGCATTTTTTTTAAAGTCAACTCAACGATTGGTTACACTTATAATATGTATAGATACAAATATTATAAGATTTGAAATAAATTATTAGAAGAAAAAAACGGTCCGAGAAAACTAAGACAAACTTTCTCATATACAAGTTCATAATTAATAAGCCTAGAGTTTTCCGTTTATTAGTTTTCTTAGGTACATACATTTGAAGGTACATTTAATTGATATTGAACATTCCCTCAAAATGTATCATAAAAATAACTTCTCTTCAGGGAAGAATCAAACCCAGCCTCTCTCCGTCCACGTGTAGAGCTATTTTCTCGGGGACTAGATTTTTCCCGCGAAAACGGCTTACCTATATCGCTAGATTTGTTTTTTAATGGACTAAATTTTTTTTTTTTTAATTAAAATAGTCGGAACCATTTTCGAGAATTATTTGTTCAGAGTTTTGTGAGGATATCGCTCCTAAATTTGGAGCATAAATGATACATTTCTTGATTTCACCACGGGGTATGATTTAAACATGTATGCCAAATTTCGTCAAAATCGGTCCAGTAGTTTAGGCTCCACGCGGCTGCTCAGACAGACGACAGTCAAGCGACAGATGACAGGCGACAGACATTTTTTAAAAACACCTTTTTTGGACGCAGGGGACTTCAAAACGTGTAAATCTATCAAAATCTCAAAATCGAATTGTCGCACCATCACAATACTTTCTCTTTATATGAGAAAGTAAAAAAAAGGAAATATGTAAAATTTATCAAATACGTTTGTAGCAGTATAAGTAGGTACATAGTGAAGATATGTAATTATACAATTGGCAGTGGTCTTTTTACGAATTAATTATAGCATTCGCTGATTCGCTGGGTTTGCGAGTCTATCTTTAAGTGCACCCAGTTTGACCATTAATTAATAACATATTTAATCTGCAATGCTTTATCTTATGTATATGTTCTGTAACTATCTATTAGATACACATATTGAAATGTATAGAACGTAGTAGTATATTCCAATAATATGAGAATGATAAAAGAGATAAAAAAGAAGATGACCATCTTAGTTATTTCGTAAGCAGTTTAATCCCACTCATCCAGTTCTGGCTATAAAGGTCCTGTTGCAAATTGTTCACTATACTTAGAGTCCTGGATGGTCCCGGTGTCTCCTGTTTATGTCCGGGTGGGGCGGAAGTCTTGTACCGCAAGGTCGAACATTCTCCCCTCTCCTATTTGTGGTGCGGAGTCCCGGTACAAGACTCTACTATGTCCCATCTCTGAATCATTATCAGTCAATTCTTGTACCCTTACACAAGTACTAATAATAATTATTTATTTGGTCCTTTAAATTAACTAATTAAAATATTTTATTATATTTAAACCTAATTGAAACACATTTAAGTTTATACTATTTATTTTAAAAACGTTGCAAAAAAAATAAAAATAAAAATAAAAATAATTGTCTATAATTATCTCTTACTCATTATCCACTTTTAGAATTCAAATAAAAAAATTAAGTGATAAAAAATCTAACTTCAATATTTGTGAGTGAATTTTTTTTTTTTTTTTTTAAATAAATATTTTGATTTTTTTTTGAATTATTTGATATACAAAAGTTATTGTTCAAATTTTGGTGTTAAATTAAAATTTATTGAGTGTTTTAGTTAAATCAGTGCTACACGTTTGTTTATATTAATTTGTATAAACATAAAAATTGTGTTTTATTGTGATTTTACATCATATCAGCGGTAAAACATTTGATTTTCAATACCACAATCTGTAACATTTAAAGGTAATTTGTTTATTTTATTTGTTGTTATGTTTACTATTAGCATAACTATCTTTTATTTAAATTGAAATGTTTCATTAGTATTAGGTTCTAAAATTAAATAATACATTTTACTACAGTGATTTAAAAATATAGAGTTTATATAAAAGGGACTTATAATAGATTTTAACAAAATTTAAGGTCATTCTTTTCCTAATGCGGTTGTGGCCAACTTTTGTGCCTAGCTTATCTTATGCTGTGTTGATTTGAAGAAACCACAGAAAACTTAAATAAGGTTTGTCGGACTTAAGTCCTGTCCTAAAAATGACGTGTAAAATGGCTATATATTGTAATAGTTGTAGTTTGAATTGAATGTTTCAGGTGAATTTCAGTTTGTATTTTTTGTAATTAAAATTTGTTCAATTTTTCTTTTACTGTTCTTCTTCTAAATTTTTTTATATTGTCAAATTAAAAACAATAAAACAACATTATTATCAATCGTGTTAGTATTAAAATACATAAACAATTATTAAACTGCTTTAAAATATATTTAGTATAAAAAAAGAGTTAAAATTATTCAATTAAATTATTAGTTCTCCAAATTTTAGGCCTTGAATTTGTGGACAAAAAATATAATTTCGTTCTAAAGAAAAAAGAAAGAAAGAAAAAAATAAGAAAAAAAAAAAAAAAATCACAGAACTTTCCTTATTTTAATAGTTTTTTTTTTACATCGTAATGATGTACATGACTGCTCGATATGGGCAATCTGTATCTGGAGATTAAACACATAAATATATTATTACTAAAAAATTAACCGTAGTCACAGTAATATTTTTCTTTTGGTGTTTCTCTTGTCGTCTTCAATTAAAATATTGCTTAATTGAACTTATAAATTCTATTATATTAGTTAAAGTCAATTTTATTGACGGCACCGTTGATTCAAAATAATTCTTGTAATAATAGTCTGTTAATGACTATGTGGCACATAGCTTCCTCATGCTCTAAAGAAAAGAAAAAACAAATTTTAAAGCAAATCTAAAGAAATCCTCTGGGAATTAAAAGTTTGGTGGTTTAAACCTGTTTCGAATCCTAGTTAGGTCACATTTATTTTTACTCATATTAATGCGTGCGTGGTTGAACTTAATACGGAACTATCTGTGTGCTACTTTTGACAAACTCATCCAAATTTTATTAAAATTGGATGAGTACTTTTAATCAAATAGTTTTAAGTAAACATCACAGTGAGGTCTTTTTTTTTTTCTGCTAATTGTGATTTTTGGAAGTACATTATTGACTGAGTTAACATCAATTTACTTTGTGGATGTACTTAATGCTTTTAATATAAAATATTAAATGTGTTAAGACGGTTGAACAGCGAGTAAGTTAATAATGATCTACAATTCGAATGAAATTAAATTTCCTATGACTATGATTTTTTTTTAAAGATATAGTGGTTGGGAAAAATGGCCGACGATAGACTGACGGACAGACACGATACCTAATTTGTTCCCTGATATCTGAAACGGATTACTGTGGAAATGGATTACCGGGAATTTTTGAATTTGGAGACGTAGAATATGCACACCTCAGTTGCATTTAATATGGTTAGAGATATAGTATGTAAATGTATTTTGATTTATAAAGATTTTTTGTAGGACCTAGTCCTATAACAAGCTAATTGTTGAGCTATTAGCTAATAGCTAATATTGAGTTATTAGTGCCAAAATTTTCCAAATAAAAACGCCAAGGCCTAAAATTTAGAAATAATTCATGCTGATACCTTATATGATTGGCCAATGGTATTTTCCGGAACAAAATCCCCCCTTTTTATAAAATATGAAGTTTGTGTGCGCACCTATTTTCAGTGGAGTGTTAAATTAATACGTTAATATTAATCACAGAAATACTTGGATGCCCTGTGATTTTTAATATATTAAAAACACTTTTTGGTATTAGTTGTATAATTTAAAATAGGTCTATTAAGTAACATTTTATTTTCTTCTTGTCTTCATGCCAAATAATAACACTGTTAAAAAAAAAAAACTAGTCTAAGAGTTGTTTACTGATTTGAGTACACTGAATCCAAATATGAAAGTAGATTTGCACCAACACAAAAAAATATATTTATTAATATATCCAGAGATTGGGGATTAAAATAATAAAAACCACCTTTCCATTTTCCCTATATAGATTTGTGTTGGTGCATTTATTAATTATTGTTCTAAAAATAATTCCAATTAAAATAATGGTAATTGATTTAAGTTAACTTTCTCATATCCAAGTTCATAATCACGTAGCCCAGTGTTTTCCATTTATTTGTTTTCCCTTTTTCAGTTAGGTACATTTAAATAGCATTCAACATTTTATCAACATTTATCATAAAAATAACTTCTCCTCGGCGGGGAATCGAACCTGGCCTCTTTATCCGTGTTTAAAGCTATTTTCTCAGGAACTAGATTTGTCCCGGGAAAACGGCTTGTATCGTTAGCTTCGTACTTAAATGCGGACTAAAAATTTCGTTCAAATTGGTCCAGCAGTTTACGCTCCAAATGGCCGCGCCATGGCAATATTTTTTATTTATATGAGAAAGTAAAAAAAAAAAAAAAAAAAAAAAAAAAAAAAAAAAAAAGTAACGTCATGCAATGTAATTGATAATTACATGGTCCGGTGTTTTCCAGTATTTTGGTGTCTTCCACTTCAGGTTTTCGTTGTTTTGTCTAAATTATTACCTATTGAAAGGAAATGCAAAAAAAAACCTTATACCTACAGTCCGAGAAACAATACTTTAAATAATATACATACTAGGTATGAACGATTTTTTTTATATTTGTATAATAAAACTTTAAAATCAAAGTCGAATCCTAAAAGTATTCGACTTTGAAGTATAATTCCTAACAACGAAATTTAGAAAGTTAACCATAAAAAAATCTATAAGTTACTGGCCTTGAAAAAATTTAAAATCTTTCCGTTACTCTCATTCTTTGTATTAACTAGACCCGGTCAATAATGGACAATTTTAGGCCTATCACGCTCATAGTCATTATGATTTTCCTAAATAAAAAATCCTTAAATTTCGTAGGTGCATATTGTTGAATGTTGCATATGATTAACAAATATTTATCTTATAAATCTGTCTTTTTATCGTTTGGTTATTTCTTTATATCTTTTAACTATTATTATCTATAGTTCTCATTATTAATAAAAATAGTATATTAAAATATAAAGTTTTCTCTTGTATCTTGATTAACATTGCAAAATGTTTTGATACTTTTTTATTTCATACAATTTCGAAAACCAAAACTGGCCATTACTTTTTGCCTTTCTGTTTGTATGTTTATAGGGGAAATAATGGCTTTAAAAAAAAATCCATTAATTTTTATGCAGTAGTTGCACAAATGTTGCTGATTTAATTTCATCGAAAAATGTTCTGTAGAACCTGAATTATTAACATTTAAAATGAATTCGCTTTGAATATATTTATAACAATCTCGCAGTTATTGATTTTTTATATCAAAACAAAAATGTATTAGAACTTCTATTTTCTTTTTCTTGTTTCTTTACGTTTGAACTCTTTATCTTTATTATGAATACGATTTACATTTTTATGAGTTTTTCTTTTATATAATTTATTAATTCTGATGTAATTTTAGTGTATTTACTTTTGTAAAATTGTGCTATATGGAAGTTCTTGAGACATTAAAATTATTTAGGTTTTCGTCATTTATATATGCACAATGAAGCAGGTATTTTATTCTTAATATGGAATATATTTATTATTTAGTCCTGATTCTTTTTAAGGAAGACTTTGTCGACATTTAGAAGTTTTATTTAATCTTTGGTGTACATGATAACGAAACTGCCACTAATTTTTAGCATTAGCCTCTAGTGGAGGGAAGGTTAATGGCTTGTCTATCAATATATCTATTTAATCTATATATTTAAATAAATATTTTATAAATGCAGTGTAAGATGGCTAGAAGGTGTAATAAAGAATAAAACTCAAATTTTCATCGGAAACGTTTAGTTTCTCAAATTAATCCTACTTATTTAACTTTATCCACAAATTTTAAATATAACTTAGAATTAAATTCCACAAAATCTACATAATAATAATTTATAAATCATACTTACAAATTTCATTTGTCTCGTCGATAAATATTTAATGTATTTAATAAATATATATCTATTTAATCTTTCTACTTAAATAGTTTTGATGGGCCTATAAATTCCATTTTTTAACATTTGACTAAGGGATAAGCGAGACATCGCGAGAACCAAGGACGGTAGGGTGACGAAGAAGATGATATCCTGGTATCCTAGAGAATTTAGAAGAGCAAAAGGCAGACCTAGTGTTAGATAGGACGAAGAAATGCGAAAATGTTGTGGAGGAGTTACGTGGCAGCGGGTGGCAAATGAAAGACGTGAATGGAACAGGATGAAGGATGTATACTGCCGAGAATGGTTGAGATAAAATTAAGTTCAAAAAATTATAATATTAACAATAATAATGGGAGAAAATATGTACATATTTTAAATTTATTAAAAGAAGATTTCTGATACAATTATATTGTTTTATGTTTATTTAAACATATATGTAGTTATTTTATTTAATAAATGTTAAATTATATTTTTAAAAAGAAAAGAAAAGAAAAAAAAAAAAAAAAAATCAAACCTCAAACCCGTAACAGGGTACCACGGCTTTTGCCGATTTGGAACATTAAAATGGAGTAGAAAAATTAAACGTACTAATTTTATGTAATTGTATATTGTTACAGTAAATAGTTATTTGTTTATTTATTTTTATAAGGGATCAAGCATGATTGTTGCATGCACAATAATAAGTAATATAAAGCACGTAAAATAATACAGCCATTGTAATTAATTTAACTTTTTTTTAAAACGAACTTAAATAAAAAAAAATGTAAAAGCAATGATATATATTTTATAAAGCAAAATATTTTTACTTCCTTAATATGTTTTCATAAANCAATTTTATTAAAAATGAAATATTTTTAATTTAATTTCAACTTTTTAATCCCTGAGGACCTAACTTTAAGAAGATTTTATAAAATTATAAGGGATCAACCAAAGAAAATTGAAAAAAAAAATCCTTTTTTAATATTTTGAAGGATTGAAAAAATTGTATAGTGAATATTTTGAATATGAGAAAGTTTTTCTGCGATTTGTCTCTTACCGATTTTTAATTCGTTTTTATTATCTTGCTTTCTTGTCCAGTAAAAATCTTGCCATCGATTGTTAACTAACTTACCGAGTAGCTAGATATTTGAAACTTTTAAAATAGCTCATTTTTCAGCAAAATTTAATTCGTGCAGTATAGAAAGTCAGTTCGGAAAAAATCCGCAAGTTATTTTATTTATTTTGGCCCATATATACAATATGTCCCATATTTACAATATTCATTTTGACTGGTTTCAACTTTATCATTTATGACAGAAAATTTAAAAATGTAGTATATAAAAAGTTATTTTTATCTTGCAATTATTTAATTTTAGTTTTAGACCAAGACCAAACAATTTGTTTACTTCTATCCTTCACTCCTCTTTATCTCTATCCTTGTTTAACGCACATTTTATTGTATACGCCTACTCTTTCTTAATCCCTAGACTTAAAATAATATTGAAAGAAATAATGTATTAAGTAAATTTACGGTGTACTAACTTTAAAAAAGAGAAAAAGTTACTTATTTAATTACAACTTGTTGGATAAGTAGGTGAGAAATGAGTAATATAGTAGCAAACGGTAAAGTACTGTGTAACATGTATCATATTATGATATATTGGAAGGTGAGTGTCGTAATCACTTCAGGTAATTGGTGCTGGCATAGCCAGGCGAACCTTACCAGTCTATACATCAGTCAAGGACACCTTCCCTCACATTCTTCCTCATTCTTTCACCTTCTACTTCTTCTTACTTCTTAACTTCTTACTCATATGCACCTTCTACATCTTATACTCATTTTTTTTTATGTAATATTTTTAGAAGATTCAACTTCTTCAAATTCTTAAGTCATCACCTTCTTCATATTTTTTTATTTCTTCCGTCTTCCTTTTTTATTAAATTATACCCTTTTTCCCAATTTGGCTTTTGTTTATTATTGCACATTCTACCTACGTGTTTCATTTAATTTTTCAATTATTTTAATTAATTCTAATGATAAATGTTCTTGTGTATTATAAACTTTATGTATTTTTTGTAACATTCTTCCTTATTTTAAGTTCCTTCCTGCTAATAATATTTTATTAGTATTTATTTTTTATGTGTAGAATATTTCTTCCTTAAGTATTTATTTCTTATTTATCCTCAAATGAATTTATATTTTAAATATCTCTGTACATTATATATACAATGTATAAAAGTATATAGGTATATATTATGATGAATTAATATTTTTTATATTAGAAATTCTCGTATGATAGTTATTTTACAAAATATTTTTTTATCTTCCGCTTCCTTTAATTTAATTAGTGTTTTTTATCTAATAATTTTATCTTCAAGGATTAAGTGTAAAATCATGATTCAAAAGTTATATTCTAACATTAGAATTTTATAAGGAATCCCTGCCATCCACTTTATAATCATTAGTATGAAACATATCTCTCGTTTCTATGATTCTAATCATTACCAGATGTGGTGATGTATAGACTTTTGTTTTTGGTGATGTATAGACTTTTTGTTAAAGAAACGGTTGCCGCTCCGCTACCTGATTATTTTCTAGGCATAATCATCGGCATTGTCCAGATCTGTCGGTAAAATCTACCGGTATTCCACATTTTGGTTAGAAATTTTCAAGTCCATAAGATTTACCGATTTCCTATCACTAAAACTGTTATTTTTACCGTTGTTCCAGCACTCCAATGATAATTTTCACCGCCATTTCAATGATTTGTATAAATGGATAGATATAAAGGTCTTTAATTGTGTTTTATACAGATCATGTGTCTTAAACTGAACGTCAACTAATAATTTAAAAATGTAGAAAAAATGGGTGTCGGTAAAAAATACCGATGTTCCAAAACTTGGGGGATGCAAATCCTGTTTCGGGCTCGGGCAGAGGGTTAATGTTTCGTAAAACTAAGTTTGTCTGATTCCATAAATGAATCATATTAAAGAAAATAATATATTATATTATAAATTACAAGTAATTTAACTTTATCGTGTGGTTATACAACAATCTTATAGTTTTCACAAGGCAAATTCTTGCTTCATGGTTATAACTAATCATACTTCCAAGTATATCTTAAAAGGAATTTTTTCTAGTTTGTAAAACTTCTTGTTACTCATCTTCGTAACTATATACAAACTTTAATATTAAATAAATAATAGTAATTTAACTAATAAATCAAGGACATTGTAATCCTTCCTTATTATTTATTCAATATCTCGTTACCTTCTGTACAATCTTGTTCTTCACATATTATTTCTGATTCCTTATATTGATTCATTTGGTTTTTTAGTCTTGTTACTGCAGATGAAGAAGGGAAAAAATTTGTATGAAAATGTCATATTAAAATGGAATTTACAATTTGCAAGAATAAGCTAAAAAAAAAAAAAAAATAAAAAAAAAATAAGGTTGTTCCGCCAATGTCTTTTCCTTGACCTTTTGGTAAAGAGTCAACTTGTTATTTTCTTGGAATCGTGTCAAACATTCTGATGAGCAATAATTCTTTTCTTTTATACATTTTTTTTTTGTTCAGAGCNCGTAACATTAATTACAAGTGACATAAATATTATATTATCGAAAAAAAGTAAATTAACAATAAATTAAGATATGGAATTTCTTCATTTCAGCATATCTTTCCAGTTTCAATATATATATATATATAAATACACACATATGTGTGTCCATGTATTAAAAAAAAGAAGGTGTCGTTCGCTTTAAAATTGAGAAAATACTATTGTTTTTTTTAAAAAATTGACATTTTTATTATGCATTCAATTTAGATGTTTTTTGAATTTGTTAAACTAAATTATACCATAAAACCAGTTTCGAATTTAAATTCCTTCATTTTCAACTTTGTAACGTTGTACTTATTGTACTTTAATATAGTCATTAAATGAGGAGTAAAAATGGTAAATTTTGATGATATATTATTTTATATCTTCAATTCTTATATTTATTTTTCAAATATTTTTTAAAACTTTATTTGGTTTTGGTTGTCTAATAAATTGACAAATAACTCTTTATTTTAATAGAATAATGAAAAACTGAAGAGCCATTATTTTTTTTGAGTTTCATCGTGCCATGAGTAATTTTAATTAAAGCGTGCTTCTTACATTCAGCAATTTATGCATCTTGTCTGTCTGTTTGTGTATAACGTTTACGTGTCTGACGATAACTTGAGTAAAAGTTGGACGATTTGGTTGAAATTTTGTATTCGTGTTCCTTTTTACTGATGCTCAGGCTAAGTTCGTTGGACAGCGTGATCCGTCCAAGAGTTCGCACGCAACCCTCATGTAAACGAGAGGTTCAAATGTAAAATTATAATTTCAGGACAGGAAAAGATTCTATCATCACCTATATAATGAGACGAATCATTTTTTCATATAAAATTGTTTAGTAAAACCAACAATGACACCGCTATGAATTAATAATGATCGTTAAAACTATTGAAGCGAACCTATAAACGTTTAAAATTGAGAAAACTACGTTTTTACCGATATCTTACGTTCTAATTTAACGATTTTAATAAAACTCCATATACATTGTCTAAAGCACAATTAAAACAGGCATGTAAAATTTCAACTTGATACAAGCTGAGGTTTTTGTGTAGTGAAGGGATGCATTTTATAATAGTTGAAATAAAGATGGTCGGAACATGTAAGTAAAGGAATTTGTAGTAAGGCACCCTTCTCCCCCAATGCACAATACACAGCTCTATACAAGCATATTCTATAACTATCAACTCATTATGATCCATCTAATATTTATCGCATTACACTCGCTTCAATGATAGAGCCACAAGATGCCTAGTTTAATTTCAATCGGAACGAGTAATGCAACGGGAATAGAAATTATTACTTACTGCTTTTTTTTATGTAGAAATTATGGATTGTGGAGGAAGAAGAAATAAACCGAAATGTAATCATCAACTGTGTACAAAAGAGTGATGCACCTGGGAATGCTTAATGACTTATGTAGACATTAGAAAGGATCTTGTGGTTATCGTTTTGTCATACCTGGTCAAGGAAATATCCTTCCCATAAGAAAATTAGCAGAAAAAAACTTAATACATTGGGTCAAAAGGCCGCAGTCCTACAATTTTATTACTTCCTCTTAAGCTTCGTCTAGACTGCTGAACCGAACAGAGGAAACGAGCCGAACATTGGTCTCTGCGCATGCCCAGTCTGAGATGCGCAGGCGCATTTTAGACTGGGCATGCGCAGAGACCAATGCTCGGCTCGATTTTTCAGTTCGTTTCGGCAGTCTGGACCAGGCTTTAAGTTTCATTACCTTCTCCACTAAAAGTAACGTTGTACAAAACCGGCTTTAAACGATTAGTGGCAACTTAGTGCCAGTTATCAGATTCTAATCTCATTCTCAGCCAATTGAGTCAAATTTAAATTTTTTTGTCAGCCAATTATATCAGATTCCCACTTTTGACTCCAATCAATTGACTGCATTTTCAAAATCTGGCTCATCATCATTTGTCTCAACATATGCTTCATTATCATTTGTCTCAAGTTTCAACATCTATTTCATTATCAATTGTCTCAACATCTGTCTCATTATCATTTGTCTCAACATTTGTCTCATCATCATTAGTCTCAATATCTGTCTCAACATCTGTCTCATTATCATTTATTTCAACATCTGTTTCATCATCATTTATCTTATCATCTGTCTCATCATAATTTGTCTCAATATATGTCTGTACTGAATTATTTTCTTAAGCATATCTACGCGTCTCGCCGCCATTGAAGATTGGTATGATGTATATATGTTGAGATTTAAGTCAATTAATTGAAACAGAGGAGGAAATCTGACTAAATTGGTTGGAACAGAAGTTGAAAGCTGACTCAATTGGCTAAGAAAGAGATAAGAAGCTAATAACCGGCACTGAAAATCACCAATTTTGATTAAAATCTGGCTTTGTACTAAAGAGATACTTTAGTGGAGAGACGTAATTTCTTTATTCCTTATCAAGATGCACCACTGCTCAACTAGAAATATTTTCTTCATTCCTTATCAAATGACTTCACTGCTCTTTGAGAAAAAAAAAAATGTTCTTTATTCATAATAAATTGACTCCACTGCTCATCTAGGAAGACTTTCTTCATTCCTAATCAAGTCACAAGTCACTCCACTACACATTATCTAGAAACTCCTGCTTTCTTTCTAATTAAGTGACTCAACTGCTCATATAGAAATACAGTCTTTATTCCTAATCAAATGACTCCATTGAAGATCTAGAATGACTGTCTTTAGAATGTTACAATTATACGCAAATGATTAATCTCCTCTGCATACTTAAAATGGGATAACAACATTTTATAAACGTTACCATCTTTACACAAGTACATCAACTCTGATTCAAAACAATAGATTGAATTCAAGAAAAATAATGTATATTTTCTTCTAGTATTTCGATTTTATATCATAACAAATGTAATTGCTCTTAAACTAATAAGAAATAAGTATATTAATTATATAATTGAGGAGCAGTACAGTGTTCACTTTTATAATATAATTATTTTGGAGGTAGTCTTGATTTTGACCCTGAGCTTTGGATGAATCAACTCCTAAACATTGAGAAGGGTACACACAAATACCAGTTAATTATTGTTTGCATTACTATTGTTTTCTCGCGGTTTTAGAATCTTGTATTTTGTTCCATTCATAGTAAAAACATAATTGCTTAATTGTATTTACCAAGTAATTGCTTTAATTCCCAATGAGCTTATATATGTATAATTTATGACCACTTATTGACTTTCAAATTTTAATTAGCAAATAAAATTAATTTTAATTAACTAATAAATTTTGAGTTTGAAATAAAATACCAAATTTTATGAGATAAAGATTAATAATCAAAGATTTCGCTCAGAGAGCCTAATCAATAATTTACTAAATAATTGAAAAAGGAAGTCAAGGTATAATATGTTTAGAAGATTGTGTAATTTAAACAAAGGGTACTCTTTGTATTTTTTCTTTCGGACTCACCGCAGGTAACTGTAACATACGAAACAAATCAACAATACGAAAAATCAACAAAACTAAAAACAATACGAATAACTTTTTTTTCTTCAAATTATAGTCCAGGAAATAGCGTGCAAAAAAGTGTCTGACTAACATCATGCTAGGGGGCCTGGGTAACTCAGAGGATAGCGTGCTTGCCGTGTGATAACGTAAGTTAAGCAGCCTCGAGCTGGGTTAGTAGATGGATGGGTAAATGCTTCTAACCACAGCTCTGGGTTCGATCCCCGGACCGGGCCCCCCGCTTAGTGTCAACCCATCATTGTTTAAATAAATGGAAATCTCCTCAAAAGAGTGGCTTTACCAGGTTTCGGCCTGGAAACCACGATGATGACACTCCTGGTTGTAATACAACCAGGAGAGGAGTCTTGGTTACTGACCTCATCTTCACACAAGTGTGAAGATTTCGGTCCCTAACCCGGGTTTGTTCTATGGGCCCACCTAAGTGGCCTGAGTCTTCGGGTGTAAAAGCCGCCCGGAAAAAAAAAAAAATCAAGTTAGAATTTTGTGTATAAGGTATAAGTAAATCTTCTGGTGCCTTTTAACCCTTTCGCTCACCTCGGTCACTACAGAGGACAGTAATTTTCGAAAACTCTAAATAGCTGTAGACTATGAGGTGGGCTAAGTTCGTCTGCGGGACATAGTTTGGCGATAGACATTAGAAAAAAACAAAACCGTGGAGAGCGGCCATATCCTTTTTGCCTTTTTGGTGGACAATGTGATTTTCTTGATCCTGAGTACGAAATTAGTTAGTAGACCAATAATCAAGTTGATCTTTTTGACCTCTTTGATTTGGAGTAATATTTGACTAACTAACCCATGAAGTTATACAACGTGTCATCAACTTGATTGCATTTGAGCTTTGCAATGTTTATTGATTTTGTGCTTTACTTAAAGGATCAATAAGACAACTACATATTAGTTTTCTTTAGTAACCACTTTACTGATTATAACGCTAAAATATATATTCTGATTGATTTTTAGCTTTTTGCTTATAAATATTTTAATGTTATCTTTTTTTTTGTTTTAGGTACATTCCAACTCTTACTGCAAATGAACTTTTTTAAGCAGTTTCGTAAGTCTCATCTATTTGTTTAAAATTTTCTTCTTTTTTACTTGTCTTAAATTGCTTTGCTTTGTAAGTTTCATCACACATTTCCGTTACCCAAATTTTGAACCACTTCCCGTCATTCAATCTTCCCCAAATTTTGCACATAGAAACAACTAAGACAAAGAATGCAGAAACAAAAAAATAAAAAAAGGAAAAAAAATAAATAAAAAAAGGACTCACATTACTTAGCTTTGTAAGTTTCATCGCACACCTATTACCCCAATTTTGAATCCCTTCCTGTCATTCAATCATCCTCACATTTAAACAATTTCACTTAGAAAAATTTAGTTACGTTGAAAATAAGACCAATTAAAAAAAACAAAAAAAAAAACATTTAAAAATGGTATTTTTATATTAATTATTACTCTTAAAATTGATTTGGTGAACTCATATTAATATAAACAGCTTGGTATTCTGGTGGCGTCAGGGGTTGAAGTCCGACGTTTCGCTTCCACTACTGGAAGCATCTTCAGGGGTGTGGTGCATCGTGATGTTTACTTGAAGCAACAACAAGACATACATACTCGTATTAATGTGTTAGATTAGTTATGTGCTATGTGGCAAATAAAGAACTCGCATAGAATAAATGCCTTAATGGAACGAAGTTCCTTATGGCACGTTTAAATTTTTTATTCTTTAATGATTTTATAAGTCAAAATATATCCAAAAAAAACATTCCCCCCCCCCCCAACTTTATACAATGGCTTGTCCTAAAATTTTGATATAATTCATAGTTATACCCTATGGTGGGCGATGCAAATTTCCTGAAAAATGTAATTTATCTTGTCGTTAATACCGATAAAAATCATTGTGACCTCCCTGGGGATTGAACCCGGGACCCTTGGGATCGAAGACAAATATCATAATTGCATTACGGGTATGCTAATTCATCTACAAAACCCTAAAAAGTACTTGGACGCAAGTACTTCCCTGTGTTTTTTTCTCAATATGCAATACATTATTTATTGAAAGACGTTCGCTTCAAAGATGATAAAAAGCTTTTCATTTAATTTTGCCTTAACTCCGCTAGTGCAAATAGTTATTTACTTTTAATTTTGTCTCTTTTCCAACTCTACTATGTATAAGTAGTTATTATACCTATTTTTAATGAAAAGCGTAAGGAACTTCGTTCATACCGCGGGTGTCCCACGACACCACACGTATTTTTTTTATTATTAATATGACAACTAGGAAATGTTTTTCGGGTAAAAACTTGAATATTCCTATTCTACCTGAAAAAAGCTTTATAATGATGTTACCACCTGCTAAAAAATATATATATTTTTTTTTCAACATTTCTATTTCGGCAAATAATAAAAAAAGTTTATCAATGGAAATATATTCTTTTCCTACTCATAAAGAACTTCAAAACGATGTATAACATGTCATGTTGTTTAATTTTTTTTTTTTTTTGTTTGACAAACACACGAAAAATTTTCAAAACCCAACTCAATTAAGCTAGTTAAATTACCCTCTTAATACTAATTAGCTCCTGCTAGGGAGTAAAAATATATTGGCTCTTAGTTAGATTAGCTTTATGATATGCTGTTAAAAGTTTCTATAGCTTTCTTTTCTTATCCTCTACTGAGACCTTAAAGTCCCATTTTTCAGTGACCTAGCCTCCTCCCGGTACATAAATTCTTCCATGATTCTATATCCCACCATCCTAGTCCTTTAGTCCAAAACCTATCCTCTCCATTCACTCCACAAAACCCTCCTCGACGCCTAAGACTAAATAATTACGTAAAAAAAACACGTCCTTAAATATTATGAGTTCTATCGATGGATAACTTCTCATCTCACGTCACATTATAAGTCACTGTAAATATTCTATACATATCTGCATTGATAATAACATGTACTGATGCAGTTGCAATAATCTAATAAACGTAAACAAGTTATCGTCATCGGTAGATTTCGTGACGGTGATTTTGGTCGTTTTTTCGGATTCACTCCCGGGCTCCAGAACGTGCCATAAGGAACTTTGTTCCAAAAAAAGATATGATTACTTGCGTCTATTGAAATATAATTTTAGGTGTTTTAATATCACGATTTTCTTTTATCAATTACATATTGATAAAATAATGATGCGCTAGGGACTTCAATTTTCACATTTTCGTAAAATCTCTTGTTGGGCATTCATAACAAAATCACCCGTGTTCTTAAATAAACTTTTTAAGAGTAAAAAAATAGTTTTAACCTTTTCCATTAATCAAGATAAAGAAAAAGTAAGTTAGGTTCAAAATTTCAAGTAAGATTGTTGTAGAGCTTAATACATCTTAATAGAACAATTAAGATCTATCTATCCATTTATTTTCTCGTGTTTTTCCATTTAGATCTATTTCTTGCGAAAGGTGTACATTAAGAAAAAATAGTTCTTAATTTTTTAGCGTAATAGCCTTTAATGGTTATGAGTTAAAGTTTGTTTGCCTCTCTTTTCCGCTCTAAATTTCGTCATTCGATTGGTTATATTAGAGAACATTTTATGTTCACTTAGTTATTGTAAATGTTATTATATTTTTGTTGAAATCAATACAGTAAAATGTATAACACATAAAGAATATTAACCTCAGTAGAACTAAATGTCCTATAACAAATTCCCAGACAAACTTTCCCATTTACGAGTTCATAATTACTTAGCCCAGTATTTTTCGTTTATCAGTTTTCGCCTTTTAAACATAATTTAATAATAAATCGGGGAAAAGACGAAGCAAGAAAGGGGTTCAATAAAGTTGCAAAGGATCTATTATTAAAAAATATTTATTGCCTTTATCTTATCGTCTAATCTATTTTCCTAATTTATTTCAATTTAAATAAAAATTGAATATATATACTGCGGACTGCAGGTGCCTTATGAAAAATGCACTCATTAAAACCATTATAGATGACCTTCTTCTTGAAACATCTTTATTATTATTTTACATTGAATATGATTAAATCATATGCATGTTTCTAATGCACATGCGTTTAAGTAGAGAAGGACAAAAGAGCAAATGTAATTTTTATAGTTAATAATGAGAATGGGAATAAAAAAAATAAATGAGTCTGTAAATTCAATACCTAGTTATTTATTTATTTCGATTACATTACTGTCTTACTCTAAATGTCCAACCTATCAAAACCAATTTAGAGTAATATTAGGTTTTTAATGGCGATAATAATTCAAAATAGTGTATAAAATGATAGTACACGTATATACTCGCACACACACACATACATACATACATA
>KZ651252.1:203557-229509 GCA_001010745.2 Gerris buenoi | reverse complement strand
GGACCATTTCAGATTTATACCTTCCTGTAGTTGGTTACTATTGCCATACCAAATTTGAGCGAATCGGCTCAGCCGTTCAGGAGAAAACTCTTGTACATTGTACCCCGTACCCCTGTGTACCAATATGGACAATTTCAGATTTATACCTTCCTGTGGTTGGTCACATTAACCGTGCCGAGTTTCGTGCGGATCGGTTTAGCCGTTCAGGAGAAAACTTTTGTACCCTGTACCTCGTACCCCTGTGTACCAATATGGACCATTTCAGATTTATACCTTCCTGTGGTTAGTCACTATGACCGTGCCAAATTTTGTGCAGATCGGTTCAGCCGTTCAGGAGGAGTATGCATCAGAAAAAACGCAAAGTGTAGAATAAGAGCTTCGCTTCGCTCAGCTCAATAATGTTTAATGGAAAAACACAACGAATTATAAGTACATTAAAAATAATAATTTAAAGCGACAAAATTATACCCAACATTATTAGGAACTGCGGGAAACGGAAAAACACATTAGAGGTGAAAAAAAAAAAACGGGTCACTAAGTAGCAAATCGAATCGTACGAAGCCTTCGACAAATGGGTAAGACCTCGAGTTCAGTGAATAATGGAAGAGCGGGAGAGCGGTATTTCGACACCTCTCCATACAGCGAAGACACCTTGGAACTAAGGGTTTATCCACCCGTTTCCCGTTCTTTTCCTGGCCCAAACAGACTAGTTCGGTTCAGCGCAATGTCTGTCATTGGAGTTTAACCGAGGTCAGGAGTCAGGAGTCAATTGTACGATTCTTATGGAATATGAACAAAACAAATATTTAAAATCCAACTAATGATAACTCAAAAATTAGAGCATTGTTTCACAAAACTCCTGCATGGATTTTTTTGTAAAACCAAAAGTGACACCGTTATGAATTAATAAATAAAGATCGTTAAAATTAATAAAGTGGACCTAAAGGTTTAAAGGAGAGAAAACAACGTTTTTACCGATATCATAATATTATTACACATTGAATTTTCTTCTTGAAATGCGCCGCTCAACCTAAAGTTCTGATATAACCTAAATTATGAGAAATTTAATGGCTTTTCTAGATGTGTTTCTTGTTTAGGATTACAGACATATATTTCCCCTAAAAGTAAGTTTATTTATTATACAAAGTTAAGTAAGTTTATTTATTATACCAAGTTAAGTAAGTTTATTTATTTTACGAGGTTTGGTAAGTTTATTTATTATACAAAGTGAAGTAAGTTTATTTAATATACAAAGTTAAGTAAGTTTATCTATTATACAAAGTTGAGTAAGTTATTTATTATACAAAGTTAAGTAAGTTTATTTACTATACAAAATTAAGTAAGTTTATTTATTATGCAAAGTTAAGTAAGTTTATTATAGTTCAAAGGCTGCTTACAACAAATAAATGCTTGACAAATAAATTAATCGATATATTAACATAATATGTATGAACTAAATGTTCAAACACAAAATAAAACTTGCAGCTTATTTACCTATTTCTGAAATCGATCGATTTTTTTTGTCAGCCACTGAAGATAATCTGTAAACATTTCATTAATATGGAACGTGCAGATTTTAAGGTATTTTGGTTCGCAAAAATTGAGCGACAGACCGACAGTCGGACACGGAACCAAATATATGTTCCCTGATATCTGAAACGGATTTGTGTCTTGACATTTTAGCTTTTTTTTTTTTTTTTTAAGAAAATCAATAATATTATAGGTATTTAAATGCAATACCTACATTTATATGAAAATGTTTTTCTGAGTTGTCTCGGTCCAATTTTTTTTTGATAGGATAATGTAGTGAGCAATGTTTTAAATTAACCATGAGATAAACAAGATTTTAATAGCTACTCACTGAGCATTTATAATTCATCTAAAGCAAACCATTTTGTCATTCGTCTATCATGTCACAATTATGATTTTAATATTGTTGAATATGACATTCAACTTGCAGTCAAGTCATTATAATATGCAATATTAAGAGCATAATGTATCAGGTTAATGATGACGATATTTTATAGTCAACTAATGATGAGGGTATGTCAGTATGTCCTCGTGCTGACCGCAGGGTACCGGGTTCGACCCCAGCCAAGGTTTCTTCTCCATTTACACTGACTTGCTACTCTTTTATCTTTTGTCGTTGTTTATTTTTTTCTTATTCTTCTTTTGTTTTGCTATTTCCTTTTAAAGATTTCTTTTTTTGAATGTGGAAATATTGGAAACCTTAACTATTTTGCATCAACTAGTTTTTGGATTTACTATTTTTTCGTCAAATTTTATCTCTATGTGATTTTTCTTTCTCTGCATATCTATTATTGGTAAATGAATACCTTTCGATTCCAGCAAATATTGAAAAATTACCTCTAATACTCTGATGTCTACTTACTTACCTCTTACCTCAGATGTCTTGTCTACTAACTCTAAAGCCTTGTTCGCACTTGGCAAGTAATTTAGTCGAGTGGCGAGTAATTTAGTCGAGTGGCGAGTAATTCAGACGAGTGGCGAGTAATTTAGTAACCGAGCTAGTATCAACTCACCAAAAATCATTAGCAGTTGGCGAGTAATTTAGTAGAGTGGCGAGTAGATTAGTAAATAAACGTATCCGAACGGCAACATTTTAGTAAAGTAATTTAGTCACTTAGTAAACTACTCGACTAAATCCTCGATTCATTTTACTCTATTTTTTCGGGCGAGTAGAGCCTCTACCCACCCCACATACTATCCACTAAGGAAGTTCGAAGTTTTAAAATTAGTTTATTTCATTCAAGTTGATATCTGCAGTACAACAAATACATATGTCACGATGGAATGAAGATACAACGTTGTAGTTTGTTGCGAACTACTTGCAACACGAGTGTCTGTGGAACTTTAAATCTCCACTTTATAAAAATAAACAAATCAAGCAATCTGCTTATGTCAATATTGAAAAAGATATGGATATACCTGGATTTGGTGAGAAGGAGATATAAAATCAAAAACATCAGGTACGAGTTAACTGTTTTTTTTAAATATTATAATAATTATAAATTCAATTTTTAAGTTTTTGGCAGTATTCATACTATGAAAAGTTTAAATTTAAATCAAATTATAATTATTATTAAGACTGGGAGACAGACAAGAAAAATAGACTTTAGCGCCGGGATTTGAACCACGGACCTCTACACTGGAAATGTAATAATTTAATTTGATATAAAATAATTATTATTTAGTATAATTATTTGTTGAGTTGTGACTGCACTTTCATTTACAGAAAATTAAAACAATTTTCAGTCATTCTCAAAGTTCCGAAGTATTCTTTAGGGTCTTCTAATGCCAATTCTTTGAGAAGAGAAGAAGTACATCCTAATTCATCCCTTCTCTGAATCCATTTTCGTATCCATACTTTTTTTTGCTTTTTACATATTAATTTCATCTTCAACTTCTTCTAAAATAGACATTGCAATAAGCATTATTAGCTTATTTAATTTTTTGCGTTGCCTGTTCATGTTGCAAATACACTAGCTACTAACGTACTTGACAGCTTATTAAAGTGCAAGAGCGAAAGATTTTTGGCGAGTTGCTACTAGGTCAGTTACTAATCTACTCGCCACTCGACTAAATTACTCGCCAACTGCGAACGATTTTTGATGAGTTTACTAGCTCGGTTACTAAATTACTCGCCACTCGACTAAATTACTCGCTACTCGACTAAATTACTCGCCACTCGACTAAATTACTTGCCAAGTGCGAACAAGGCTTTACCTCTAATGTCAATTACTTGGTTTATACAGCAAATGGAGTAAAACACCAACCTCGTTCAGTCCATAGTAAAGTTGTTGTCCATAGAAATTTTGAGCTAAGCAAAAACTTACATAATAATTAAAAGTGACAGAAATAAAAAAAGAAGGTAAACAATTAAGAAAAACTAAAAAAACAATCAATATAACAAAAGAATATTAAAGCTCCAAAATTTGGAGCTAAATTTCATTGCTCGATTTCGCCTCGGGGTATGATTTTTCTAAACATGTATGCCAAATTTCGTCAAAATTGGCCCATTGGTAGTTTAGGCTCCATGCGTCTGCAAAGATGACAGACATTTTTTAAAACCCACTTTTTTGGACTCAGGGGATCTCAAAACGTGTAAATCTATCAAAATCTTGAAATTGAATTTTCTTGCTATCATAATACTTTCTCTTTATATGAGAAAGTAAAAAAAAAAATATAAATAATAGAACACAAGCAAAGTGCATACCTTTAATTTTAAAATAAAAGTGGAAGATGACTAAAACAACCAAATAATTAAATAAGAGTACTTTTTTAATAATTTAAAATTATGTAGTTAAATTAGATAGTGTAAGAGTACGTTTTTCATAAATGAACAAATAAGCAGAATAAAGCTTAATCTTTATGTCGATGTGACTATTTTTGAACGTTTAATTTACTCGTATTGAAGTTTAAAATAGTTACAATTTAATAATAACTGATAAATGGCTTCAATTACGAGTATATTAACACTTGCTTAGTAAACGATCATCTTCCTTTAATTAATAAATAAGAAACGCTTTGCAGTATAGTGTAAGCGGCAATATTTGTTGTTAACATGAAAAGAAATTGTATTTAACATCAGAATGATAAATTATCGTTGTAATAGGTAAAAAAGTAATCACCTTTTAAAGCTGGGCAAGCTTATTTGAGCATTGAAAGGCCTGAAGTCAATTAGTTATCGGTAGTAAAGGTCAGACTTCCTGGGAGGATACTGAAGAGTGGTTTCTTCAGAAGAAGGTTACTATTGACATTATATCCTTCGTCCTTGGCCAGTGTTTCATTCCTGGATACACAGTTCTTCCTCTTCCACGTTTTTCCTGTAAACTCCTTCTACATAGATTCTAACTTACAATTCTTTTGTCCTCAAGGGCGATTGTTAATGTAATTATTGGTCTCTCAAACAATACTAGTAAATTACTATCGAGAAAATTATTCCTTTTGTTTATTGTTGTAGTTTTTTCCATATTTTTATAGGCCAATTTACTTTCATCACTTAATTTACCCTTAACTTTTATGGCCTTTCGATGCCTTAATTTCAACCAACACCATATACATTAAAAATGCTTAATACAAGTAAAAAATCGGGTACGGGGTACCTCGGAACTTTTCCTCACTTCAGAGGCCACTATAGTGGCCTCTCCTCCTGCTTCGCAGCAGGAGGAAGCAGCATTGGACGTGGTCAGTACATGGATAGGTGACCGTTCTGAACTAACTGATTTATTATCATTCTTAAATAAACCTTATTTTTAATACCTATAGTTTATTTAAATATATGAAGTTTGGCGGTATTTTGACAGATGTGAACAAACTTTGACGTCATTAAAATTATCGCACTAATAATTATAATCGCTTATAACTTTTAAACTAATTANATTTATTATCATTCTTCAAAAAAAAACCTTATTTTTATACCTATATTTTATTTTTTGGCGGTATTTTGACAGATGTAAACAAACTTTGACATCATCAAAATTATCACACTAATAAATAATTATATTCGCTTATAACTTTTAAACTAGTTAATGGTATTTTATAGGTTTTTTTATATATATATTTGTTCCTTAATTTTTTTCCGGTTCCAACGATAATAGGTATATTACAAACCTATTTATACTTTCGGTATTATTAACCTCCAAGTTTACAAATTCAAAAATTGATAACTTCAAAATGGCGGCCAATATCAAAATGAAATTTAGTGGGCTTTTTTGTCATACAGAGAGGTACATTCGTGCCAAGTTTCAACTCGATCAGGACCATTTTCGATTTATTACGTTTTTTTTTTGCTGACTTAGCAAACTGGGTTCAAGATGGTGGAAAAAGATTGATTTTCCGGGTGGCACCACTACATATAATGACTGATTTTTCTGCCAAGTTTCGACTCTCTAGGTTAAATACCTTGGGCGCTTCGATGATAAAACACATACACATATACATACATACAGACGTCATGCTGAAAACCACTCAGGAGGTCTTAAAGACACCCTAAATGAATAATTCCGTTTAAATCTCGAAAAAAAAATTTGGTGAATGTTCATACAACAAGAAATATAATTGATAGAAGTATTATTTTTCGATATCTCATACGGGTGACGTCGTGAGTAAAACCTTCTTTGATGTTACCTAATATGCCCACGAATTTTTACATTTCTCGCAGGCTAAATTTAATACTAAATCAAGTTCAATTGAAATCCCGATTATTTAGGCACCACGCGTTTATACAGATATACTTTTTTTTGTAACAAAACACATATTTCGGACACGGGAGACTGCTTGAAACGTGTTAAACTATAATAAAATTGCAAATTATATTTTGTGACAACAATCTATACTCACTCTTTGTATTCGATACGAGTTTATGAAAAAGGAAATTTTACAAACTGGTTGAAGACAAGGCGAAACTGTGGTGAAAATTATTTAAAAATATTAAGTTTTAAATTTGTCTCAAGCAATCTATTGAATGAGAAACAAATTGTGTGGGTCTTAATGTCATTTACTTTTAACTTGTCCGCTGTTAAACTTAATATTCTGATTCATAACGCAAGCTTCTTTTTCTGGATTTCTTTTTTCTTTTTTTTTTAATAAATTTCGGCCATTTAATTTAACCTTGGTTTGAGGTTGTACCGGTGCCATTGTTGTTCATCGGATTTCTTCTGTTACATTTGTCTTCATTACCAAAGCTGTTTGTTTAAATTTGTAACATTAAAAGAGTCGAAAGACTTGCAATGTGACTTTCATTTGAAAGCATCACCGTGAAAAATCTATATTTATTTATGCTTTAGATAATTGCATAAATTGTTACTTTTAAAACCTTGAGACTACTTTATTTATATGGTTTTTCATGAATAATTTTTATTTTATTTATTTAATGAATGTATGTACCGCACTGAAAATCATTTGAACTTCTTTATATTGTTAGATCAGAGGGGAGTAACAATCTAAAGAAGGTGTAAGAAATGTTCTTCTTTAGACTGCTACTACCTTATGATATCGTGTGATACTTCTTTGTTCCAAAGTACATGACTAAACATCCCTTTGTCTAAATATTTATTTAGTCAAAGTCATTTATATTCTTTAAAAAAAAACAACTACCAAATAAATACATTAAAACTCTGTTATCTTAGAGTGGTGACTTCGCGGTTAATTCATTTTAATGAGTCCTTCCAGTCTTTTCTCTTCTTCTATAGTGGAACTTGTTTCCTATAAACTTGCGGCATTTTTAGAATGTGTATCTACATGTTTTCTGATAATAATTGTGTCAACCTTGTTGTCCAAGAGGTTTGACCAAGAGGTAGCATGCAAACAAGTGTGTGACCTGTGACTATACATCAAGCTAGAATTTTGTTTATAAGTTAATCTTTTAGTGCGCCTTTTAAAAATATAGGCTCGGCTATGTTCGTCTGTCATAGCTTGGCAATAGCCATTTGAAGAAAATAAAATGGTTAACAAACGGCCATGTGACGCCAATTATAGTGAACAATGTGATTTTCATGATTCTGGAGTGCAAAATTAGTTAGCAGACTGAAAATCAAGTTGATGATAGTTTGTCCCATATGAATGGTTAGTTATTCTAATTTTACACCAAATCAAAGTGGTCAATTATCAAGGGACAAAATTTCATTACTAAACTTAGTTTTTGGTCTACTAACTAATTTTATATACACAGGGTCAAGAAAATCATGTTGTCTACCATAAATGGCGGGACATGGGCCGCTCTCCTTCATTTTGTTTTTTCAAATATCTATTGCCAAGCTATGTCAGACGAACATAGTCGACCACAGATTCTTAATAGGCACTAAAAGATTAACTTGGATACAAAATTCTAGCTTGATGTTATAGTCAGACATTTTTTTCTGGCTATCTCCTGGACTATTAATTACATTTTCTTTGATTTAATGATAGGTATATGGCTGTTATTTTTTCCGAAGTAAAATTACTTTGAGTTAAGTATACGCCTTTATTTTTTAAAGAGTAATCATACTTCTGCAAATGTTAAAAATCATTGGGCTTAAATTGCTATTTAATCATTTTAGCTATTGAAGTCTTACTAGCAGATTAAAACTTTAAAAGTCATTAGATTTCCTACCTAATGACTTCTTAATTTACCATTAGATTTGTAAACCCTCCCTTATTTTACTTCCTCAGAGTAGTATATTAAAGAGAAAGTAATAGATTTGGTGGTATTGATGGATTTGAGTTCCCTTAGCCCAAAAATTAATTTTTAACAAATTTCTGTCACCTGTCTGTCATCTGTGGGGACTTAAGACTCGTACCTACTGGCACTGCTTTAGATAAAATTTAACATACATAATCAGAAAAATTAAGCCCAAGATGAAATCTATTAATAAATTTAAGCTGTAAGTTTGGGCAGCTCCCCTTATCAATCTTTGAAAAACTTAAAATAGCTTCCGTTATCTTCGGTAAGCTCGTAATCAAAATGATCTAATATGTACATATAATTATATTTTAAATTTTAGATGTTAATATTTTTAAAATAATTCACACATGTATGTATTTATTATATTTATAAATAAATAAACATATACGTGGTGTATGTGCGTGTGTTATATACATGAATGAAAGGTTTATGCGATACGTTTGATATACTTTATTCATTATTAAGTCCTGACTAAAAAATAAAAATAAAAATATAATTCCATTTAAAATTATATTGCTAAAAAAATATATTTCAATTTTTAACATCTTATTAAAAGCGAAGGAAGATAAAATAGTGAAGTAGTTACAAGAAAAAAAAAAAAAAAATTAAACATTTAGAAAAAATAACTTAAAATTCTTCTCACGTATTAGAGTTTTTAAAAAATAATAAAATATGTAAAATTCAAATTTAATGCTAATCTCCACTTCTTTCTACTACTTAATACCTACTTAAAAATAGGATTTATTAATTACATTGATTTACGATACATTTTATAAAATAAATAGTATCAATGTAATTTAATCTCTTTTTTCGTGTTTTTTCACTTTTAATAATACATATAAATGAATAGAAAGTGATGTTGCAATGTATAAATATGAATAAATTAAAATGTACATCGGATTAAATGCAGATTAAGGTAAGAAAACCATTGTAAAGTTAAATTGGTTTTAATGTTAATCTGGTATTAAAATGTTTTATTCTAGTTTTTTTTTTAACGGTTTTTAAATTACCTACTTACCAGTTTATTAAAATTATGATTCAACTAGTAAATTTTAAGAGTTATATGGTTATTTGAGACCTGATTATTCCCATTAGTGGGCGAAATATATAGCTAATAAATTAATTTAATTAAATATTAATGTTTTTATCATACCCACAGACCAAATTAATTAAGAAAATGATCATATTACATGTATATGGATTAACTGAAGAATTGAGGATTCTTCAATGAAAAAAGTTGAAATTTTACATGTTTCAATTCCAAATAGGGTCATATTTATTTTTATTTAATATTATGTGAGCGCAGACGATTGCAATTAATATAAGAACATCTGAAGACTACTTTTAGCAAACCATTCATATTACTTTATAATCGAATAAGTACTTTTAAAGGCATAAAATAATAATAAAAAAATCGGGTACGGGTTACCTCGAAACTTTTCCTCACTTCAGAGGCCACTAAAATGGCCTCTTCTGCTGCTAAAATGGCCTGTCTCCTCCTCGTCCTTGACCTGTTCATATGAGTGTTATGAATACGATCCCCCGTGCTGATCACCTTTTTTAGCGGAGTGGACTGAACCAATACGATCCTTCGTTCTCCATTCACACAGCGTTTTGAACTAGCCGATCGTTTTCAAAACGATGTGTGAACGTAGCAAATGACTAAAGCCTAGATTGCACTGCACGGGTCGAGTATTTTAGTATTAGTAGCTACGGTCGAGTAATTTAGTTAGTGATGAATATATAAATTTAGTAAGTAACAAAGTCCATACGAGTCGAGTACTAAATTACTAAACTACTCTACTAAAATACTCGACCCGTGCAAACTAGGTTTATAGCTCAGCGTCTTTCGCTGACGTCGCGTCTAGAAAAACGTACCTTTACGGTTTGTATTTAAATTTTCTTTTTTATTTACCTTTACGGTATTATTAAGTTGAAGATATAAAAGTGTGCTCCCTCAATGTCGATGAGAAACTGAAATTTGAATTTAATTTGTAATTTCAAAGAATAATTTACGCAAACAATATTTTAAAAAGGGATGGTGCAATACCTGGAATTTAAAATTATCCAGGGTTAGCAATATTTTCTTTCTGTTTTACCCACACTTAAGTAGAATAAATGGCAGTAATAAGGGAGTTTGGCTTTGAATTGGGTGTACTTATTGGGACTTCATAAAAGTATACTTAGTAAGAAAGTACAACACCTAGGTCGTGACTAGTGGGGTCTTTAGCTATCAGTTCAATATAGAACACTGATCTAGACATTAAATTAATATCCTTGTCTATACCTAAGGACTCTTATAGTGTACACGCTCGATTACTGTCCAATTATAACTGCTTTAAAACGTTGAAATAGCTTTCATAGTATAAACCTAAGCTTTACAATTACCTTTTTTAAAAAAATGATCTTATTAGGTTAATATATAAATCATTTTAGATGAGATATATTAAATTATATATTATCATTGTAATCGTGATCCCGCTTGGAGATAAAATTATCATTTTTTTCTATCGAATCTAATTGAATTTAATTATACTTATGGTTTAAGTGTTAAAAAATAGGCTTTACATTTATTTATTCTTGTAATAGTTTTTATTTAATTTGTTTGTGCACGTATAATAATGTTTTCATTATTATACTGATCATTCCAGTTTTCCTTATGCCACGTTCTGCCCGGGAGTGAAACCGAAAAAAATTACCTTCACGAAATCACCGTCACAAAATAACCGTCACAAAACCAAACGCCACGAAATCTTTCGATGACGATAACTTGTGTAAAATATGAAGTTAGTTGAAATTTGGTATACATGTTCTTTTTACACATGCCCAGGCTCAGTTCGCTGGACAACGTTATCCGCCCAAGCGACCACACGCAACGCTCGCGTAAACGTTAGCTTCAAATTTAAAATTGGAATTTTAGAACCGGAAAAAATTTTAACTTCATCTATTTAATAAGACAAACAACTTGTAAGGTAGTATGCTGTTTCATGAGGAATGATCCAAACTTAAAATAGCAGTTACTCCAAAATTAGATGGAATTAGTTTGTCAGAATCATATAACACAAGTCACTTCCTTACAGGGGCGTAGCTATCGGGCCGCAGCGCCCGCGGCCGCGGGCGAGCGCTGGCTTGAGGAGGGGCGCAAAATGGGAAAAGAAAAAAATAGGTAGAATTTGAAAAAGAGAGAAACTGAAAAAGAAAATAAAAATAATTTTAATAAAATAAATAAATAATAATAATTAAATTAAAGGGTATTAAAGAAATATATATTTCATAAAATATATTGTTAATGTAAGTAAATTAAAAAAAAAAAAATCGTTCTAAGAAACACTTTTATAAATGATAATGCAAAATATTGGAGCTTTGGCTAAAATAGTGATTTTGTGACAATTCAACTCTGTCTTCCTTACTTTACCCGTGACTAACAATTGGCTGAACGATCCTTTTCAAAGCTTAAATTATTAAAAACTTGGCTACGAAGCTCAATTATGTCGCAAGAACGTTTGACGTTTGACTGCACTTGCAATATTAAGTGTGGAGGTTGAAACGGCACGAACATTGGATTTTAACATTTCACATATTAAAAGGCGTAAAAAAAAACTTTACTTAAACTGTAAAGGCCGTTTATTTTTTATGTCCTTTGTACGGTGCCCCGCGATAAAATGTCATAACGAAAGTGGCGGATTCTATGGGTCTATGGGGCAACAACAAATGTCGAGTAAGCATATGCTCATTTCTCAATAGTTCTCGAAATATTGATTTATTTCTTTTCTTAAAGTGTTTCTCTAAAATTTTCAAAAAAGCCCAATATCTCAAAAAACTAAATGATATAGAGTAATTGTGCTAAGGAACAATATTAAAGAAGACTTTTTAGAATCTCTCAATTATTACCAAATTATTAGCTGCTACGCATCTTTTAACTTCTGTTACATTTTAAAAATTTGGATTTTTTAAAATTCGACCGCGAAATTTCTGAACTTTCTACTCTTAATCAAGAAATGTTAGAATATTTGTGATTTCAGGAACACTTCTGCTTGTTATAAGCTATCAAATTGTATGAATAATGTTTAAGATAAGCGGACTAGTGTTTAAATTATGGTGGATTAAATGGTACCAGACGTGCAATTTTTGGGTCAGGATAACAACCAATTTTCGTACAAATGCAAAAAAGATTTTCCCGATGAAACAGCAGCACTTTGGGTTTCTTATAGGAAATTTGACGCTGAACAAAAAGTTCTTATAAACATGGATCCGTAACAGCTTCATTTTAGAGATATTCACAAAAAACATTATAAACATGGGCCAACCACCTATGGGCGTTTATCCTTACAATTCTCAACTATATGCAAAAGAGGGGTTGAACTAACCGGGAAATCAGTAATTTTTGAAAAATAGCAACAAAACTTATTCTTAAAATAATATATAGCGAGTTTCTGAACAATTTATATGTATTTAAGTACTAATGCGAGCTCTTAGACACAGGTTCTATTATTTTTGTTGCTATTTTTCAAAAATTACTGATTTCCCGGTTATTTCAACCCCTCTTTTGCATATAAACCATTCGACTTACAAAAAAATGGTAAAGAAATAATTTGTAGGTTATTTTCTCCTCTTTATTTTACTACTCTTCCACTTTTTGCGTAAATAGCTTGCTTTGTAAGTTATAAGGCGAAATCCACTAAAAAAATAAAAGTAAAAAGTGGTTTTATGATGATTTCTCATATTTGGGTGTAAAATTTTTGTTGGACAACTTTAGATTCGTGTTCAGCACACCCAAAAACATAAAATTAACTGCCAGCGCAGTCTTTCCACCAACCGTTTACCCTTCATCCTGTTCCCTCCACCCGCCACATCTTCCCAATATTTCAACTCCCATTTGCGTGAAAACCATACGACGTACAAATAAAAGTTATAGACATAAAATGTAGATTATTTTCTCCTTTTTATTTTACTACTAGACTACTTTTTGCGTGAGTAGATTGCTTTGCAAGTTATAAGCTGAAAACCAATAAAAAACATTTTTTTTTGTAGTTTTTCGATGATTTCTCATATTTTCCGAGGGAAATTTTGTTGGACAACTTCAGATTCGTGTTCAGCACCCCAAAAAACATAAAATAAGCCACTAACAACAATTACACCAAAACTTTCCACTTCAAACTACCATTTGACTGGACTAAGTATTGAAGAATTTGTAAGATAAACATCCAATTTTTTTTGCGATCTCGAAAAAGAAGCTGCTCGGGATCCATGTTTATAGGAAAATTGTTGTTCGCAACGTCAAATCTCCTATAAGAACGGGGGAATCTATTTGTAGTTGTACGAGAATTTATGATCCCGACCAAAAAATTTCACGTCTGGTAACATTCAATCCACCATAATTCAAAAACTAGTCCGTTGATTTTAAACTTTAAGAAGTTTTTCCTAAAATCGCCACAATTCTAACATTCCTTAATTAAGAGTAGAAAGTTCAGAAATTTTGTGGTCGAATTTTAAAAAAATCTAAATTTTCAAAAGGAGTTAAAAAATGGGTAGCAGCTGACAATTTGGAAATAAATAAGTTATTCTGAAACTTTTTTTATGATCTTTAAAATTATTCCATGGCCCAATTTCTCTATCTCATTTAGGTATGAAATATTAGGCTTTATTGGAAATTTTCGTGAAACACTTTTAAAAAAGAAATACATCGATATTTCGAGAACTATTGAGAAATGGGCATATGCTTACTCGATATTTTTTGTTGCATTTGACCCATAAAACCCCCAGTTTTTGTCTGTATTTTAGCTTTATTTAATTTTTGTGAAGTTTGTTAACTAAACCGATTTTTAAGTTACCTATCAACTATAATTTTAAACTTAATGCTATATTTTAATGTGTTCTATTTTGACCTGTATTATTTTTATTTCACATCTCGTTTCTTTAATAAAAAATAGTTTCCTAATATTTTTGTTAAAGCATATTTACATTTTTGTTACGTGCTGGTTATGTGCTAATAAGTTCTTTAAAGAAATTACAAACATTAAACTTTTTCCTTCATTTGTATTATTTATTTATATTCTTATTATTATATTTATTTTTTGAAGTCTATTACTAATTTGTTTAAGAATTTCCTTTTGATTGATCTAAGCTACTTATTTTATTCTTATTGTTACAACTCACTTTTACTCGATAAAAATATCTATTTACATTATTAAGTAAAGGGCGCTTATTAAGTAAGGAGCGCATTTTTTTTATCTTGCGGGCGGGCGCTATCAGAGCTGGCTACGCCACTGCTTCCTTATAAATAAATATAAAGAAAGAACCACTTTCGTTGAGCTATTTAAGTTCTTAATTAAGTTAATTTAAGTTCTTAATTCTTAGAATGAAGTTGGTAGTGTATGTAAGTAAATCTATTTATATTACTGATATCAGTATTTCCAAGGAGGGAGAAGAAAATGGTTCAAAGTCATTACTGAAAAGATTTTTAATTTACACAAACAGGGCTTTCAAGGGCAATCAGGGAAAATAATGGCTGAAGTTATTTTGCATATGTATTTAAATTTAATTATAAACCTACTATATTTAATAAAACGCTTCCTAACGCATTTAAACGCTTTATTTATAAACTAAAAATACGTTTGATTCATATTTTTTGTAATCATTAGCATTTCCAAGTTTGCGGTCTACCTTTGTAATATTCTACTCGCTTATGCCACTGCCTTTATAATATTCCAAATGTCATAAAAACACCTTTAGGCCATTAATTTTTGAAGAACAAACAGTCGAAATAAAAGCCACTTAACCACCAGCTTAGAAAAAAAATGAAGTTCTAAATATATTACAATTTACATAAGTTATTTCACCACACGACCAAATGGTATTTGAAGAGAAGAGTTTAGCAAACATAGTTGAAATGAAGACATAATTTTTTTCTTATTTATCTAAAATTGAGTAAACGAGAGAAGTTATGAGCCCGAAGGTGTTGTGAAGAATGATGTAAAGTATTTGGAATGACTTTTATGCTAAATGAATCGATTTCAAATGGCATTGAAATGTTATGAAGAGATCTTACGACTGGTATTACCCATTATAAAACGGGAATTACTCGTATATAGCCTTGTTTTGGTGTACGTTTAAATTAACTGATTAATTACATTTACAGTCTTTTACCATCAGAAATACTTAACTTAGATGATGAATTATATAATACAATTAAAGTAATTTTTTATCGTAGATCATTTGCATCCTATGATATAAACAATAAACAGGTGTGCCAAACCCTAATCATGATCAACTCCCTCTTGAGAATTGAGAACGGATTCGAAACCAAGGGATTATCAAATCCCTGTGCTTACCTAGAGACGAACAACATCAACTTGATTTTTCGTCAAGTAAATAATGTTTTACTTAGAATCATGAACATTACATTGTCCTCCAGAAAGAGTAAGCATGACTTCGGTTTGCTATGTCCCTTCGAACAACATTACCGAAATGACAGAGATGTGCTTCACTACAGTGTTATTTTAATTTGATAAATTTATAAACTACCATCAAGAAACTACTTTACTGTGCGAGAATATCTAGATTCTATCCCTCCCACTTATATCTATACCCCCTCCACTTTAATAAAATAATTTGTAAATATGTATCCCAAATTTAAACACCTTCTAAATGAAAATATGACAAAACTCTACATAAAAACAATTACTACACTCAAAGAGCTTTCCAGCGATATGCATCATGAAGAGTACCCATTACTTTGACACCGTATTCATCACTTGTGTTGTACCCCGTACCCCTGTGTACGAAAATTTAAATTTCTAAATTTTATGTAGACAGTGATTTTCTCCTTGCTTTGAAGATCAAATATGCAAATTTTCATCGAGGTCGGACTAAAACTGTAGATTTGTATGTAGAACATACACACATACGTTGACTTTTATCAAAATAGGTAGATACATCATTATTCAAGCACATTAAAACTCAATTATTTAGAAATTAAAATTTTCAACTAAAAATAGCATTTGATTAAAGCATTTTCTGTAAATTCGGATTGTACGTGCTACCACATTGAGTTCTGGTGATAAAATCCCGCATATTAAATTAAAAACCTTAATTTTGTGTACCCTTAAATTTTTAGTAGCCGCTTCGCGGGGCTCTGGTCATTTCCTGAAGAAAAACAACCCTCGTGTATAAAAATCAGGTAGACGTCCAACTCGAAGAAATTTCGATGGCACGCACGTACAATCCGAATTAGCCAACATTTTCGAACAAAAAAATTATTTTTATAAAACATTTATTAATTTATTTAAACTTATGTAAACAAAACATTTTTTTTTAACTTACCACAGTACAACGAGGTTAAACTAATAATGCGAACAAAATTATGAAATCATAAAATAACTAACATACTTTGTTTCGGTTAAACTAAAAAGATATTTAAAATATTATATTAGCATGAAGAATAATTATTATTTATAATATTTTTATTTTAAATGATTTTTTTCTAACACATTTTAGATTATTTAATTTTGATACGATGGTAGTGTGGCAGCCCTGAAAAGAGGCCGGCGACGCGACGCGACGACGTGGCGGTTTTCGATAGTTTTAGTGCGTCGGCCATGTTGTTTTTTACTACTCTAATTAGGTCAACAGTAATTTTAATAGAATCTTACCTTAAATTCACTTCTTATTTGAGGAAATTATTCAAAAATCGGTTATCAGGTCTTCATTTTGTACTGTGTATTAGAAATCAAATATTTATTTTAGATTTCTATACGTTTTTCTTTCGAAAAGTACGTCTCGCGAGTGTGTGTAGTTTATAATATTTTATTCGTTGTTTAGTGTTGAAATCTAGTCTGAGGTGATAAATCGATTTGTTGTTCAGTATAATATCGTTCAAAGTTTATTCTACGTATGTTTATAAGTATAAGTTTACAATAGCATTTGAAGAATATGAAGGAATAGAAGATATACATGGGATAGATTGAAAGAATGAAGCGAAGCTATAAAGGTAGTTAGATTTTTTCTATTAGTTTAAATGAACCATTTATGTTTATTTATAATAAACAATCTTATTACACAAAGATTATGGTAAGGTAATTTTATTTAAATTCTTAATCGAACTATTATTTTTTGTTGTTTCCTAGAATTAAAAGCTATTCTAAAAGTGAAGATTTTTGTTTTATTAATTTTTTATTTTTTTTTAATGTAGGGGAGAATTATCATATAGACTTTGTAACATTCCCACCCCCTTAATCTTCTTTCTCGCTTATTTTCTGTTATTTCTTTGTTTGTTTTACCTTTTCTTCGAAATCCTTCTTTTATGTAAGCTGGATACCCGTGCTTTGCTAAGAAGTGTTATTTTAATTTGATAAGTTTGTAAACTACTATCAAGAAACATTTAAATTATTTTACTATGAGAGAATATCTAGATTTTATCGTAAAAATGTGAAGACATTTCTTTATGGAAAGGGAAATAATTAATTAATCTATTTAGAATTAATTAAGAATTAATTTCAATCTATTTATATACCCCTTGTATAAAAATTCCGATTTTAACAACCTCATAAAACACACCCTGCAGAAGATAAAAAGTGCACGAAAACTATGTATTGATATCTCTTGCTTAGGATAAAGTCAGAAAACATCTTTATAGTCAAAGAGGCATTCGAATTAAGAGATTATAACTACCCTAACTGTATATGTGTTGGGCTAAGTTCGTCTACGGGATATAGCTTGGCAATTGGCATTTGAAAAAAAAGGTGGAGAGCGGAAATGTGATTTCCGCGATTCTCAGAACAAAGTTAGTAAGAAGACCAAAAATCAAGTTGATGGTTGTTTTTCACTTGATAGGTTAGAAATTCAAATATTTCTTAAAATCAAAGTAGTCACTTGTATGACAAATAACTAGTTCGAAATCATATCATGTTCAGTGAGGAAAAATAACAATAATTTTATCTTCTATATTATTTTATCAAATATGAAAATAAGATTTGAAAATTTATTTTATAGAGAACTTATAAAATAATATTGGCCTCTGAATTTTTTTTTTTTTTAAAGTTGCATTAGAAAAAGAAAAAGAAATGACGCAGTTTGCTTTATTGTTCTTTATACAACTAATCAAAATAATTTTCCTTTTTTTTTTATCTTAGAAAATTGTAATATTACTATAATTCAAGTTTATAATGGTGAGATTGTAGGTAATTCGGACTCGGGGTCGCACAATAATAGAATGAACCTGGATAATAATATATTGTAAAATAAAAACCCAACACTTGTAATTTTCTTTATTTCTTTCTCTTTGATTCGAGGTTTTGTCGTAATTCACAAGGTTTCCATTAAAAAAAATGTGTCGCGTGACAGACAGAATGACAATTAACAATACTACATTAATTGTTAGTTACCAAAATGATGTCAATAGTTTTTCTCTCTTAGCTTTAATTCCTATACTAATTCATAATTCCTTACTTTGTATTTTCAACTATAAATAACATATAAAAAAANCTTTTCATATATATGTATATATATATATATATAACATTTAAGTATGTAATAAGCAATTTAATCGAGTAATTTATTTATTTGTTTGATATTTAATGATAGTCCAGTCATTTTAAGCAAAAAAAGGGGCTGTTTACAAAAATGCGTCATACAAGCAAGAGACTTTGTACAAATTATCTCTGGGGCATCCTGATTGAAATCCTATAAAGTCCCCGAAAAAAAGGTTGTGCTCAAGCCGCCATCTTGGAAAATAGAGGCCAAAATACAATTTTTTGCTTCTACTAGCCTAACTGTTAGGTTTAAGAAAAAAATGTTCAAGTAAATAGTTTATTATGTAATTATCTATACATTTGGTCCTATTCATTATGTTGCTAGGATCAATAAAGAGGGGTTATAATATAATATAGAATAATATTCAGTACGGAAGTATAGACTACACTTATAAAATTAGTGGGCTGATTTATGGTTTTTTGGGTCGCTAAATACGAATTTTTAACTTCCATCACGAAATTCCCCCCAGAACGCCCATATTTTGTAATGGAACCCCCTAAAAATATTATTATTTAAAAAAAATAAATATATGCGTTTGTTTTTTGGGAAAAATAAATATATATCCAAAAAGAAGACAAAATTTGCAACAAAAACTATTCTATGGCTTTTTTGCCTAGTGCTCATAAGACAAGAGAGCGAATGGAAACGACATGAGGGCTTAAGGAGATTCGCGTAGTTTTAAGTGCAAAGTAAAAAGCACTTATGTACAAGTACAAATCACTTGTACGAAGTACAAGCGCAGCACCGCCGCACCGAGGCACATTTTCCGAGACGCGTCATTGCCACCCCATTCGGCCTAGGCAAAAATGCCATAGAATAATTTTTGTTGCAAATTTTGTCTTCTTTTTGTATATATATTAATTTTCCCAAAAAACAAACACATGTATTTATTTTTTTAAAAAAATACAATATTTTTAGGGGGTTCCATTACAAAATTTGGGCGTTTTGGGGGGAAGTTCGTGATGGAAGTTAAAAATTCGTAATTAGCGACCCAAAAAACAATAAATTAGCCCACTTATTTTATAAGTGTAGTCTATACTTTCATACTGAATATTATTCTATATTATATTATAACCCCTCTTTATTTTTTCACCTATTGATCCTAGCAACATAATGAATAGGACTAAATGTATTGATAATTACATAATAAACAATTTTTACTTGAACATTTTTTTCTTAAACCTATAGTTAGGCTAGTAGAAGCAAAAAATTGTATATTGGCCACTATTTTCCAAGATGGCGGTTTGAGCACAACTTTTTTTTTCGGGGACTTTATAGGATTTCAATCAGGATGCCCCAGAGATAATTTGTACAAAGTCTCTTGCTTGTATGACACATTTTTTTTCAAAAACCTAAAATGACTGGTCTATTAAACAATATGGCACAAAGAAGCAAAAAAAAAAAATATTTACCAATGAAAATGGGATATTATTGCTTTCTCGTAAAAAGAGATAGTATTGCGATGACGGAATTTTGAGATTTTGATGGATTTACTCGTTGTGTGGTCCCCTGAGTCCAAAAAGTGTTATTTTTTTTAAAAAAAGAAATATCCGTCTGTCGTCTGTGCAGACGCGTGGAGCCTAAGGTAATGACCGATTCCGACGAAACTTGATATCCATCTTCAAAAAAATCATTAACTTGAAAACCGATAAATGGGAAGCAATGGGCTAAGTATTATTATGAACTCGCATATGACAAAGTTTGTCTGAGTTTTCTCGGACCGATTTTTATATATTGCTTTATTTCATATAACTTTTATATTTATAATTATAACTTATATTTATTATTGTATTATAAAACATTCTGAGTTCGTTATCATTAGCTGCGATCAAGAAACTTTAATAGTATTACTTTTTATTTCTTTCTTTCTTGTATATCGACAATTGATTAATTATTTTACCGTTAAACCATGTTCAAGGAACAGCAGCCCTTGAACATTTTTCTTGAGAACCCTTGCCTTAAGGGGTGCTCTTGCCCTGTTCCACCCATGATTCACAGATGTAAATCAAAGTACCATGACTCAGGATCGAACACACGACCTTGTGTTCCGCCCTCGATTCATTGACAGTCGAGCAGACGGGACAGGTGACTAAAGCCTACGGTCACACTGGGCTCCATCTGCATAGTAAGTTGGGAGCTGATCAATTTTAATATCTCACATCTTGTATTTGTTTTTATTTTTAAACGGTCCCACCTGCGGTTACTTTTTAAAGGTTTAATAATCAATGAAATTTCTCAATATAAAATCCTCATGTTTAAAAATAATAAGTAATATATCACTTGCCTCCAAAAGCTTATAGGCTTATATCTGAATAAGTTATAACCGATCAAGCAAGTTCCTGATTTCAGCTGTCATTATCTGTTCAAATTAGCCACGGTATCAGAATTTAAAAATTAATACAGTATTAAGTCATTTCTATTTTAACTCGATTTGTATTCTCGCACTCTTTTATTTTATATATATATTTTTTAAAACACGAACCAAAGTCAGATCTATATAAATTCTTTTCAACGTTCACATTTTTACGTCGTGAAAACATTCGATAGGAATTTAAACATTATTTTAACTTAGTTTAATTAAAAAAACAAAAAACCTTTTTTTAAGACTCTTATGAGTAAACTTAAGGGTTCTTATTTAATAGTTTGATACTATAGAAACTTGTTATCCTAACAACCCTCGTTTTGAGAAATAAAAAAACTAAGAATAATAATAACAGAAATATTAAACTAAAACAAAGAGCACGGTAACTGTCTATCGTATTTGAAGCTCCGCACTTATAATACGAAAAACCTCGGAACGGATTTAACGAAAAACCTCTTTAAAACCTTTGTTTTTTTTTACCACATTATGAAATGACATACAGTAGATCATTAATTTTAACGTTAGTTATCTAAGTTTTTAACTATCCGATCTGGGCTCATGGAAAAAAATCAGAAGCCACCACTTAATTAATTCTTAAAAAGAGAGTTGTTAGCAGTATATGTAACAATATTGGGCTGAACTGAAGGAGATGATACGGTCGAGAATCGCTTGGCGGCACAACGTTGCTTAATTTATATACTTGAGAGGTAATTATTCCATTGTCAAACATTACGTTTGTATGATTTAAACATTTTAGATGTATTATGCATGATTTGTTCATAGCAGAGTTGATATCCCTTTGTCAAAATATACATTGGAGTGAGGCCCCGCCATTTTTTCTATAGACAGCCTCATATTCTTCAGCTTTACCCAATATTGTTTGTTCTTTATTGATTTTATGCATTTACAAGCCATTATTGTCTGATGTATTTGTTTTGATTTTTTACATGAATTAAAGTATCAATTTAGCAAAAGTTTTAGAGTGCAGACGATTCAAAATAATCTGGTCCTATCAACGGTCTACTTTCGATAAACTATAAAATTTTCATACAAATCAGATAAGTACTTATGAAGCTATAGGTGTGAATAAATGTATGTTTGAGTGTATGTGAAGGAGAAACAAATGAGTGCAGAAGGTTGAAACTTATATGGGACCAACAATGATCTAATTATGACCTACCATACAAATTCCATTAAAATCGGACTTAAGATATATTGGTTCACAAAATTGAACGACACACTGACAGACAGGCACAGAACCATAAATGTTCCTTAATGTCTGAAACGGACTTAATATCTTGGAATCTTTGTTACCTTCGGTAAGGTCGAAAGCAATAAATAAATCAAATTAGATCTTAGATTCAGTCTTATACTATTGTTATGAAAATATTTTGTTTATGTGTATCGTACTGGATTTATTGTTCTATTTAAATTTAACATCAAATAAAGAAGAAAGAGTGTCTTGTATTTGTCATATATTTCGAAATAATTCTGAACTTCATTTCCATCTCAAATATGTTGACAGGTAGGATTGTTATAACGTCTTATCTTGAGCGCCATTTTGAACCAAATGATGTTTTCAGTTTCTATTTATCTTATAAGAGAGATCTTAACAGGGTTTTCGTGCCTCGCGCAATTTTTATCTTCTGCAGGGTGTGTTTTACGAGGTTGTTAAGATCGGAATTTTTATACAAGGGGATTATAATGCTTTAGATTGAAATCAAACCTTTAGAAAGGGGTAACCTTATTTGCCTTTCCGTACTAAAATGTCTTGTTTGTCATTGGAAAAGCTATTAATATTATTTTTTTTAATCACTTAGCCGTACAAAAATGAGCATGTTAGTTTAAAAATTATTTAAATTAAACAAACAGTAGTATAAAGCTATTGCTTCAACAAACGTTGTTAACAAAAAAAAAAAAAAAAAAAAAAAAAAAAACACCGAATTAAATAAATAACAAAAAATTAACACCTTCTTAAATTGTAACTTTTATTCAATTTTTGATGGATTTTTAATGTGTGTTTAAAAATAAAAAACTATTTGATTTTCATTTCTTATTATTAGAATTGAATAATTAGAAATAAACTAGTTTTTTATTTTTAACACGCCATAAAAATCCATCAAAAATTGAATAAAAATTGATTTATATATTAAATTTAATTCTCTTATCTCACATTAATCTAACCAATATGACGTCAATAGATATGTTTAATTCTTAAAGTTTTTTTCTGAATCCTGATATTTTATGAAATATAGAAAGGCCACTTTCTATAGTTCATCATATAAAAGCTGAAAATGTTAAAAAAAAGTTGCCTTTAACGAACCGTTAAGAAGTAATTTCTGTATTTTTATTTTACTTATCTTCTTTGTTTTACAAATTATTTCTTTTTCTAAATTTATTTCATCATCAGATTGTTTAAGCTTATCTACTGCTGTAATATCACATCCTTACGCAATGTTTAGTAAATGTCATCTACATCTTCAATTACGTTCAAAGGTTTACCATGGTAAATTTTTTATTATTCTAATGCCTGGGTGGGTTAAAAAATAATAATTTAGAAACTGCCAAAATGTTGTGTTTTATAAAAGAAAAATCCGTCAGGTTTATATAGCTTTTTATATGAATTAAAATTTGACCATGTCTAAAATTCATTATACTGTCTAAACTATAGTTATTTTAGAAAAATCACTTTAATGATTATATTTGAAAAAAAGGTGTAATATTTAAATAAAATTATGTATGTTAAGGTGCCAAGGGCATGAAGTGTTAGGCCCCATATATACTTCTAAAGGAAAAGCATATTACATAAAAATTAATCATTTAAAAAAATATATGTATATATTTTCACATTTAGAATACATAGTATTCAACTTTTGTTTATGATTACCATAAAAATAATAAGTCTTAACGCAAACTATTGTCAGGCCTACTGTTCATTTGGCCACCCTATAGTGGCTCAAGCCTAAAAAACGCCTAACGAAAAAAGGTTTGCATTAAAATTACTTACGCTTATTTCAATATTCATTTATACGAGTACATTAATTTAGAGAATAATTCGGTTTTTGAGTGCTGTCAATCTTAATGTTACTTATATGGAATTTACATTACTAATCCGGTTCCAGATTAATCTAAAAATTATATACATGACATTACATTCTTAATCTAGTTCTAGATCAATCTTGAAATTATAATTATGCCATTTACATTCTTTATCTATTTTCTGGATTAATCTTAATATTACATATATGACTTTACATTCTTAATCCAGTTCTAGATTATTCTTATTAGATAATATATAAATGGCATTTACATTCTTAATCCTTAAATCTATTTTGATATTACATTTATGACATGTATATTCTTAATCTAGTTCAACATCAATCTTGATATTATACATTTATGACATTTACATTCTTAATCTTGTTCAACATCAATCTTGATATTACATTTATGACATTTACATTCTTAATCTAGTTCAACATCAATCTCGATTAATTTATGACATTTACATTGTTAATATAGTTCTATAAATCAATCTTGATATTACATTTACATTCTTAATTCAATCCTGAGCAATCTTGACATTACATTTATGACATTCTCTTAATCTAGTTTTAGATCAATCATGATATTACATTTATTAAATTTATATTCTCAATCCAGTCTTGATATTACGTATACGAAATTTTTACAATCTTCATCTAGTTCTTAAGACTTAATATTTCATTTATTTACATTCCTTATCCACATACATTCTGATCAATCTTTGATACTCAATATAATAGTACATTTATTTTCACTTAAATCTTCAAAAGTGCTCTTATGTATGATTTTTATGAAATTTGGAAGGTTTGTCGAAAGTACCTGTCGATGGCCCAGATTAAAATCTCGACCGTCTGAGCTCCTTAAAAAATCAAAACAATTTCAACAGTTTTAAAAATCGGAGGAAAAATAAATAAATTTGACAATAATAGGTTTTAATAGTATAAAAGCATTAAAGTAAAGAAAATAGAACGTGAGGAAGCTATGTGCCACACTAATTGGTAGAGTATTTTTTTCCACAACTCTTGAGTTTACATTTCCAATCTAACTTAACCTACATAGTTTTTATTTTTAAAAGAAAGTCGATTTAGTTTTGAAACATAAAAACAATGTTTAATGTTAATAAATAAATTACACCATTGAAGGTGTAGATTACATTAGTAGATTACATAGTAGTTACTACTAAGTATAGGTCTTAAACTCGGTTTCTATGTAAAAAAAAAAAATATATATATATATATAATAAAGCTTAAAAGTATAGTTATTGTAACACAATAAAAGTTGTGTACCTAATCATTCCCTTTGTCTAAAATACCTTAAAAAAAATTCGATCTTGAGAACAAAAATTTTATCACACGTTGGTTACCATCGGTAAGCTCAGAAGCAAAAGGGGGATTTATTTTTAATATTTTCGTTTTATACGAGCCTTTAATCCCACGACAACGGATCTTAATTTTATATTTAGAAAAAAAATTTAAATTAAGAAAATTAATTTAGATGTTATTACATATATCTATTTGAAGACCATCGAATAAAAGCAAAAACTTATTTTTATTGGAATAAATGTGGTTTTATATCAGAAATGCATAAAAGTGCTGTTTTGAGAGGTAATATTTATTGATTTAGATTGGCAATAACACACATTTTGTTATAACTACGCATCTGTAAATTATTATATAATAAATTAGCAGAATATGTGGATTTTTTTTAACGCATTAATCCATTATTGGCGTCTCTATTAAAAACTGGGACATTTTGGCGTCCCGAAAAGTGTTTTCGGGAGACAAGTTCGGGATTTACAACTCTTCATTGGCGTCGTCAGAATTTAATTAT
>KZ651252.1:175701-202918 GCA_001010745.2 Gerris buenoi | reverse complement strand
TTTCAGATGATACTTTTTCTGTCGATTTTGATCCACCTGATCCATCCTATTGATTAATTTTTGATGAGTTATCAGCATTACCATAACCACGCACTTTCTTCAACTTTAAAAGTTAAAAAAATTAATTTCAGTTAAAACCGTATTATATCTACACAAATATCAGGATTATATTAACAATCACCGAATAAGAACAAGGTATATCCGAACTCCGAACTCAACAAAGTCTAAAAAAAACACTAAGCTAAGCTAGAGGGGTAAAGCTGAAGAGATACTCTAATACTCTAATTAAAGGTGATTAAATGAAAAATCGGTCCGAGACAACTCAGACAAACTTTCTCATATATGTACATTAATTTACTATTGGAAATTTCATCAAAAATATCATAAAAATAACTTCTCCCGGGCGGAGAATTGAACCCGGGCTCTCTCCATGTAAAAAAAAAAAAAATATATATATATATAATAAAGCGTGGAAATTAAGTTATANGTTACTACTAAGTATAGGTCTTAAACTCGGTTTCTATGTAAAAAAAAAAAAAATAAAAAAAATATATATATATATAATAAAGCGTGGAAATTAAGTTATAATCGTAGATAGCCTAAAGAATCTTTTGTCTACACTTAATATCGTGGAATGTGGTTAATGATTCAGTAAAGACCCAATAAAACTTCCGTTTTAAGTTCAATAACATTTAAAAAATGACTCAATTTGTTCTAATGACTATCTTAATGACCCCTTAAACTATAATTTGTACATATTTTATGGTGTTTTATTTTCACTATTCTTAGAATCATTTATGGGTTATATATAAGTTACCACATTATATATAAGTTAACCACATTAAAATGATAGTTTATTTTGAGTTACGAGTTTATTTTCAGTTAAACGCTGATTTAGATAGATAGCTGTTGATATAAATTACATATATTCAAGATTATGATATAATTTACATGTAAATTATTGATTTGTCTCAATTCAACTAATCTTTTTGCACGTTACTCTATTAAGCACGTGTTCTTATTACAGTTTACTAAATTATGTCAAATAATTACTTTAATTTTAAATCGGTACATCAAAGAGAATGCACGTAAATAAATTAAATGCTAATTTACATCTATTTTAAGATGAAATGCTTATTATATTTAAAATACGTGAGTAAATCGAAAGCTATGTGACCATTACACCCAAACATTTAAAACGAAAAGCAAAGACAGACCATGGACGTCCATCTTACTTTTGCATACGGGGGGTCGGTGAATGGTTTTTGGGGGAGAAGCCCTAACCATACACACTAAAAGTGTATACATAACTATATACCATCCCCCCCACCCCATAATAGGGGGGTCCGGGGGTCTTCCCCCGGGAAAATTTTGAAAAATAAACGTTCAAAATCAGCATTTTAAGCAGTTTTAGACATAAACCCACACTGCAATCAGGAGGGTTTCGTGTGGAAACTTACATCATATTAAGTAGTATTTTTTATAAACAATGTCTTGATTAGTATGTCATGTGGTGTTAGAATTCTTAGAATACTCTTAATAAATAAATAGTTACTTAGGTTTATCATCTAATAAACAAAATAAATCTCCAAGCCCAAGTAACCATAACTGTTTTGGAACGTATCGTTAGAAAATATTACGCTGATGCTTACTGCAGTAAAATATATCTTACTGTAAGTCAAGCCATCGTCTGCAGTTAATTAATGGAGGGGGGATTTGCGGGGGTCCTCCCCCAGAAAATTTTTGAAAGTATGACCTCTCAAAACCGCGCTTACTTTTATGCATTTCTGAAAATTAAATATGAGATGAATGTAAGAATAAGTATTAAAAAAAATATATGGCGGTATTTTTTAAATCAACAAAATATTGCTTGTCTCACTCGCCCCGAGCGACTTCGGAACAATACTAATTTAATACAATCCCTACCATTAAAAAAACCTTATACACATAATACATACGAGTATGTGATACAATCGTTTTTGATTTCCACAATGAGTTTAAGGATATTATTTTACAATGGCTGTACAGGACCTGTATTCACGTCACCTAGATTAAAAATCATCATTTTGCCCCTGACACTCGGTACTGAAACATCTTCGTCAACTTGTGGTTGAGCAGATGAGGAAGGACTTTCAGATTATTCTTTTTCTGTCGATTTTGATCCACCTGATCCATCCTATTGATTAATTTTTGATGAGTTATCAGCATTACCATAACCACGCACTTTCTTCAACTTTAAAAGTTAAAAAAATGAATTTCAGTTAAAACCGTATATCTACACAAATATCTGGATTATATTAACAATCACCGAATAAGAACAAGGTATATCCGAACTCCGAACACAACAAAGTCTAAAACAACACTAAGCTAAGCTAGAGGGGTAAAGCTGAAGAGATACTCTAATACTCTAATTGAAGGTGATTAAATGAAAAAGTAAAAATAATGTGAAGGAAGGGGAAGGTATTAAAGTGGTGTCAGGGTGTCATCCCTTATTTAAATAATGTAATGTTATCCTTTTCAATAAATTATCTTTCTATTAGATATCAAGCCATGAAAAGAGTTAGAAACTAAATATGAAACATAAGTAAGACTGAGAAATTAATAATATAGCAAAGACATTCGATAGAGATGGAAGAATGACTAGTTAAGTTCACAACAGACTTCCTTATCTAGTACAGCTGGATGATTAGTTTAAAACCAAATTAGATGAGATAACGTTTTGTTTTAATATAAACCTCGATCGTCTTGATTTTAGATTATTATTTCTACACAAATAAAAGGCAATAAAATGGCGTTACTCGACGAACTGGAAGCCATAAGGGGGGCCCGGGCCCCCCTTTGCCCCTATTGATGGACGCCCATGAGACAGACTAGACTGCGTAAATAGACATAATTTGTTGAACTTAAACGAGCAAATCTTTCATAACCTCAAATCAAAACAAATTTTTAACATACATTTCATATACTTCATAATTCGTAGTTTCGGCCGAGATTTTGTGATAGTTACTCATAACTTAAGTACAAACTAGTTTCTACTTAACCACTGACAATGGACATGCTGAAACATATGGTGTATAGTGTAAAATATTTGTGATGTAGACAATAAAGAAGCATAAAATGAAATAGTGTTTTATTTTTTAAATATCATATATACTTCGATCTTACAATTGATATGCCAACTAATTTGAAAATGTATATGCTTTAATTTAATTTTACAATTCTACAACGGGGGTAATTATACAGGAACAACCAGGGCGTTTTTACAAAAGAAAGGAGGTCTGGGGGCCTACCCCTGGATAAACTTCGATTTGTAAATGGTCAAAAACGTAGAGCTATTCTTGTATAGGGTAGGCATATACATTTTTTTTAATGCAATAACCTATTTAAATTTAAGCTATACCATACCAGAGTGCTATATAATAACTTTTTTTAACTCCAATCCCCTGGAAGAGAGTAGTTGTTTGAGGATAATTGTGGATGATTAAAATATAAGAATCATGAAAGAACATCAAATTAGAAAATAAAATAACACGAATATAACATAGATTAGATTATTAATATAAATTGTATTAATCAAAAAATAAATACATATATTCATAAAGAATATAATGAAACAATATGTTCTGTAGTTGAGAATGTGCTTGCAATAATTGGCTCAAACTAACATATTTGGCGTGATAGGGTGTTTTTTTTAAACGTAAATCATCCTCAACGGAGGACTGTCTGTTTCTATACTCTTTTTTGAGGTATATAAGGAATGTATACCCTCCTCACAACCGCAAATATTTATGCAGCGCATACCACTGGACACGATCCAGTTTGGGCGTACCTAAGTTTGGGAACCGCTGCTTTATATGGTGATATTTGCCGAAAAAATAATAATTTCTATGAACTTTGTTTTGTTTACTATGCATAGCAATGAAAGCATATAGCATTGTATATTGTATACAATATACAATGATAAGATATCTTGGTTAAAATAGTTATAAGGGACAAATTAAGTAGATCATAAACATTTTTTTTCATTCATTAAATTCATTATTTGATCTGTGAACTAAATTCATTATTTGATCTTTTTAGTTCTATTCAGTTGGAAAAAAAACCAGTTTAAATACTTAAATTCTTAATAAAATTTAATCATAATATATTTTTTTATCTTTGTTATTTATAAGATCAAAAATCTCTTGAGTTGTTCTTTTTTATTAAAGAAATGTTTCAAAGCACTAGATGTACCCATCTTGAAGTGGGCGTATTACATAAATTACCCGAGCGAGGTTCTGTACCTTGTACCACCGGTTGTACCACTCTTAACATCGGCTCGATTTTTTTTTCTGTATGATAAAGTTCATGGGGTCATCTTTTTTTAAATTCTTAAGACTTAAGGATGACACTGTGAAAGGACGAACACGCTATCTTTCTGCGCCACTGAAGCTAATATCGCCATCCTTTTTAACTTATAAATGTCAACCGGACTATAAATACATTTAGAAAAAAAAGCCTCGGCATTATTACGGAATCGTTAAAAGGTGACGTAGAATTCAACATATCTGCTCTTTTTTTTTTGTTGGGATTAAAAAAGTATTTTGTTTAAATTAATAGCAATCTTAGGAGAATAATTATATCATCTTGTAACATTATTTTGTGTTAATAAAAATATTCATTCATATAATAGTTATTTATGCACCTAGAGAGTAAAGTAAGCCATTATTCCCTGAGCGAAAAAGTTGGTTCTTGAGGCGAAGCCGAAGGAACCATGTTCCCTAAATCCCGAAGTGAAGCCGAGGGAATTAGAGTTTTTGATTCCTGAGGTGCAGCCGAGGGAATAACACTAATTAGATAATTATCGCGAGGGGAATAAAGGCACTTTACTCACGAGGTACATACAATATTTTATCTCCAGTTGGGAGAAAATACACAATTTTCTACATTTCAGTTTTTATTTATTATTTTAATAAATACCAATAATTATTAGCACTTTTTTTAATAGCATAGATATAAGAGATTCAATACTAAAAACAAACGAGAATTGGAATTAAACTCAAATAGAAGTTCATAAGTAGATTGTTGTCCCTATTTCTTCAATACTTTTTTCTTCTGTTGGGTCAATTAGGGTGAAAAGATATAATTCAACACATTTATTGCGAGTACTGGCTATATTTCTCAAATAGAAGGTTATTTAGATGCAGGTTATAAACAATGATAATAAAGGTCGAAAAAGCAATGTCGCCAACCTGATTTCAACAACTTCATTACATTAGCCATTCATTCTCTACTATTTATATAATAATTAAGTTGGCAGTACTTAGTTTTTCGCCCTAGTTTACTTTTTCTCCCTACTTTTTGAGTCCAGGGAAGAAAATACCTGTTTTAGTCCCTCTAAACTAATCCAAAATCATAACATTTTCTCCCTACTGGAGATAAAATAAATTACTTCCTATTTAAGGCTTCATGTTTATATTATTAAATCCCGTTGTCTCTTTATATATGTACTCAAAGATTATAATAAAATAAAGTACATTCATTGTCTTCATTTTTTAAAAATTTGAAAGTATTACAAAAAAGAAAAAGTCTGGCATTTCGCATTTTTTTTTGTATGGCACACAACTTTAACGCCATTGAAAGAGTCAAAAGAGTGCAAAACAAAGTTTCATGAGGTAGATTCCATAATATGTACTATGATGACGCTAAACACCTTGGCGTATCAGCATTTTAAAAATGCCATAAAAATAATTTCGTCCTACTGGGATTTGGTCTGTTCATAATTGAAGATGATTTGCCAATTACTGTGATGTATAGCTTCCTCGCGGACTTAAAATTGGACGAGTAGTTTTTTAGATAAGCAAAATTTGTGGACGTGGACACACACGAGCCAAATATTTTTGTTTGTTTTTTAATTCCGAAACAAAAAGAAGTTTGTTTATTAGAACGGACATTTAACTTCCGTTACCTTCGGTACGCTCGGAAGTTTTTTTTTATGTATGTTAATAAAACGTTTTTCTTATAAGGGCTTATAAGTTATTAAAACAACGTTAACATAGTGAAACCTATAAAAATGGGGTTTAATAAAGACTTAGAACAATCATTTGATGATTGACTTATTTACTTTAAATAGAGATAGTTTCATATCGAGTGAAAGCGATTGTCAATTCAAGAATTACAAGACACTCGCTGAAAATCGACTTGGCTCTATCAAAGAGAAATCTCGCCGGAGATCTTTCTCCTGTCTGTTTTAAAGCCGATGACTTTAAAAAGGACTTGATACATAATTCATGAAGTGTTTCTTTATGCAAGCTTTGTTTCGGCCATTCTTCCTGCTTGACGTTGCGATGTCTGGTGCTACCTCGCGCCTTCATTGAAACATCTTTCATTTTTTTCAACACATTCTATTGAAATTAAGTCATTATTTGATACTTGAATCGACAATAATAGCACGTGTGATTGATTGATTTTTTTAAGATAAATTGTTTTTATGACTTCACTTGAGATACATTCTATTTCCATTGTTCAAATTGTGTCCTATCGTTTTCATGACTATTTTGAGTGACCTTCTCTTTCATCTTCTTTTAATCTACAGCCGACTTAATGTTTGAACATGCCGCTAGCTTTTAATTCTTTTCTACAAACACAAATCTTCTCAGGTATAAAATCTTGTGCTAAAAGACCTCTCTTCTAGATCTGTTAATATTTGACCTTATTTTGATGAAATTCCCTTTTTGTTATGTTCACAATGTCACAAAAGCTTGTTACATACCTCGATAGCGATCTTCATTAAAACATTAAAACACTTAATATTTGACTTGACTCAAAATAACAAAATAACTGTACTTGTGCTGTATACATAGACAAAGTATCATATATTAACCGTGACCAATCTAGAACCCCTATTATGCATTATTCAAAAGAAAATAATTTACCTAAACGGAGACGATATGAATTAGAGGTAAAACTGAAAAAATATGTAAAATATGTGTTTGTAGAAATGATGGCGGGTATCCAACGTCTTTTTTTGACACAGGGATATCAACTCTCTAATGGACAAATCATACATTTATATTATTTCTCAAATGTTAAAATTATCCAAATGTACTGTTTGACAAAGGAATGTAACCTCTCAATCGTATAAATAAAGCAAAATTGAGCCGCCTGGCGATTCTCGACCGTATTTCATTCAGTTCACCCGAATTGGAGAAGTGTTTCATAGATTCACAATTTTTTCCTTTAGATAATTTATACAAACAGTCGGTACTAATCTACTTTTTTTGATAGAGGTAGAATCCATCGGACTCGACGGATTCCCAATAGTTCAATTCAAATACTTCAATTCTACTATACTATTATACTATACATAATATCTTCTACAAATAAATTTAAACTAATAGAATTTTTCATCTTTAAACATTTTAGAAAATAACAAATACTTATAAGCAAATACTTTAAAGCCTGGTGAACACCTAATGACTTTATATAATGTCTTGTCTGACAACATGATGTTTCAGCAAAAATGATGTTTGACGCGTATGGCCTAAATTTGCCAGACATCAGGTTTGTGCAAAAATGTTTGATCGTGTATGGGGGCCTTAACCCTATCTACGCCTTTACGTACTTGATACAGACAAGTCGCACGATAAGATGTCCAATCTGTGGGGTGTACTTATCCTTCCTGTCGTTCAATATATTCTCCAATTCACGTTGTGAATGAACTGGAGAATGGGTAATGCTGTCCGACGAACTTGACCTTAGTAAATTTGAACTGAATAAGAGTTTAACCTTTACTTAAATTAAGGGTGAACATAAAAAAAAGTGGCTGGCTATAGATTGTACGACAAGTTGGAAGGTCACGTTTGTGTGAACCAGACAAAACGTTGGATGTAAACCGGATATAAGAGAAACTAAAATTCGATAGATAAATAATTGTTTAAAATAAAATCGTAAGGATGGTATTACAGCATAAAGCAAGAAACAGGATTTTCGTCGTAAAAGTAGAAAGTAGAGTTACGTATATATAAATAGAAGTTAAGTCTATGATTAGATAGTTCCGTTGCCTAATAACTTGTTTTTAAAAATAGTAGTGGTTCATAGTAATCATGTATTTATAACAGTACAAAATGTAAAAATGCACATGAATTGTATAGGGATAGGCTGTTAAAAACCGCACTATTAAATAAGATGGAGTTATACCATGTAATCATCTTCCAATTTTAGTCAGAAAGAACCCGAAAATAATCCGGAAATCTCTAGAAAATTATGTTCTTTTAAAGGATGAAGCTTGTTGATAGGATTAAGGTTAGAAGGAGAATCTTGTGAAGGTCATCCTGTGGATGTTGTAAGGAGATGAAACCGCTATACCGTGGTCAGCTGGTTCAGATGTTGACGGCAGATGAAGGTACTTCCATATCTCCTGGACTGTGGCGCAAGTACCGGGTACAGATAGGAAATGACATTGACTCGTTGGATACTCAATGACCTTGTTAGCTCACTCTAACCTTCTACCATACCTTTCTCTTTATTATCCGTCTATCTCATCAAATATTCATTCGAAATTATCTCTTTCTTTCTTTCATATAAAAGCTCATTTCCTTTTTTCATTGTTCGAACTCACACATTCTCTCTTAGTTAACTTTTTTTTGGTAAGTTTTTTTTTTTATTTGAAATCCTTTTAACTACTACGTTATCATGATGTTATCTTAAATACTACAGAATGAATCCTGATTTGGAAATTAACAAGTTACGTTTTTCAATGAGTAGTATTGAATCCGTATATTCAATACTTTTTCCATATATCAGTCATAATAATAAATCATTTTATCTATTCATGGCAGCAAAATTAAGCATTTTAATATAATATCTTATTTATTTAAATCAAATTATAATTACTAGTTACAAAGGGAGACAGAGAGAGAGAAAAATATCATTTGATTTAAATTAAAATTTAAACGTTCCGTAGAATGAATACTACCAAAAACTTACAAAGAAAATTAAGTATCTTATTAATATTTAATTAATATATACTTAATATACTATATTTAATTAATATGTATATACTTAATATACTATATTTAATTAATATATACTTAATTACTGTTTTTAGGTTGGAAAGTATTATTTCTATTTCGTTGATTTGTCATAAAAATATTAAAAACAGGCAGGAAAGTAATTGAAACAGTCAGGGAAATTATTTCTATGCTTAGGCAGGAAAAGTACAATGTTTGCCATTGCGTGTCATAACATCTGTTTTTGTTCGTTTTTAGTTTTATTTTTATACTTGTTTTATTACAAAGCAATGAACAATGTTATATTATTAATATGTTCACCTAAGCTTCCACTTTTTATTAACATAGCGCGAGTAGATAAAATATGGTATGTCACAAGGCAGCAAAGGAAATATTTCTGCCTCGTGTATTTATTTGCCTGCCTCGGCTTTACTTTGCAGTCAATTGGGTAAATTACCTGCCTCGGCAGTTAATTTTCATTTCACTCGTCAGTAAAATTACATTTTTTTCCCTAGTTACATAAGTTAACCTTCACATTTTATAACCAGGTATGTTACGTTTCTTTTTAAAAACAGAACTGAAAATGAAAAAATAAAGGTTTATTTTTTTTGGTTGAGTGGAAGATGTTGTATTGATATCTATCAAGTTTATACGTTAACACGCTAGAGGCACTCACACTCTGAGCATGGCAAGATTGAATGAAGGTGTTTCCAATTCCAGATACGATCCCAGAATTTAGTGTATCGTTGCTGGTTCTTAGTCGTATTCAATTCGTATTGAATCTAGGTTTCCATAGACACTTTTGATAAAAAAAAAAACTGTATTCAACCTGTATTTAAACATCATGGTAAATCTAATGTAGTGAATATGTAAAGTGATATCAGCGCTATTTGTGGCCGAATAACGAACTACGCCGAAATTTTGTTGTTAGTGAGAACGATAAAAGAACTAAATTTCCTTTTAACAATGTAGTAAATGTTTTAAGCCGCGTCCACACCGGACGCGCATCGTGTTTGCAAACGTTTGCAAACCCTGTTTGCGTTTGGTGTGTACGAGGTTTTTTACATACACGCACCACGTACCCTTAATAACCTTGCCTACACTTTAAAAATAATTTTAAACTTTTTATTTTGTCTTTCTTTTTTTATAATAGTTTAATTAATTACTCTATTATTACTAGCTTGCTGTTAATTTTATATAATGTATAAGAAAAAAAAATATAAGTATGTAATTAAATCTGTAACTCCGGAAGTTAATATCCGTTAAGTGGCATTGTCAACCTAAAAGCATATCACTTAACTTCTTCATTATCATGTTTCTTATATTATAATCCCTTCCTATTTTTATTTCCTTGTCGCTTTTTTTAAAATTATATCCACTTCCTACAGTATTTAATAAATTATAATGTAAAGTTTTAATTACTATGTTTAGATGAAGAGAAAATATGAACTGTTAAGTTCTGATATATTTGATATCATCCAACTCTTTTTCCACGTTTCTAAGCAACCAAATTCATTACCCACCCATAACATGGACAATATTAAAACATAAAGAAGCCTAACGTGGAAGAACATATCCACAATTTTTACTCTCTCGTATGAAGAGAAAGTATTGAGATGGCGGGAAAATTCAATTATGAGATATTGATGGATTTGCACTCTTCACTATTGGACCGATTTTAACGAAATTTGGCATACTTGTTCTGAAAAATTATTTAATCTAAGACATAAATTGAGAAATGAATTTTAGCTCTAAATTTGGTGGTACTACCCCCATAACTCTGGAAAAAGACGATCAAATTATTTCTCGAAAATGTTTTCGGCGATTTTGATTAAAAAAAGTCTAAAATGTAGTCCATTTGAATACGAATCCAACGCTATATTAGCTGTTTTTCTTTGGAAAAATCTAGTTTCCGAGATATTGATGAAAATTAATCTGATTTTACCTATTGCTATTTTAGTATTTAATTAAATCAAATGTTTTGTAATTTGTAAGGAAAATATTATATAACAAATAACAACATCTATGAAATTCTGTTTGGATTACAAAAGAGAGGCGGATATAATGATATCAGGTTTTACCTCAGCCGTCTGATGCCCTCTATTAGTTCTTAAGTAGCTTCTAGACCATTAATTAGTGGTTTACTTGGTATTGGTTTTTATGTTGTTTCCTATTTTCGGTTTGGTAGGTTGTTGATTACATAATAATATGTAATCCAGCTTTGGGTCTATTGACTCCAGCATCATTTTCTGTAAAATACATCCCTGGGGTCTTTACGGGCATGCGCGATGGATATAAACCGTTCCAACCCGACTTTTGACAGTGTTTCGTACCGTCCTCTAAACCGTGCAGTGATCGTTTGTGAACTGTTTACTGTATACGGTCCAAACGATTCTCGAGACAATATCAAATAATGGTTTGTATGGCATGCACAGTTATTCTTCCAGTTGAGATGTTTGTCTATTAAGAGTCCTAAGTATGTAATATGAATTACCCTGTCAATATAAGTGTGGCATGGGCATCTGTCATGCCACAGTTACACTTGTTCATACTCATGCCATTATACTTTGTAGGTACATTTGAAAACTCAGATTGGCTAACCTATGCGAGACAAAAAATAAAACCACTAGGCGGTGCTTAAGGTTATCCAGTGATATTTTTGTTCACCATTTGGCCCGACCTACTACCCGGCAAAATCTCGAGCTCTTATTGGTACTCCCTCCGTTTTTTTCGATTCCCACGCTGTCACAATAACAAAGTATATAATGGCATGAATACAGTTTGCGTCTGCTGTCCTGTCTAGATTTTACTCTCTGTCATTACAAGTTGCTATTCAATATAATGACTATAAATAATAAGATTGTTAATTTCTATTTTGTATTTTGTAAGTTAATGAACTAATTGTATTTGTTTTTGTTGTGTTTCAGTGTTAGTATGGGTATGAGCGAGTGGGGCGGGGGCGATAGTTTAATTCTGTACAATGTGCCCAACAGGACGCCAGTAACAGCTGATATCCCCTGCCTCGCAGTCTTGACTGCTTTCCTCACGCTCTATATCGCTTTCCTCATCATCTTCCCTGGAGTCAGGAAAGAGGTCAGTACCTTTTTTATATCATCACTAAATATAATATTCTTGCTTATTATTTAACCAAGTATGTATAATGTTTATGTGAAGTGGCGAATAAATAGTTGCACTTATACAACTATTGAAGCAATTCACTACCCCTGTATTATGACCATATACCATATAGCTCATAGCTCATATGATATATTATGACCTTTGACAGACCTAGGTCCTCTACGAACCGTTGCACCACTGAGTTAGATAGTTAATACGTACTTATATTATTGTTTATCTTCGTCTTTCCTTAAAGGATAAATATTTGCTTCTGAACTTACCGAAGGTAACGGAAGCTACGTGATCATTCTTGAGAACGAAAATTTGTGTCTCCGATTTAAAAAATTCCAGAAGATATAAATCCGTTTCAGACATCAGGGAAAATTTTTGGTTCCGTGTCTTCCTGTCGATCTGTCTCTCAATTTTCGCGATTCATACATACCTCAAAAACTACACGTACGAGTTTAATGAAATTTGTATGGTAATTTCAACCTTCTGCGCCTATTTTGTTCTCTTTAACGTGCGCACAAACATACAATTATTTACACCTATAGCTTTAAAAGTACTTATCTGATTTCTATATGAAACTTTATAGTTAATCCAAAGTAACCCGCAGATAGACCCAGATTAATTTGAACCCGCTCTCTTTAACTTACCTGATAAAATTTAATAAATTTGACAAAAATAGGTTGAAAAAGGATAAAATCAAAAAAGTACGTGATAGGATACGATGAAGCTATATGTGCCACACCAATTGGCAGTCTATTTTTAACCAATATTATGTGCCTTAATAATATAATTATCAAAAAATAAGGAAGTCATAAAATACTTTATCTTAAATTCTGTGCATTTTAATGATAGTAATGATACTACTTAAATTAAATTAATAGTTTTGACATTATTGTATAACATTCGTGTTTCAGGCGCTAGTCATGTTATTTTCTGTGTACTCGTAGAATATTGTCCCCGTATTGTGAAAGTTTAAGATACTAAGTAATCTCTAGTCTTTTACCAAGCCAAGACATATGACTTATTTCCAATTCTTTAACAGCGGTAGTTGTCTATTTCGTAAGAGTCACATGATTAATTAAAAATTTAACGAAAGGTAAAAAAAAATTAATGTTGTTTTGTTTACGACTGGGTGAGTCAAGGGTCTGAGTTTCACAATGTGACGTAACATTAGTTGTGATTCCATCTGGTGCTATGACCCGACAAGAAGACCTTCCCGCAGCATTGAATTAATAAAGGTCACGATCACATCCCAGAGAAAGTTTTTTTTTGTTAATATGTTTATTTTGGACGGTTAAAAGGATTGACAGAGCTGACTTTAGATAGGAGGATGTGCGTGCTATACAGCACGCGATTTCCTTTGAAACTGTGCCATTCCAATGTAATTCTTTTGAAGGACAGGTAGCTTCCCCTGTCATAAACTATAAAAACTGATATTACTGAGAATAGAAGTTTCATAATATCAAAACTGCGATCATCAGATTCTGATTCCAAAAAGGTTTAAACATTATGTAAACTGTGGTCATTCAATCTTACACAAATCACGATCAAAAGCACTTGTTTTTGTGTGATTCACCCAAAAGTAGCTTGTTACCAGGGGTGTACTGGTGCCGGAACGCCGTTCCGGTATTACTTCCGGAGATGGAAAATTAGTCCGTGAATCAGTGGATGTTTTCAAAGATTATGGAACTTCTAGTATATTTTTTACGTTTTACTTAATAATTCAATGTAATTTCGTTGTTTGGATTTGTATTGTTTAAGTAGATAATACATGCGTGGATGGAAAATTAGTAAAATAAATCAGTCGATGTTTTCAAAGACTGAGGGACTTCTAGTTTCTAGTATAATTTTTACTTTTTACTTGATAATTCAATTTAATTTGTCTGTTTGAATTTGTATTGTTTAATTAGAATCCAAAATAAATTAAGATATAGATTTATCAATTTCTCTTTTAGTGATTTCTGTACTAAAAATATTGAGTAATATTCGTACAATTTTAGAGAGACAGTGATTCGGAAAAAGAAAGTTTGAATTTTTTTTTTTTTTTTATTTTATTCCATCCTATAGAGATAGAGTATAGAGTAACATTTCAACCACCAACCCATCTACATCAAAGATAAATTTTAACTTCAACATAGCATATTTTCAACATGATTGACAACTAAGTTGATCGTCTAAAGCGGCTTTTATATTAGTCTTTGATTAATAAAAGCTCTTTGTACTTGCCTATACTTAAATATTAGCCCAAGGAGCGTAAACCTCTGAGATAAACATTGAAACAGAATGTTAAAAACTACCTACATTTTAGGTTCGTTGGGACATTAAAAACAATAATACTTAAGAAATTATACGTAAGTTAGGAGTCCTCTCTAAAAGTTAGAGTTAGTTGTTAGTTAGAGTTAGTTAGAGTTAGTTAGAGATGGCTAGAGGTGGTTTGAGATCCACCTCTAACTTTTAGAGAGGTTTCCTAATTAACAATTACTAAAACAAATTTTATTACGACAAAAACGTCAATTTTGAGGAATGACAATTAATAACAAGCACCTGAACCTATTATGACCACTTAACTGGTACTGCTGTGCGAAGTCAAGTCGTGAATATACTTTGATTTGATAAGTGAGTCCGACCAGTTTGATTGAGTTGGGTATTAGATCTAGGTATATTTTTAGATAAACTGTTCTGCATAATTGTTTAAACAATATTATTATTTTCAATAATAAATATCCAATTTATTGTTTTACATTACTTAAAAGTAAATAGTTCAAGAAATATAATTTCACCACGTCAATTTCTTTTAGAAATACTAATTTATGGTTGTATAAGCATAATTGATGTCTAATCAATAAAATCGAATAAAAATATTACAAATAAAACTTAATCGAATCTCATTTTGTAAATCTATTTATTTTTTTTTAATAAAGTTATTAACATTTTAGTAGTTGTCAACAAAACAAAAAATCAATGTGAAACAATTCATGTATAAATGTAGTAAAATAACTAAGATTATATAAAGTGTGTGTGTGTGTGTTTTTTTTAATTATAAATTAACTATGTCATGGGAAAAAATTGCATTATTATTTGTATATGTAATCGATTACTTAATTAGCAATTAGCATTTTATTTATTTTTTTTTTTTAAATATCAATAATAAAATTTGCTACTGTTGGTAATTTGGAGGACTTGGTATAAAAGGTTGGAAATGAAAGTTCTAATTTTTGGGTTGGTTAGAGCGTCTACACTGGAAATATAGGAGTCCCGTGGTTCGAATCCCGGTGCTGGAGTCTATTTTTCTCTGTCTGTCTCCCGTTGTTAATAATAATTATAATTTTATTTAAATTAAAAAATTAACTAATTTTAGAAATATAAAGTTAAGTTCAGTACAGTCTCACTAATTCGGATTTGATGGGACCGAGCACTGTCCGGATCACCGACAGTCCGACTTAAACAGAATCAGTTTTAAAATGTATGTAAAATATTGTAAAACTAGCTTTAGCTATGTAAAAGTTTTACTAAAATTAATGTAATAAGTGGAACTACGGATCCACTTTTTAAACCTACAAATTGATTTAGGCTGAAAAATCAGAATGTTGAAAGTGTTACCATCTTATTGATATACATTCAAAGTTTATTGATTGTACGTTATTAGAAAATTATTGAGGTTCGTCTGGATAAAATGCATTTCCGGACTAGCAGAGTCTGGATTACCGAAACTCTACGATAATTTATTGGATCATCAGTGATTCCTCTAATTACACAAAATTAGTTGCATATGAAATTTTGTGTAATTTAAAGTATCAATTGTCTATAACACATTATTGATTGAAGCTTTTCAAACAAGGAAAAATCACTTGTGATGGTATCCATCGAATGATTATGTGATTGATAATAAATTGTTGTTTATAAAAATCTCTAATGCCCAGGAAATATGTCTGTTATATTATCTGGGTAACCTATAAGTGCCCAACTCTTCATGATTCATATCCTTCTCATAACTCATATATTTCAGAAAACCCCAATCTACCAAACACAAAGAAACCATTCCTCCCAAAGCATTTTGTTGGCGATGAATTGTCTAACATTACTAATATAGTCTCCTCCATCCTTTAGATGATCAACTTGATTGTCAAAATGCTATGTTGAAGTCAAATGTTGATCGTCTGTGGACAGGTTGGAGTTTACTGCATAAGAATAATTTATGCGTTCACGGACTTTATTGGCTGTTGGAATTTTTGTTTTTATAAAATTTATTCATTAATTATTTAATTAAATTTTCGATACTAGTTTTATCAAACCCTTAAAGGCCCCGATACACGGTCTAACATTTTGACCGATTATGAGACTGTTTGATGTTTGACGTCTTTGGCCTAAATTTGCCCGACATCAGGTTTGCGTAAAATGTTTGATTGTGTAGGGGCGTATGGGGGCCTTAAGTGGGACATAGAGTCAATACAAATAAACTCCTCTCAACGTGATTCTGAATTAAGAACTTATTTTACATGGGGCGAGTAACAGTCTAAAGAAGATATTCTATACATCCTCTTTAGATTGATACTCCCTTCAGGTTTTTTTATATGGAGAGGAAAACTTTAAAGAGGGCCTGGGTGAGTCGGAGGCTAGAGCGCTCGCCTTGCGATAAGGCAAGTTAAGCAGCTTTGAGCAGGGTCAGAAGATGGATGGGTGACCGCTTCTGACCACAACTCTGTTCGATTCCCGGACCGGGCCCTCCGCTCAATGTCCACCCAGCATTCTTTAAACAAATAGAAAGCTCCTGAAAGAGTGGCGCCACCAGGTTTCGGCCTGGAAACCATGATGACACTCTTGGATGTAATACAATCAGGAGGGGAGACATGGTTAATAACCATAAATATCTTCACGTGTGTGAAGATTTCGGACCAGAAACCGGGTTTTTTCATCAATTAAGTGGCCCACTTAAGTGGCCTGCGTCTTCGGGAGTAAAAGCCCTGCGGAATTAAAAAAAAAATAAAAAAACATTCTTCACACCCTCTTTAAAAATTGTCACTCCTTCCTGATCTGAGGCTAACTGTCTAAAGAAGTGGCCTTCCAGGCTTTCTTTGGCTACTTGCTTATTATCTGTGCCTCCTTACTTTCAGTAAGCTCGAAGAAAATAAATTAATTGATTAAAATAATTTATACTCTGTTAGTGTATTAATTTGGACTTTACAGATGTATATTTTTGTATGGTTTCTTAATGGTAATTTTCTTATTCGTTGATTATTTCTATTCTTAACCAATCTTACTCATTCTCATAATAAAGTGTTTACTGGAGTTAATCCAAAAAATTGATTAATCCAGTGTGTCTAATAATGTAACATGCTTTATATAAAGTAACAATTTTTATATACCTTTGAATATTTAAACATTATTTAAATTATTGCTTTGAACTTTTCCCTCAAACTTTATTACTATTGTAGGGGAATACATACACACACACACACACACACACACACACACACATATATATATATATATATATANTACTTTCAATTTATCCTTTTTTTCACCTTATTTGCCTTAAGGTAAAATAATGTAAGAAGAAATAGAATGATTGCAAAATAATCTAATCTAGAAAAATCTAGTACCTATATATATATATAAGCTAAAAAATAAAACAATTCATAATTCATATTAGTTTTCTTGTAACATTATTTATAGTAGATGTTACTATGAATTATAATAGAATTTACCTTTATCTTGTTTTTTATTATTAAACTATATCAATAGACAATAAACAATTGCATTATTGTTTTCTTGATTTTTTTTTATGCCTTTAAAGTTTAGATAACATTTTCTACAAACAACTTCTGTATTGTATTTTACGATGCTTGTGGCTGTAAATTCCTAATGAAGTGAGTAGGCTGGAGTATTTATGTGTGTCTATTTTATAGTTACGGCAGTTTAAAACGTTTTGCTTTAAGTTTTGTTAAGTGGTTATAAATAAGATAAAAAAATATTTTATGTAACTTTTTGAAAATTATATTATAAGGTAAAGAGTAAATGAGATACAACATTTAATTTTTTTTTTATCTTTGTTCAAATCATAATTTAGTGTCAATATACAGATATAAATTAAAGTCAGATGCGAAAGGTGGCACCAGACGGATCTAAAACATATGTCCAAAACGGCACCTATAGGTTATAAGTAAAAGGCATGGTAATAAATATATTCAAAAGCTATTCTATATTATTAATTACATATAGCTTAAATTATAATAAAACTCAATCATGTTGAAGAGAAAGAAAATAATAGTTTATTTATTTATGTCTCTATGGTAACAACATTATTGAGCTGAGCGAAGCGAAGCTCTTATACTACACTTTGCCTTTTTTCGGATGCATACTCCCCCTGAACGGCTAAACAGATCCGCACAAAATTCGGCACGGTCATAGTGACTAACCACAGGAAGGTATAAATCTGAAATGGTCTAAATCGGTACACAGGGGTAGGTACGAAGTACCGGGTACAAAAGTTTTTTCCTGAACGGCATAACCGATCCGCAGAAAATTCGGCACGGTCATAGTGAGCAACCACAGGAAGGTACAAATCTGGGTCCAAATTGGTACACGGGGGTACGGGGTACTGGGTACATAAGATTTCTCCTGAACGGCAGAACCGATCCGCTAAAATAGTGTATCCTCTTCAAGATGCATGTCATTGGAAAGCTCGTTAAGAGTACAGTTATTGTTGTTATGTTAAATTTTGTCATATTTTTATTTATGAGGGGTCATTCTATTGGTGAAATAGAAAAAAAATGGAAATAAATAAATAAATATGATTAAAATGCGTGCTCAGCTCAATATTGCAAGCATTGCACACTTAGTAAATTAATTAAATACAACACTGTAATGAATAATATATAAAGAACTAAATAAAGATCAACAAATCAACTTATGACAGACCTTTTCATAAGAACACCGAAATATCTAGTCTAGTGAATTCGAATCTCAGAGAGGAGATACATGTCTCATCATGAGTCAACATGTCTCGTCATGTCCCATCATGTCTCATCTTTATAATTTGTGCGAATTTCAGCTCAATCAGTCAAATAGTAGAAATTTTTAAGATAAGATTTAAGATCGGATAAGATTTAAAATTTTGCTGATTGCAAAATAAGTCTGTCATGTCGCAAACTTATGATTTTTCAGCCAGCATAAGTATATGTAAGAACTGATTTGTGTACCTAGTTTTAGCCTTGATCGTCTTGAAAACACCAAAAACGGATTATGTATACCTACTCAAGATGTCTGTCCTCGGCTATCGCATATCCCAATTTTAAGTAGGTACGTTCTCAACTCTTATCATTCCTACCCTATTTGACCGAAACTATCCTCAGGGTTAAAACAACAAAAACAAATTTACGATAACAATGGTTGACACAATCGAATATTCATGCATTATTCAGATTTTGTTAAAATATTATCCCATTAATACTATCCTAGGAACAGGTTTACAAACCAAAAATATTATAATTTTTTCATTTATAGATGGTCAGAAATTGTTCAAAGCTTTATTGGTCTGAAGAAGTCTGAAGAAATAGATAATGATAAATAGATGTTATAAAAAAAAAAAAAACATTCAGAAATACCAGTTTAAATCATTTATCTAGATAAATCATTATTGGTTAAACAACACATAAACAGCGTGGGCATATTATGCTAAATTTGGATTTTTTTATTTTTTTATTTCTGAAGAATTTGTCCGGGTCATTCCTCTCGAATAGGATATTATAGAAGGATATTACAAGGATGTTCATTAATAGGGAAGTGATAGGACATTCACAATTCTAACATTCCAAATTAAATCCTAGATGAAACCAATGTTAATTGAAACAGCATTGAAGATGGAACCAATCATGTAATAAATTCAAGTCTTTTGATTATTTAACAGGTTTATATAGTTGATCTTTCTTGTCATAAGAATCATGTTATACTTGAGTTCATCTTGATGGTTTTAGTTATAAATTTTCAGAATATTTCAAACTTATATGGTCACGTTTCGCGCATTTTTCTTTTTTTTACGCTGTTGAAGTATCTTCTTCAAACAAAATCTTCTGCGTCTTCATCATTGTACATCAAAGCCTTCTGGGAAAATGAATCCGTTTCACACTTCTGTTTTGAATGGAGAGTAAAAAAAATTACTAACCTTGAGGGTGAAATAATGCCTTTGTTTTTACTTTCAATTTATCCTTTTTTTCACCTTATTTGCCTTAAGGTAAAATAATGTAAGAAGAAATAGAATGATTGCAAAATAATCTAATCTAGAAAAATCTAGTACCATCTAATAAACTAAAAAAGAAAAGTTCTATATTATCTTCCATGATATCTAAAGAACAGAAGGCTATCGGATAGCCTTAGCTTGAACTACTTAATCGTTGATTATTGTTAAATGTGTATCAAATAAATAATAATTTCTTATATATGTCATTACCATTATAAATTAAATATAAAATTGTCTTCTTTTCAAATCTATTATATAATTTATATTTGACGGTTATAGCATATTTTAAAATTATCATTGAACAATTAGATAAGGATAATCCGGATGAAGTTCGATTTTTTAAAAATTGATTTGACATTTTGCTTCCGAGCTTACCAAAGTTATGTGATTCTTTCTCTTTCTGAAGACCGAAAATATTATTTTATGTTCCCGGCTTCCAAGAAAAAAATCCCGTCAAGTACTTGCCAGCTAGTTACTAAAAGGGTTTCTTAAGAATTCATAAGTACATTATTATTGTTTATTTATTTATTTTATTTTTATTATTATTTATTTATTTTTTTTTTAACAAAAAATATGTATAAAAATTCACTTTTAAGAAAAAAGGTGTGGATATATTATCCTTTACTATCTTTGGTATGCACTTATTTGGTTCTTTTAAGGGTAAAATAGCCGCTATTTTGGGAACACGATGTATTTTTGTGAACCAATATGATGCGACGGACGGACGGACGGACGAACTAAGGGTCAAGCATAAGGGTTTCTAGGAAGACCTTGAAACCTTAAAAAACCGTTTCAGACATGAGGGAACATTTTTGGTTCCATTTCTGGCTGTTGGTCGGTTGCTCAATTTTTGCGAACCAACATTTGCCAAATCTTTCAACCAACCAAGGTGCGTTGCCGTCGCCTTCACCGTCGTCGGGACACTACTCGATTGTATAAAAGATTGGCGATCCCTCAATATGTATTATTTTTGTTGTGTGTGGGTCTTTAGGGATGTAATTGTAATATAAGACATACTCTCCTCTGTTGAGCCACTAATTGGTGAGATTTATTGATTATGTAGTTTGTTTTGTTATAAAGATTTTGATTATTTTATTTATTATAAGCAGTTTACAAGCAGGATTTTTAATTGATATGAATGTCAGGAATTAGAGCATGTTCTACTTAGGAACAAGATGAATAGCTGAGTAAGCACTAAAAAATAATTTTAAAATGACGATTTTGTATTACAAAAAATTGAAGATCATATAGCTCTGAAAATGGTGGTTGAAAATTAATCAATGAGGATTCGAAATATAGTAGTATGATAGGAGAGTTTGTATTATATTTCATTCCTTTAGGGGAGGGTAGGGAGTCGCTCTCTACAACAATTATACTTTTCAAGGTTTTATAAATCAAATTAAACTATAAAATTAAAAAGTGATAAAAGTATAACTATTAAATTCTTCTAAAGAGTTTTATTGCATCTTTTTTTTGTAAATCGTTAATGCAATTTTTATTGCTTGATTGTTATTATTTATTTTATTTATTTATTTATCTTTTTCTTTTTTTTGTTAACATTTTCTTCAAAAATATTTCTTCATATCTAAGATTTCTCGTCCTTGGTGCCCTTAATCGGTTCTGTTTACAGCCACATCGATTACAGTATTGTATTGCATCTACGAGCGTCATCAGTTACTGAAGAAAATCATGACGTGACCCCGTATCAAAATAACATTCATCAAAGAATCAGGAGGAGTAAAATAAAAAATTAAAGATACCACTGAACCAAACGATTATTTGACCTCTCTACCCATTCTATTTTCTTATTGGCTTCCCTCTCATTTTTTTATTTATTTATTATTTTTTCCTATTCACTTTTAATAAAAAATACAAAAAAGGAATCAAAAATGTATAAATGGACAAGACATGAGAAACCCAGACTCAGGATTCTATGAAATACTCGTGAAGTTTGAATTACAAAGTGATATGAAGGCAAATTGAAATTGAAACCCCTTGATGGGTTTGTTTTTTTCGTAAGTAACAAATCATATAGAAGTCATGACTAAATAAACCTTCCCTTGGGGGTTGTTCAATTTAATTTCTTAATCTACTAGATTGAAATACTTTCCCCGAATTAAACTATGACATTGAATGAGGGAATTTATATGTTGTGTTGTTTTTAAATTGAAAAATATAAATATGAAATAATACTACAACATCTTTTTATAGATCTTTATGATTTTTAAGATCCTTGAGAAATTTATAATTCGTATGCTATGCTATAATTTTGTTTATATTGAATAGTTTTATCTATTATTACGATTCTCGTAAAAGCAGCCTATAGACATGGGAATCGGGTTCGCAAATCTTGTTTTATCGGCGAACCACGTTTATCGAGCCTATGGGCGCCTGTCTAAGGATGGTTTATCGAGCCAAGTTCTTAATCAATTGGTATTCTAAGGTTAGAACATGGTTGGCCGAACCGAAATTAGCAAACCAGGTTCCTTGGAGTATTTGGCGTTTAATACCAAACTTACAGGTATTTACACCCTAAAATTAAACTTTGCTTCCGAGCTTACCGTCCGGTAAGCTCGGAGGTAACGGAGGCTATGTGATCTTTCTGAAGAACGATCAAACGAAGGATTTACACAAACAGTCTCTCCACGTAAATTGAATATATATTTTATTACTGCCAAAGCAGCTTTCAGCCTTCAAAAGGCCATCATCAGTGCCTATTGCGGAAGAAAACAGTTACATTAAAATTGATAAAAAAAAAGACTGAAACCAAGATTTCAAAAATTCCAAGACAGAAATCCGTTTTAACCATCAGGGAACATTTTTTCTTCCGTGTCTGTCTGTCGCTAAATTTTTGCTAATTCAATTTAATGAAATTTGTATGGTAGGCGGTAGGTCGTAATTTTTTAATTTAATAAATGTAATAAATTAAAACAATTTTTAAAGATTAAAAAAACGGGGAAAATTAAATAAATTTGAAAAAATCGGCTGTTAAGGATAAAATCATTAAAGTATACGAAATAAGACGTAAGGAAGCAATGTGCCACACCAATTGGCGTGATAAAATCACACTGCTAAGCACGTATATGTTGCTAACTACTTATACATGGCGGAGTTAGAAAAGAGACAAAATTAAAAGTAACTAACTGTTTGTACCTAGCGGAGTTAAGGCAAAATTAAAAGAAAAGCTTTATTTGTATCAATAAAACAAGCGTCTTACAGTAAATATGTATATGTAAATATATGTTTATTAAAGGATGTTTTATTGAAATTGGACTGTTTTCTATCTACCCGGCCTACTAATTTAAAATATTATAGAATATATCTCTTCCCTACTCTAAAGCTTCGGCTTGTATCAGGTTGAAATTTTACATGCCTGTTTCAATTGTGCATTAGACGTAGACGATGAATAAGAAGTTTTATTAAAATCGATTATATTTTCTATATTTACAAAAAAGGGTGACATTTTGACACATAATAAAAATAAACAAAACATGTCAAAGAACAGGCTTCCATAATAGCATTTTTTCCAGTCCTAAAATTTTTGAAGCTTTCGTTTACGCGAGCGTTGCGCGTGAACGCTTGGCGGATAACGTTGACCAACGAACTCAGCCTGGGAATTGGTAAAATGAACATGTGTACCAAATTTCAACTAACTCGGTTATCTTTTACTCAAGTTATCGTCATCGGTAAATTTTGTGAAGGTGATTTTGTAACGGTTATTTTGTGACGGTGACATTGGGCGTTTTTTTAGGATTCACTCTCGGACTTCAGAACGTACCATAAGGAACTTCGTTCCAAAAATAAATTATTCGATGAAATGTTATTATGTCTTTAAAGATATATCATTAACTAAAATGATTTTGAAATTAAGTAGGATTTTATTTACAAAACGAAACTTCATAAGTTTTTATAACAGTGGACATCTTTTCTTTTTTAGTCGATTCATCTGGTGAAGCATTTGTCTATCTTTTGTTTAGATAAATATAGCACTTAAGTTTTTTTTTTTTTTTTTTTAAAGTAAAGAAGAGAGAGAAATCAAATCAAACAAATAAATAGACTTGTCATTCAAGTTGTTTTGTAATTCTATTCCAAAATATATATTTAGTTGTTGATGTCGCTGTTAATACTAAATCAGATTCAAACTAGATTCAACTCTTCAAATTTAATTTAATAGAAAACATCGTTTTTGTAATTTTAGTTGAAGTCGTATCTCCTTTATAGTTATATTTAAAGCGGGTTCATTAATTTCTTGTTGAGATTGAATGAAGTTAATTTAAACAACATTTATTCTCAAAAGAATAGTTGAGAAGGTAGTTTCATTGTTATCTTTTTTTGTACTTAAGCGTCACGAAGTGAAAATTTCCAGTATGAACGTAGAGGCACTTGACAGGTCACGATTCTTAAAAAATACCCAGTAGCACTTTTATTTTCCTAGCTAAAAAAATAAACAAAATAAACAAAAAACCTCACGTGTGATTTGTATACAGGCAAGCCAAAAAACCACGTGGCCAGTTGAATGTACATAAATATATACCTTAAAACTATATATTTATGTTTAGAACTAAGACAAATAGAAATAGAGTGGACAAAAGAAATATATTAAAGAATTGAATAGATTCTATTCAAAAACTAGCCTTTAATGAACTCTTATTAGAATTTCTTCAACACATTTAAATAACATTGAGTCCAGAATGATTTCATTCATCCATAAGTTAATTTTATTCATAGATTATGTTAAGTATTAGAAGTATAAAAAAATCTTATGAAAAATGCCAGAATTAACTAACCTTCTTTTAAAAAAAAAACAGCAAATCCAAAGATTTTATATTCATAGTCCAGAAGATAGCGTGCAAAAAAGTGTCTGACTTAAAATCAAGCTAGAATTTATAATTTTGTGTATAAGTAAATGTTTTGGTGTCTTTTAAGAATATATGTTCGGCTAAGTTTGGCAATAGGCATTTGAAAAAAAACAAACCGGTGTAGAGCGGCCATGTCCCGCCCTTATTGGTGGACAATGTGATCTTCGTGATCCTGAGTACGAAGTTAAAGACCAATAATCGAGTTGATGTGATGGTAGTTTGTCACTTAATAGGTTGGTTAGTCAAATATTACTCGAAATCAAAGTGTTCCCTTGCCAAGGGACAAACCGAAATAAAGTTTAATTTTAATTGTAAATATGCGACTCTGTACTTATTTGGCAGATCCTGTTTATGATGTCAATAAGTTTATATATGTTTTCCTCTACGTTTTGCCCATTTATACCATGCTTAATGCTTTATAGAAGGGTTTTAATGATTTCCTTTATAGTATATGTATATACAAATTTCAAGTCATATATGGTTTACAATTTACATGATAAGATGGTTTACATTGGTCCTAAGAGACTTTTGAAAAAAAAATAAATTGGAATTTTAAAAATATCTCATGATTTCTTTAAAGTTTATGCCCTTATAAGGGGCCTTTCACACCGAAGTAGCAAGTCACAGGATGCATGCGCCCTGGTGGCAAGATGCATGCATCTTGAACACCGGACTGTATAACTGAAAGAAATCATTGGAGATAGCTATAGGTTTATGCTTACTTTTCTCAGTTTAGAGTCCGTTTGAGACATAATTGAAAACAGCTATTAGTTTATAATAACTTTTCTCAGCTTATAGATCTTTTAAAGAATTTTTAATGATAGTACATTGTAGGTACACTTTTAAATCTTAAAATTGATTTAGGATAAAAAACTTATTATCTTATTCATTCATTTAAATGTTAAAAGATTTTTGATAGTGCATTATTGAGGTCCGTCTGGATGTCCTGGCTATAGCGAGGTCTTGGTTTGGGAGACTACTGTAATTTCCTACTCCATTTCCATAAAGTTAAGATTACGATATCAAGTCATACTATTATAATAATTTGAATAGAATTAGTTGATTGAATAAATTTTTTACAAATATTCCTTAACAGGAATTCTAAATTCCCATACTTTACCTACAATATTAATACTTGAAGAATACAATATTAATTTACATTCATTTATGGAGGGCTTCTTGAAACATACACACTAACTACTAACTGATAATTGATAAGCAACATTGTGATAACAAATTATATTATACATAGATAATGGATTTAAGTTAAAATAAAAGCCATTATTACTCTACCATGGTCTAAGTTTCCAAATATTGTAGGGTTACGAGATGAGGAAAATTATAACTTTTGAAATAGAAAGTTGGTATGATTGTTTCGACAGTATAATTACTTTCAGAATGATAATTACTGTTATTACTTTAGTATAATTTACTTGACATTTTCATTTTAATCTTACCCAAAAAAACATCTCTTATTTATATAATATTACATAAAAATAATGTCTGCGAAACAACCTTTTAAAAAGAGGTTTGTTGCTTGTTGGATTCCCCCTAGACCATAGTTATTGGCCTCTTATTATATCATAGATATTTAATGAAAAAATATTTATCTATAATCTTTAATTATAAATCTAACGAGGGATGTGATCTTTAAAATCTACTTATATTCATTCCTCATTTGTTTTAATTATGTTAATATGAAATTTAGATTTGTCTTATTGGATGTCTTAGTGCACCCTGAGGCGCTGATTGATTAAGTCCTAAGACTGTTGACCGGTTCTATTTACTAGATTGCCTGCTTATTATCATAATTATTTTTACTACGTTTTTATTAACTTGGTTTCTTGTTTGTATGTTTGTTTGTTTGTTTGTCCGGTACAAATCTTGCGACCGAATTTTAACTAACATCCCGAGTAGCTAGACATTTAAAACTTTCAGAACAGCTCAGAACACGATGACAATGCATTATTTTAATGCTTTTAGTAATTTTTCAGCAGAATTTAATT
>KZ651252.1:128894-139241 GCA_001010745.2 Gerris buenoi | reverse complement strand
ATTAAATTTTAAATAATCCAAATTACAATTATCAATAACTACGGGAGACATACAGAGAAAAATACACCCTCGCACCGGGAAACGAACCACGGGACCTCTGTTTACCAAACAGGTGCTCTTACCATCTGAGCTATACGGGAGAATGATTCTTCACTGTCGTAACTGATACATATTCCTGAATCCAAGCTTTAAATCTTATCCTACAAATCTAGAATCTTATCCTAGAAATCTACGGTAAACAGAGGTCCCGTGGTTCGATTCCCGGTGCGGGGGTGTATTTTTCTCTGTATGTTTCTTTAAAGTAAGGAAAAGTAAAAATATTGGCATAATTTATTATATGACCAAACTTAATATTTTAGTGGTTATATATTTGAAGTATAAGTAGCCTTTCCAATTATCTCTACAAATTACTGTTGATAGTAGAATAACACTGTGATTACTTCTCTTCTTATATAATTTTATGTCAGGATTGAAACTTGTTTTTGATCTCTTAGTATCCTGTGTAATTTGAAAGATACAGTTACAATAAAGTTTGTTGGATAATATTTGGTAGAAAGTTCCGCTACCCAATCTAAATGAGGTTGCCCCAGTCCCTTGCCAATTGCCAATTAATTATTATAGAATGTTTGATCTAAATTATATGATATTAAAGCCAAATGTGCAATTCTGTCTTAAATATATCTAATCTAAGGTTTTTTTTTTTTTTTTTTTTTTTTTTTTTTTAATTTAATCATGTTAAGTAGAGCATTGAACCTTTTTAGAATTTCCTAACTTTAACTGAATTAAGAATCTAAAGAAAGTTTTTAATAGTAGGTACTAAAAATATAAAATAAAATAGACTGCCAATTAGTGTGGCACATAGCTTCCTCATATCATATCATGTACTTTATTATTATATTAACATTAACGTTATATTACTTTATTGATTTTATTGTTTATTGTGTAAAAACGATTTATAGTTTTTAGCAATCTTTAACTCTTCATAGCAGTGTTGCTGTTGGTTCTTCTAAAAAATCGTTTATATAAAAAATGTTCTCATTGAATAGATAAAGCTAGATTTTTTTTTCTGACCATAAATTCCAATTTTAAATTTGAAGTTCACGCTTAAACGGATAATGTTGTCTAAGGAACTCGTCCTGGGCATTGGTAAAATAAACATGTCTACCAAATTTCTTCAAAATTGTTCAACATTTACTCAAGTTATCGTCGCATGTTTCAGGATTTGTGGACACACAGTCCGACAGACAGACAGACACGAGACCCAAAATGTTCCCTGATTTCTGCCTTGGAATTTTTAAAATCAGAGACATAAAACTTGTTCTTTCTTAAAAGTGAACAGAATGCTTCCGTTACCTTCGGTATGCTCTGAAGCAAAATAAAACAATAATAATACATGGAAATAAATGTTTACTCTTTAATATAAACATTTTGGTATCCATGACAAATAGTTTACACAGCATTTTAATAATAAATAAAAGGTTTATACATAATGTCTGGTTATTAGCATGGTTGAGCTAAGGAATGAATTTCACAGTTCATTCTCAGTATTGGCCTTGAAAGCATTCAAAATGCTTGTAGAGGATTTATAAATGGAGTTGAAATTTGCACTGAATTAGGTGGCAATATACAATTGTTATGAATTATATTTTATTTATTTTTTCAGTTGAGGTTTTTGTAATAGTTGTTTTTAATAAGGTGTAAATATTAGAATTATTAATTATTTGTGGTGATGCTAAATAAAAATGTTGATGTTCTTATATAAGCTTATTGTTTGATTTCTTAGTTATTCATTTTATTTTAATAAAATTAAATAATTTTAACACTTTTTACTTTCTCATATAAACTGAAAGTATGATGATGGTACGATAATTCGATTTAGATGGATTTATATATTCAAGTGATTTTCCAAAAATGTCTTGTCTGTGCAGACGCCTGGAGCCTAAACTACTGGGCCGATTTTGTGGAAATTTGGCATACATTTTTAGAAAAATCATACCCCAAGGCGAAATCGAGAATTCGGGGAAGCTACACTCCTAAAACTCGAGAGCGAAATCGAGAATTTGGGAAAGCTACACTCCTAAAACTCTGAAAAAACATTCTCAAAAACAGTTTTGACAATTTTGATTTAAAAAATTCTAAAATGTATTCAATTTAAATACGAATAAGCCAAATACAATATAAGCCGTTTTCCCGGGAAAATCTAGTTCCTGAGAAAATAGATTTAAATTCCGACGGAGAGAGGCTGGGTTCGATTTTCCACCGAGAAGAAGTTATTTTTATGATAAAGTTTGATAAAATGTTCAATAATAATTAAATAGCCACAAAAACTAATAAATGGAAAAACACTGGGCTAAGTAATTATTAACTCGTATTATATCAGGAAGTTTGTCTGAGTTGTCTCGGACTAATTTATTTCAATTCTGATCCACTTTTATAAATAATATTTTTTGATGCCTGTGTAGTTTACTGTTTTTTTTTTTTTTTTTAAGTTTTTAAGAAAGTGAACACCCAGTACACAAAATCATGAAAATATTACCTTTTTTAGAGATTTAAGAACATGCCAAAGTATTTATAAAGAATACATTTTTCTGAAAACCCAAAAATAAGAAAAAAATTATCTTTCTTCCTCTATCTATAGAAACACATTGTATAGGTAGTTTCATGTTCCAGGCATTTTTAAAAACGTGCAAATGAATTAAATTTAAATGGAAATATAAGAACATGCAAAAGTAGTNGAAGGAAGATAATAATAAAATTATTAAGTAATTAACTGCTTATGGCCCGTATAAGAAGGAATAAGTGGGCACTCCATAATTTGAAGTGTTATAGTGAACTAGTGAACACCTCTCTAGGAATAAAAAAAAAAAAAAAAAATTGTGTGGATTTATAATAAGATAATATTATAATATTTCACTTCATTGTTGTTTTTCTTTGTTATGAAAACATTTAGTTAGTAGTTAAGTGGGATTTTTAAAAATATTTTAATACATCACTTTAGATAAGATAAATTAAATTATTATGCTACATTTTATGACATAAACAAAACTTATAATCCGTAGTGCAACGTGCAACAGTATGTGGGCTTATACTGGGTAAATTACAAATGATGTTCCTGATTTCAATCACAAATATTACTGGATTAATTTATGGCCACTTAAGTTAGTACCAATGGAAAGAAAAAACTCATCAAATGTTGTTTATATTGGTTTGGGTAACATTTATAACTTGTGAGTACCTGTGATGAAAGGGAGCCAGAGTGGCCGAGATGCTCAAGGCACCTCACAGCTATCACTGAGTCGAGACAACTCGAGGTCGTGAGTTCGATCCCAGGCCATGATACTCTGATTTGCATCTATGAGGGCTTCTCTTCCCCTACACTTTGTTGTGGGTTCGATCTCTGTCATGAGATGTGATTTGTATCTATGGTTTTATGGATGGAGTAGGGCGAGGGACACCCCCTGACGGGTTCTCTTCTCCCACACTTTGACACAAGCTTATATAGCTCACTAATGACCACATCATACTCACTTCGGTGGTTCTATGTACAAATGTATGATGTGTGAAGTAGCTGGAACTCTCTACCACAGGGCAAGTAAAATGGGTCTACTATAAGGCATGATTGCTAGGTTCGAATAAGTGGTTCATCCTACCCGTCTAGTAGGAAGTACTAGGTAGCTACTAATACTACCTGTGACGAAACTTTAAGAGATTTCCTTAAAATATAGCCATTTTATTTCTTTTTATGATAAATTGAACTAAATATATTATGTATGCTTGAAATCATAAATATTATTTGTAATAGTAATAACCCTGTACAACTGCAACATGTAAAGGATGAGCAGGGGGGGGGGGGGGGGGATGTTTTTAAATAAAAAAAAAAAAAAAAAAAAAAAATATCGCCTCTTTTACTTTTGCTAAATTAATACTTTATTATTATTATTTAATTTTTTTTACAAATCTCTATTGTTCGATTTAGTGTTTAGTATTGCCCTTACCATGAACGTATTATGGACCAAAATACTTAATTAATTAATTTTAACTTAATTTTAATCTGTTTTCTTACAACAATATTTCTTTGAGATATAAAAGAAACATCATGGCACAAGATAAAATTCAACCAGTAGATTTTCAAGTTAGTATTGATTTACTTTTTTTTCCTTTGATTTAGGCCACTTATTAGTCCAGGAGCATGCAAAAAGGTGTCTAACATATCAAGCCTCAACTTTGTGTACAAATTATGTGATCGAATGAATATCTGGTTGCTAAGTTCGTCTGCGGAACATAGCTTGGGTATAGGCGTTTTTTTTTTTTAAATAAATAAATAAATTGTCATTGAGCGGTTGTCTTCAACCAGTTTTATCTTTTTAAATAGTAATTGCAGGTTACAAATCATTTTTTGTACTCAGTGGCGGCGGTAAGGCTTTGCCCCCTCCCCGCAAACCTTTAGTGGGGGTCCTTCTATCTCCCTTCCGAGGGCCCGCGCCGTAGGGTTGGTGAGGCCCTTATCGCCGCCACTGTATGTACTAATATTTTGGAGTTTAAATGATAGTCCAGGAGATGGCGTGCAAAAAAGGTAGAAATTTATTTATAAGTTAATCTTCGAGTGCCTTTTAAATTTTTTAAGAATATGTGGTCGGCTAAGTTCGTCTGCGGTAAATAGGCATTTAAAAACAAATGGTTGTGAGCGGCCATGTGCCGCTCCATTTTGGTGGGCAATGTGATTATAAAATCATTACAATCATGATAAATGTTTTTCGCTTGATGTTAGTCACTTTTTTTTTTTTTTTTTTTAAGTTTTTGGTGGCTAAATTCTAAATTTTGCCTTGGGGTATAATATCCGTGAATCTGTATGCCACAAATTTCATAAAAATTGGCCAAGTAGATTAAGCTGCATTCACACAAACTGCAGACAATTTTAAACAGACTTTTTTTAAACCACATTTTTGACTCAGGGGTCCTTGAAAAATGTAACTCCATCAAAATTGAGTTTTCACTCCATCACAATACTTTCTCATTCATTCTTAGTATATGGGCAATTTTTTTTAGAAAAATTAAATTAAAATAAATAATACATATTTTTTTAAATTTGGGATGAATGTTGCTTCAAGTCATTAAATCGTGTTATTTATTTATTTTTTTTAAATGATTTTTTGAAAGCGAGGTCTACTGTTCACAGAACTACTAGTTATATAACTCTAATAACTTTAATAACTCTTATCACTGGTAAAGAAAATTAGCTTTTAACATTAGTTATCCATATAGATTCCTCACGTCCAATATTATTGTACTTTAATGATTTCATGCTTTCACAACCAATTATTGACAAATTTATATCATTTTCCTCCATTTTTCACATAAATTAAAGTATTAATTTAGAAATTTAAACAGCACAAATGGTTGAAATTACTCTGGAGCTATCTGTGGGCTATTTTCGACAAACCATCCAAAATTCATAAAAATCAGATAAGTATTTTTGAAGATAATAAATGTAGGTTTGTACACATTGACACAGTAGGTTGAAACTTATATGGGACCAAGAACAGGCTAATTTTGACCTACCCTCAAAATTTCATTAAAATCGGGCAAGTAGTTTTTTAAGATACGTTGGCTCACAAAAGTTAAGCGAATGTACAGACAGAAATGTAACCAAAAATGTTCCCTGATTTTATAAATAAATTTCTGTCTTGGAATTATTGAAATCAGAGACAAAACATTTTTAAAAACTAAATGTTTACTTCTACTAAACGATCACATAGCTTCCATTTCCTTTGGTGAGCTTGGAAACAAAATTATTTTATTTTTATATTTTTTATACTTTGCATAAATATGATTTCATTACACTAATTTTATTTGACCTTGTTTGCCAAATTTTATAAATTAAGGTAATTCACATTGAAATAGGGAGCAAAAATATATCGGTTTTGTTTTCGTAATTAATTCAATTGATAAAAACATTATACATTGTTTTTAACTCCATTTTTATTTTTTTTTTAAATTATCACTTGGTAGTGAAAAAAAAAAATAATTCATACAAAAATAATAATGTAGAAAGTGATAAAAATATGTCCACTTGAAATTTTTATGGTTACTTATTTAAAAAAAAAAAAAAATGATTTGTGTCCAAAATGATAATATAAATAAATATGAGTTAATTACAACTAATTAAAATATTAATGAAACAATAATAATTATTAATTAAAATATTGAAGGAAGATAATAATAAAATTATTAAGTAATTAACTGCTTATGGCCCGTATAAGAAGGAATAAGTGGGCACTCCATAATTTGAAGTGTTATAGTGAACTAGTGAACACCTCTCTAGGAATAAAAAAAAAAAAAAAAANAATTAGATTATATTTCCATATTATATTATAAAATACAAAACCATCTTCTTAAATACAAAAACAACAATCTGACAGGCTTCAAAGACATTGACATTTCCAATGTTACACTTCTCCCCTCCTTAATTGCTCCGTTCCACCTTCTTTTCTGCGTCCTCTTCACTTTTAGTAGTCTTCAATTCTTAAGTCTCCAATAGCTCCTTCCCGCCGTCTTAACTGGTCAGCATGCTTTCGTTTATTTAGCCCTCCAACAGCTACTACATAAGAATACTCTCCCTTTGTTGCCATTGACTGTTGGAGTCGCCTATTCTATCGGAGTTACTCCAGGGTCTACTTTCTCAATAATTCCTGTCTCTTCTAATCTCCTTAACTCAGCTTCGACAGGCCTCTTTAAAGGTAAAGGAACCCGACGGGCCGTGAAAGCTATCGGCTTGGCCCTCTCTTTTAAATGTACTTTGGCATTAACTCCTTTCGCTGTTCCTAGTTCATTTTTAAAAATCGCCGAGTATTCTGTTAGGACTTCGTTTAACTTCTCAGGCATCGATACCTTCTCACTAATATTCTGTGTATTCGATTTAACTGCCCCTACTTCCACCTGGCGAGGCAGCTTCAAACCGAAAGCTGTCATCCAAGGTACACCAAATAGGGGTGAATCCCTTACGTCCATCACTACCACAGGTAATACTTTTGTTTTATCCTCCAAGGTTACCAATACCATTGCTCGACCTAGGCTCCTAAGTTCGTTTTTTCCATATCCTGAAATCCTCCCTCTAACTTCTTTTAAATCCGGTTTTCCTATTTTCTCCCATATTTCTTTACTTAGTATCGACACTCCTGCTCCCGAGTCAAATTCCATTTCACACCTAATACCATTCAACTTAACTCGTATTATTGCCCTGTTTTCCTTCACTCTATTCACAGCAGTTCTAATTGCCTTTAACCATGATTTTTGTCTACCCGACTCCTCACCACTTGATTCCTCCTCTGAGGTTATCCTCTCTTCGATGCATTTAGCTTTACTTTTTAATTTGTTTCTAGAATCTCCGGAACTTGCTCCCCCCTTTATTTTACCGCACATTCTAGCAAAGTGCCCCATTTTAGAACACCGCCAACATTCAACCCCTTTTGCTGGGCACACATGTCTCGCGTCTCTCGTAAATCCACAAAACCAACAAATTACTTTGTCTTTCCCCTTCCTTGATTCTAAATTTTGGTCTTTTTTAACTTGAAATATCTCCCCACTATCCTTCGTTTTCGAAATATCAGTGCCTTGGGCCTCTTCACTATCCTTCGGTTTTGGATCCTCCNCCCCCCCCTCCTTTTGATAAGACAATTTGAGAATATCCCAAATTAGTAATTAATTTCGACACTGAAGAAAAATTCTTAAAAGATAACTTTCTTAGAAAAGCAACAGTATTTTCCTTCTGTAGAGCTTGCACATCATTGTCACTTATTCTAAATATATTTTTTAAGCAAGTATTAAATAAAACTTTTATAATAATAATGTATGATAGGGTCAGTTACGTTGTTTTTAATTAATATTAAAAACACAACAGTTATTAATTTTTCTCTTTCTGGTATTTGGAGGTCTTATTCTACAATATTTTCTTGCTCATACAAATACCTTTTTGATATTTAATTACACTTATTTTATGATGTTTCTTTTTTTTCCACTATGATAGTTCATTTTTGTTTTAGCTGCATATTGCTCTGCAATTATTAATGACATTGATTGGTCTTGTGTACGTGACCAGACATAAACCCATTTGTAGAAAAATATATTTGACTTTTAACTATAATAACTATAGTAATTAAAACAAATTACTGTTATTTTACACCTCCCCCTAAAAAAACCATAATCCCTGATCTACATTTAATATTTATTTAGAAAGAATTCATTGATTTTTAGTCTTAAAGTGGAATATATAGTGAACTCGCTGTGAATGAACTTTTATTATTTCATTAGAATTGAATCTAATTTTTTTTTTTAGTGATAGGAAAAGTGATATATCTTGGAGTACTGTGATATTAGTGTTCTTTATTTTGTACTGTTTAATATTTTAAAGTACAAATTAACTGAAATACAAAAAAAAAATTACATGAGATACATAATATATTAATTTTGAAACGTCAATTTTTATTAAAAAAAACTATTAAATTTAATTAATTTAATATAATTTAACATGTTGAATATTTTGTTTCTTTTTTTGTGGTTTATGGGTGCTTTTATATTTGTAGATAAAATTTTACAACATAACACGATAACTGTTGCTACAATAGTGCTTCCTGTATCTAATTTTATTGAAGTACCTGAGGTAGGTGATTTTGTTATTTATATTTTTTGCAGTTTAATGGTAAAAAAAGTTTTTAAATGTCTTCTTGCTAGTGATCTGGGTTAAATTCCTGGATAGTACCTATAGAATCCGTTAACAACACAATTAGATTATATTTCCATATTATATTATAAAATACAAAACCATATTCTTAAATACAAAAACAACAATCTGACAGGCTTCAAAGACATTGACATTTCCAATGTTACACTTCTCCCCTCCTTAATTGCTCCGTTCCACCTTCTTTTCTGCGTCCTCTTCACTTTTAGTAGTCTTCAATTCTTAAGTCTCCAATAGCTCCNGGGGGGGGGGTTAGCATTTCGATCAATCAGATGTATAAAACATATAATTGATATTATAATAAAAGCTTGTCTAACCCAAATTTTCATTGTCCAACAAGGATTTTTGTTCTTACATTGAGTTCATGTGAACCCAATGACAAGTTTATCGGAATTCATGCATTTTCAAATGGTTTAAATTATAAATAGATATTGGATATGTTATCTTAACTTGTGATTTATCATTTATACATTTTGAATGAGATTATACCTGGGAAAAATTACACTTTGTGACGTGTGGTGTTCAAAAGAATTTACATAATTTCAAAAGCTGTAAACTACAAACACCTCTTGAATTATTATATAAATGATTGTTCTTTTTATATAAAATATAATAGTTATAATAAACGTATATAATATAAGTCAGATATATTAGATATTATTAATGATTGAGAATTACCACGGAAAAGCTGAAAAGCATTAAAATTATTATTACTAATATTATATTTAAAAATATTTTAATACATCACTTTAGATAAGATAAATTAAATTATTATGCTACATTTTATGACATAAACAAAACTTATAATCCGTAGTGCAACGTGCAACAGTATGTGGGCTTATACTGGGTAAATTACAAATGATGTTCCTGATTTCAATCACAAATATTACTGGATTAATTTATGGCCACTTAAGTTAGTACCAATGGAAAGAAAAAACTCATCAAATGTTGTTTATATTGGTTTGGGTAACATTTATAACTTGTGAGTACCTGTGATGAAAGGGAGCCAGAGTGGCCGAGATGCTCAAGTCACCTCACAGCTATCACTGAGTCGAGACAACTCGAGGTCGTGAGTTCGATCCCAGGCCATGATACTCTGATTTGCATCTATGAGGGCTTCTCTTCCCCTACACTTTGTTGTGGGTTCGATCTCTGTCATGAGATGTGATTTGTATCTATGGTTTTATGGATGGAGTAGGGCGAGGGACACCCCCTGACGGGTTCTCTTCTCCCACACTTTGACACAAGCTTATATAGCTCACTAATGACCACATCATACTCACTTCGGTGGTTCTATGTACAAATGTATGATGTGTGAAGTAGCTGGAACTCTCTACCACAGGGCAAGTAAAATGGGTCTACTATAAGGCATGATTGCTAGGTTCGAATAAGTGGTTCATCCTACCCGTCTAGTAGGAAGTACTAGGTAGCTACTAATACTACCTGTGACGAAACTTTAAGAGATTTCCTTAAAATATAGCCATTTTATTTCTTTTTATGATAAATTGAACTAAATATATTATGTATGCTTGAAATCATAAATATTATTTGTAATAGTAATAACCCTGTACAACTGCAACATGTAAAGGATGAGCAGGGGGGATTACACTAAT
>KZ651252.1:71898-85736 GCA_001010745.2 Gerris buenoi | reverse complement strand
GATAGGATGGGAGGAAGTTTGTGCCATAACCAATTGGCAGTCTATTTTGGAAAGAAACTGTTTAAAATTGATTAATTTATTCTTATGGTTTATTTCATAGCATTCATGCTTACAGATTACTATTTCGATAAATGAAATGGATTTCTCATTTATTGCGGTAATACTATGTATAACATATACGTATAACACTCAAGTGTTAGTATTATTGAGTTTCCTATATAAGAAACACTTAACACTTGCACAGTGTTTACTTAAAGAAATTGAAGGCTTGATAATCCACGCCATCGGATAATAATTGTTTTACATTGTTAAATAAAATCAAAACTGTCAAGTTACCGTTATAGAGACTTATTCGATGATTAGTTAAGTTGAGTAGTTTGATTTATTTACTTGTTGGTTTATATGCTCAGCTGAACATTGAACATAATATTTGATTGAAGTGTGAGTATATCAGTGAGAATCTGAGCCCTGTAATGATGTAGATGTCAGTTTGATGTGTGAGGCAACCTTGATATCTAGTCAGCTTTACACTGTCAACATGTGAATAAATTATCGGGAGAGTAGTTTTGTCTCTGCTAGCTCCTTGTCTGCTCTGTCAGCTAAACTGATTCAATAGTGCTGGTACCCGTATACAGTAGCTAGACAATCATTCTATTAACTATTACTCAATATCTCTTTAGTAGTAACAGATAGAACATCGAACCTAAGCTTCTTGTAAAGGCTTCAACATGTTTCCTATCTTTATTTTTTTTTGTTTTCCCTTGATATTTCGATTAGATTATCAATGTTTTGACATCATCTAACAATGTTTTGAAATCATCTAACAATGTTTTGAATCTGCCCTAACCTTCTTTTGAACTTGACTCACTAAATGCTCTGATTAATTCAAAAGTTAATTAAATAGTCTGCCAATTTGTTTGACACATAGCTTCTTCGCTCCTATTTCCTATCTTATCACGTACTTGATTGATTTAAAGTTTTTACAAACCATTATTGTCTAATTTGTTTAATTGTACCCCCCGTTTTTTTTTAAAAATCTGTCTAAATTGTTTTGATTATTAACATGAATTAAATTTAAAAATTTAGCAAAATTTAAAAAAGTGCAGACGGTTGAAATTAATCTGGGGCTATCTAAGTGTGACTTTCAATTAACTACAAAAGTATCATGCAAATAAGATAGTATACTTTTGAAGCTATATGTATAAATAAATTTATGTTAATTGTATGTATGGTTGTGGAAGAGAAACAAATGAGCGCAGAAGGTTGAAAATTATTTTGACCAACAATGAGCTAATTATGACCTTCCATCCAAATTTCATTGAAATCGGACGTGAATTTTAAGATATGTTGGTTCACACAAATTGAGTGACTAACAGACAGCCAGACCGACAACCCGACAAGCAGACAAGGAACCAAAAATGTTCCCGGATGACTAAAACGGATTTGCCTTGGAATTTTTGAAATTGGATCAGATGAGTACTTTTGAAGCTATAGAAGTATATAAATGTATGGTTGTGCGCAAGTGGAAAAGAAAGGAATAAACACTGAAGGTTAAAACTTATATGGGACCAACAATGAGCTAATGACATACCATACAAATAAAATTATAATCGTCGAATGGATTTTTTAAGATATTATATTAGTTCTTGGAATTTTTGAAATCGGAGACAAAATATTTTCGTTCTTCAGAACGATCCAAAGTTTCCGTTACCTTCGGTAAGCTCGGAAGCAAAAATCACGCGAGGCATGAATTACACCTGTTTGTTTACATTTGCTATTAAATTTTATAGAGAATTTGAGATATAATTAGTGCTTTTTATTTTAAATTATGTTTTATAATTATACAGAGAAATTTTAACTGCTAACTGAGGCGTTATAAAACTTCTAATTTGAATTCAATTTCAATCATGGAAGATATAATTTGGAGTTCATTGAACTTGCAAAAGCTCATTCACCCTAATATATCTTGAGTTTAAAAGTGAAAAGGAATTCTCGAAGCTCTTGCTCTTTCATAAGCCTCTTAGAATGTTTACGATCCTAAGTTAGGATGTAAGATGAAATGGCAATTGCTTAAATATTATGAATAGCCTTCCTCTTATCTGCTAAGGAAGTATATAGGGGGAAGAAAGCTTAATTAAGCATCTTCTTAATGCTTGGTATTATTACATGAAGTTGCCTTGAGCCGAACTGATGTCTTCTTAAAGCAGATATAGCTCCTTGTTGCCTTAAGGGGGGAGGGGATACCACATTGTACCCCCCTACTTTGTACGCTTCAAAGTGCGTAAGAGGATTTATGGGAAAAGCACTGTAAATTGTTTAGCTTTCAGTAAACCGCGTGTATGCAATCAGTTAAAGATACGTTCATTTTAAATAATAATAATTCAATTTGTAACGTTATAATTGCTGGTTTAAATTAATAAATGTTAAATTAAAAGATCCAGATATACGTCTTAAATTGCAAATAGACGGTTTGGGCTATAATTTCTGAGCCAGCTAAAATTCCTTAAACATATCGAAAAATTGCACCATCTCCTTATAAAGACAAAAAATGTCCACTGAAATTTGTTTTGCTATCTGCCGCCATTTAGAAAATATCGGTTTTTTAACCTTGAAAATTTAACGCTAATAACGTCGGAACTATTTCACCGGTTTTGAGCTAATGAAATTCGCAACCAATTTTACATTTTTATTAGATAAATAAGTTCTCCATATTTAAACTTAATATCTGCCACTATTTAGGGATTATTTAAGAAGGAGAAGTTTTTATATGCCCCATTTTTTTTTTAATCTTTAATCTCACTCATAGCTAATAACTATGCTGAAGATATAAAATTAGTGTGATTGTTACAATGTCAGATTATGATCATATTATGCCTCGTCCAGACTGCCGAAACGAGCCGAGCATGCCCAGTCTGAGATGCGCAGGCGCTTTTCAGACTGGGCATGCGCAGAGACCAATGCTTGGCTTGTTTCCTCTGTTCGGTTTGGCAGTCTGGACGAAGCTTAATGCCTTCGACACAATTGTTACCTCTAGCTGGTTTTTAATTCAAAAGATGTATGAAAATGTGTATGAAATAGCTCAATAACCCTTATTTAAGTAATGCATGCAATATAAATCGTTTATTAAATCGCAGTCAGATATGTTCTCAATGAATAATTTCATAAAATGTTATTGAATAAGAAACATGAAAACAACATTAATATATTATACTATATTAATTTTTATATACCAATTCTGTGTACTGTTGAAAACAGCTACTTCCGAAAAAAAACATCTTTCTGAAGCACAATTACGTGTAAGGACTGATTTTTGTATCAAGTTTCAACTTTCTAGCTTAAAAACTGATTGAGTTATGCATGACACAAACAGACGTATAAGCAGACACACAAATAGTCATCCAGCTATAAACCACTCAAATCGTCTTAAAAAAAACGGATAATTCCGTTGAAAACTCGGTTTTGGATTGTTTGGGTGACACCAATAAATTTCATATATATACGGAGAAGGCGAGGAAAAGTAAAAAAGGTAATTTAAAATTTAGATTTTTCAAAAATTCTTATAATGTGTAAAATTATTTGAACATCTTATAATTTTATTTTACACTGCCAATTTACCTCTTTACTTTAATTAAACAAATTACGGTATTTTAATAGAACTAATTATTTTTCCAGTACTCTCTCTGCTTTCAATTTCATTTTTAGTTTCTACACGAAAATTTTAGTTCAAAAGAAAAGTATTTAGCTGAAAATTATCTCCGTGTAATTGCAATTTGAGGTTTTAAAAGTTCTGATTCCCAAGTCCTTTCTCTGCTATCTAAAATTTTATAAGATTTCTTCACGGTAAATTTAATTCTTTGTAATTGAAATTTAAAGGGCTTAGACACGAAATTTCACCTTATCTCAGTGTTTAATTTTGGGTCGGATGCGCGGTTCTAGTTGGGAAATTCCAAATCTTACCTTAATAGTTTAATATCTTGGATCCCACTAATTTACCTTTTTCGTTCTCTCCCCTCCCCCCTCCTTTGGATAACGTCCTATTTATATTTTAATTTTTCCGAGTCACGTTTTATCTTGTACGAATTCCGGCTAAATAGTTGAAAAAAATATTCCGACAACTGTAACTTGAAATTTAATAAAAACATTGATAAGATTTAGTTTAATGTTTTTAATAATATTATTTGGGTTTGAATTATTTCCGTATATTTAATGAAACATTATGAGATGCTAAAAAAGTAAACTTAATTAAAGGTAATATCAACAAAAAAGTGAGATCTTTCTAAATAAAATGTTGCTAACATTGAAGTCATCTTTCGTCCTCTTGGTGATTACATGTATTTCCAGAAGCGATTAAATGATATGGAACATCGCCGAACGAAATCGTTTTCCAAAAAAGTATGTTCGTTTAAGTTGCGCCCATTGGGTGAGAAGGGATTTTTGGAACGAAGTTCCTTTAGACTCGTTATGGAGCCCGAGAGTAAATCCGAAAAAAACTACCAATATCACCGTCTTGAAATAACTGTCACGCAAAATCCGTCACGAAATCTACCGATGACGATAAGTTGAGTAAAATATGACCGAGTTCGTTAAAATTTAGTATACATGTCCATTTTATTAATGCGTAGGCTGAGTTCGTTTGACAACGTGATCCGGTGGTCCTAAGTGAACCTGACAAAGTTAAATTCCCATGATATTAAAAGCGTCAAATTCTGCATGCCGTTAATTGAAACTTTAGCCACCTATCGCCAAAATGTTGTACTATAAATGAATATTAACTGTTGTATATCCTAACTTCCTCGCACGTTATATAAATGGGTCAAATTTTTCATATCATTTTCTGCATTACCATTTTATCTACCCCCCCCCCCAAACTATAACATATCAATTTTAAAATGTATATGCATTTTTATTTGATTTCAGCTTAAAGGGAAATGGGCAACATTCCGGAGTTACTTGATAGCGCGAAAAAGGTTCGTCTACGTAGAAGAGTCGGAAATGAAACGGATTCTAACGGCCCTGGACTTGACGTTACTTGGTATAGGAAGTATGCTTGGCATGGGTGTCTACATCACTGGGGGAACTCTGGCTAAAAGTGTCGGACCTGCTATGCTAATCTCATATATTTTAGCTGGTTTCGTTTGCATTTTATCAGGTAATTATGTGACCTTTTTAACTCAATCAAATTAATATTCTAATATCAATAATAAATATCCTTTTTTGTACTATAAGACCATTGCTGGAAGCATTGAAGGTGGTTAGAGTTAGGCTTTTTGTAGGCTTGTTTGTAATATAAGACCACTGAAATTGTTTGAAGTGGTTAGAGGCTTCTTTGTAATATAATAAGCTGGATGAGTTTGATGCGGTTAGAGGTAGGCTTCTTTGTAATATATGACCACTGGATGCGTTTGAGGTGGTTAGAGGTAGGCTTCTTTGTAATATATGACCTCTGGATGCGTTTGAGGTGGTTAAAGGTGGTTAGAGGTAGGCTTCTTTGTAATATAAGACCACTTAAAGCGTTTTAGTACAGTTTACTGATAATAACGACAATCTGTTAACATTTCTTTAAAGTTTAAAGGATTTTCTTTATCAGATAATCCCATCATCATAAAAATATTGGAAATATTATTTGGAAAATTAATCTCTTGACTATAATCAATTAAGTCTAATAAACTAAGCTAGAACTCTCACTTAAATATATTTGAAAGGCTAACATGTTACCTTATTAATAATATAATCTTTGATTTTGTAGCTTTCTGCTATGCTGAATTTGCTGGAAGGGCTCCTGGAACAGGATCTGCATACGCTTATTGTTATATTACAGTAGGAGAATTCATTGCCTTTCTTCTTGGGTGGAATCTTGTCTTGGAATTTGTTATTGGTAATTATCATTTATGCTATTTTGGTACAAGAATAAGTGATTTGAAACGGTGCATCATGTTACTACAGTTTTTATTTTTGGATTATCCCTTATGGTTTTACTTATAATAGTTATTTAGTCTAGGTCATTTATATTCTAAAAAAACATAGGGGGTAACAATCTAAAGAAGTATCCATAAATCCTTATATTTCCTAAAATTATTTTTTAAATAACCTTTGTAAGGATTTGGTCAAAGAACCTATGCCTCAACCAAAAGTAACTTTATCATTCCACCATGAAATTCCAAGTTACATCCAATCTTATTACTACCGCACTAAGATTACTTCCCTAGTAATCTCATTATTCCGTTCTGCAAACATATATCATACTTAAATACTAAATGTTTGATCTTTCATTTGCCTTCCAGGTACTGCTTGTCTTGCGCGAGGTCTTAGCGGATATATTGACTCACTTGCAGACAAAGTAATAAGCCAAAAAATGACGGAAGCAATGCCGATGGGCATACCCTTTTTCTCGCCATACCCAGATTTCTTTAGTTTACTTATTATGCTGACTTTCTCAGGTATTATATCTAAAGTAAATATTTCATATTATTTAAAGTTTGTTTTCTAAAGTTGAAAATGTATAATATATTTTCAACGTTTGAAATTTACTTTTTTAATTTGTCTAGAGCTTACACATCCATGGGTTGACTTCTTAGTTTGACTTAGGCTAAAACAAGTCAAATAATAAATTTTTATTTTTGAGTGTCGCAGCACGAGGATACGAAATCGTATAAGACACTGCATCTAATCTTAGCCTTTTTATTCTACATCAAAAAATGTTTTTAAATTTAAACGTGTAAAGTAATTTGGGGAAAAAGGTTTGAGTTCGTGAGAAATAAAGAATAGAATATGGGCAGACAAACATAATTTACTAGCACTGGATAAATCAAATCTAGTAGAACTTATACTTGGACGAGAGAAATTTGGCTACACCTATGATCTCACAACTTTTTACGCGAGTTTTTGTTGGGATACAATAATAATAATCATTACATCCTAAAGTTATATACAATTGTTTTGCAGTACCTACTAGCCTTTTATGCAATGCTAGAAAGTGTTTCTGGTTTTGTTTCTCAGTAGTATTGCAGTTAAAGTTATAACTCTTTATTATAATGTACACTGAAACCATCTATTACCATGTACACTTATGAACTCTCAACCCTTAAGGCTCTACCGCCCTTTGAGGTTAGGAAAAACAGTAAAATTACAATTATACTGGTTCTAAGCAAGATATCAAAAATCTAATCACATGCTTCATTCCTAATTTTAATTCTGCACAATTTGATCCCTATATCAACTTTCTATGATAAATAGTACAGGCACCATTTCAATACAACGAGTTTTATCGACTCAAAAGTTTTAGACTCGAGTTTTAGACTCTCACAAAAAGTGCACTGTTGTCATAAATGCCGAGATGCACCAGTGTGTCAAATTTCATGTCCCTAGGTATAGTAGCATATGAACTGAAACATGCCAGCCATCGGACAGACAGGCAGACAGAGCCGTTGTATCAGGTTTATTTGCATACTTCGTACAGAAAATTAAATCAACTTTTTTTTTTAGTTGTTTAAATATCGTTCCAAGTAATTTTTGTTAAAATAGATTAATATGTATTATTATTATTATTATTTTTTTCTTTGCAGGACTCATTAGTTTTGGAGTTCGAGAATCATCGATCGTCAACAACATTGTAGTTGCTATTAATTTGACGACTATCACAATACTTGTAATCATCGGCTTTGTCTACGCCAAAGCGTCTAACTGGGCGATAGATCCTGCCACCGTCCCAGAAGGTCATGATGGGGGACAAGGTGGCTTTGCTCCGTTCGGTATTGGCAAGGTCTTGCAAGGAGCGGCTATAGCTTTCTACGCCTATACTGGCTTTGACACAGTAGCAACTACAGGTAAATATTTATTTTATTAATGGCTTTATTAAAAAAAATTGCCACTCATATTTAAATTAATAATGTATTCTAAAAAGCCAATAGTTATTTATTGGTTGTTTTTAGTCATTTCCTGGGGGGTGTGTGAAGGATATGGGAGATGTCGCTTCCATCTCTAAGGGAAAGGAAAAATTGGGTAGTGGAATTTGATATTCTAAAGTCACAAGACATCCTCTTCTTCATAATCCAAACAAAAAGGTTTGAGAGTGGTTGGTGGTTTGATGGGTGTGGGAATGTCTAGGGTTGACAAAAACCATCCAAATTTGGTCTGCTTGATAGGCTAGGCCCTTTTTCCCCCTTACTGCTACTACTATTTGCTAGTAATTATGTTGAGGGAGAAGTGGAAGGGAGTGGGGGTGGCGTTGAGGAGTAGGAAAATGTACTATCCAAAAAATGTTTAAACCTCTTCAAGACTCACCAAGCGCATATTGAGTCTAAACAAAAAAAGCCATATTCAGAAACTCTTCTTAACAGGTCACTGACGATTAAATAGGCACCTACAGATACTTGGACTGACCAAGGAACCAATCTGCAGGGGGGACGAAGAAAATCCTTTACATCTAATTAACAGCTGCCCTGGGCTGCTAAATCATAGATGACTAATCTTCGGATGCAACCGTTCCTGAAAATTACCATGAACAAAGTGGCAGCATTTTTCCAATACATCGGTCGTTTAAAGGAGTAGAAGGAACTCACTTGATATAACTTGTTTTTCAAAATTGGGATTCATTTAACCAACTTTATTGACTTGACAGAGTTTAGCACGTTAAACTATTCCATTATGTAAATTGCTAAATAACAAAAACTTTTGTTTAGAATTCATTGAACTTTTTTGTTATCTATGTGATATTTTGATTTAATTTTATATTAGTTATTATGACTATAAGAAGAAACAATTTTCTTGATAATTTGATGTTACACTATCATGTCTTTGGTTTTGAGTCAAAGCTTACACTAAAATCTTCATATGACAAGTAATAGTATTTAAAGTATAGGTGTTGTATAGATGTGTGTGTTTATAACTTGTTATATAACAAGTAGTATCTCTTTAACGTACGGAATAGCATCCTTGTTGTGGTAGCATCATAATATGGCACACACATCAGGTTCTATTCGTTTGCTTTGATGCGCACATTTTTAATGAGGGTTTTTTTTTTTTTTAATTCACTCCAATTGAATTCTTTTTAAGATTGATTCAATAGTCAAAAATAAAAACATGGCCGAGATTTTTGTGACACTAATGACTTTTTAAGAATTACTTGCACGTTGCCTTGTAGAAGATATAAAGTAAGGATCATAAAAATAATATGGGGTTGTATATTGATCAACGATATAAAAGACTACACATTTAACCAAAATTGTTTAGCCAAATTTTGAACATGGAAACAACTAAGGCAATGAGTACAGAAACCAGAAAAAGAAGAAGAAGAAAAAAAGTTTAATATAAGATTAGTTTTTAAAAATGTTATTTTTATATTAATTATGTATTTAGAACTTACGTTTCACTTCTAATGCGTGAAAGTCTCACACATATTTTTTATCGTGGTAATTGTTATTACCACTGTTAATATCGGATCTCTTATTATTTATGCATTAAATCCTTTTCAACATTTGTTTAACAAACGTTATCGATTATTCAGGAACAATAAATACTTATATTTAAATATGTATAAGTACTAGTTATTTCAGGTTGAAATCGTGAGAAATCATAAGTAGGCATTAGATTTCGAAAGACAGTGTTTGTTTGCTTGAGTTTCGAGTTTGAAATGATCGATGTCGAAAATCGTATAAAAGGTTCCGAGAAAAGAGGATTCTTCCTTGTGATCCATCTCCTCTTTAGTATTCTTTGTAAAATAAATATAATAAGTCCTGGCCTTTTTGTTCAATAAAGTATTTTATCTACGCACGACAGCAAAATTAAGCATACCATTTCGCTTATTTGTCATTAAAATATAAAAAAAAGGCAGGAAGGTAATTGAAAAAGTCAGGGAAATATTTCCCTGCCTAGACAAGGAGTATACAGGGTTTATCAGTGTGTATCATAACATCTGCTATATTTTAATTTTTTACTTTTAAATTAATACTTGTTTTATTACGAATTTATGTTATATTATTAATGTATTCATATACATATTTAGCTAAGCTTCCATTTTTTATCTTAATTGCCTGAGCAGATAAAATATTGTGTGCAGCAAAACAGCAAAGGAAACATTTCTGCCTCGTGTATTTATTGTCAACTAGGTGAACTGATACATTGTTTTGATCTATCTTAGGGTGGTTCTGTTGATCACAACCTCTAAAATATATTTTTGCTAAGGTAATAATATGATGGAATCCGATCTAATTAATTTTGTTGATCTGTGAGATACTTTTATTCACAATTTAAAACTATAAAGTATTTGTTTAGTTAAAAATGGTTCGGTTTAACTAATTGTAAGATAAAACTTTAATTAACTTTGTCACCTACCATTTTGTAAACCAATAAAGAAATTCATTTATTAAATCATTTGTATTCATAATAATATTAGTGTATGTGCATCTCATTAAATAAACGCTGCTGGAATCAGGTGCGTATAGGCTTCCATGGGTAGACTCGTGATAAACAGCTTGGTTTTCCACTAATATCCGCGTCACGAAGGGATTGAAATCCGATGATTCGCTTCCACAACTGCATACATCTTCAGGGGTGTGGGGAATCGTGATGTAATTCCGACAAAGGATAAACCTGACTCAAGGAACCCCCGGGGAATCCAGGTATTATCTACGCTCCAAAAAGTATGTATAATTACTTGAAGCAACAGTAGTGTAGAGTTCAAAGTAGTGAAGCAGCAGTTAAAGCACCAGTATTAGGGTGGGTCGAAAAAACAAAATTTTTGAAAATTCAAAAAACGCCCCTCCAGAAACTTGCCATATGGGAAGAAAGTCCCGAGGAAAAAATTTGAGCCAAATCGGACTTCACTTAGGTCTCCCGAGGGGGGCTCAAAGTTTAGGAATTTTTGAAATTTGGAAAAATCACAGGTTTAACTGGGTTTTTTGACATTTTTGCGTGCTAAANACCTCCACGTGGTGAGCTCTGGTAATTAGTTTTGATTTTATACTAATTAAAATATAAAAATTAGCTAGGAGCTGGAAAAAATGTTTAAATTTTATAGTTTTCAAGCAGTCATTTATATATGTCATATGTTATAATAAAAAATAATAAAGTTCCACATTATGTTAAGGGTTTTTATTACACAATAAGCATCGTAGATCACGAAAATATACATTAATTATATATTAAAAGTAGTTTAGCACACAAAAATGTCAAAAAACCCAGTTAAACCTGTGATTTTTCCAAATTTCAAAAATTCCTAAACTTTGAGCCCCCCTCGGGAGACCTAAGTGAAGTCCGATTTGGCTCAAATTTTTTCCTCGGGACTTTCTTCCCATATGGCAAGTTTCTGGAGGGGCGTTTTTTGAATTTTCAAAAATTTTGTTTTTTCGACCCACCCTAACCAGTATGTCTTGTTGTTCTTCAAATAAACATAATGATGCATCACATCCCTGATGGTGCTTTCAGTTGTGGAAGCGAAACGTTGGACTTCAACCCCTTCGTGACGTGGATTTCACCGTAAAAACCAAGCTGTTTATCACTGCTGGAATTCTCTGATTATTTAACTTTAATTCTAAACCTCATTATTAACACTGATTGAACATTTTCTGGCTAATATTAATTTTTGAATTCCATTATTGTATGTTACAGGAGCTGAAGCAAAGAATCCAAGTCGAGCCATACCGATTGCATTGATTGGCTCATTGTCAACTGCTTTGGTAGTCTATTGTGGAATTGCGTCTACTTTTACTCTCATGTGGCCTTATTATGATCAGGTGAGTTATTCAATCAATCAGTTTCATATAGATTCATCGATAGATTTATTAGAAACTTAACAATTACAATAGAACATAACATCGGTGACGTATTGAAACTACACATCATCGCTGACGTATTTAAACTTATTAATGACATTTGAGAAAGATTGATGTAAAAGCAAGGATAGCAGCCGGCGAAGGGAGCAAAGTTGCTCTCTCAAGAATTTACAAAAATAAAGGTAGAGGTAAAAGAAAGAATTGCAGCCGGCAATGATGCTTGTTTTAGCAACGTTTATTTTAATGGGAAAGATATTGTTTAAAATTAGACAATGTGCCAAAATTTAAAAAAACGCCAATAACCTAAATAAGTTTCTTTCACAGTTTAGTTTTTAAAGCAACAAGTAAGCAATTACTACTAATAAATAAAATAACTCTTAGTTTTAAAGGAGATTTCTGCTCCACCAGTTTCACTATTTTCGTGTAGATTTCATCTTTGAGTTCATGTTTTGAGCCCCGCTTTTAAAAATTCTTTAGAGGGTAACTTTGGTCCCATTTTCTGTCTGCAATCCTTGTTTTTAACACTACCATTATTTCCGAAAGGTCTTTAGAGGACAACTTGCTCCCATTCGCTGCCATCCTTGCTTTTATCTTTACCTTTGTTCAGTAATCATCTATGGTGTAAAGAAAAGAACAAAATTAATTATTAAACTTCTACCAGCGGCTACAATTCTTGCTTTTATCTTTACCTTTATTAAGTTATCCTATGTGGAATAATTATTGATATAATCAAATATAATTATTATTCATTTTTAAGTTTTAGGAAAGTTTAAATTTTAATTTAAACCAAATAATTATTATTATTAACAAAGGGAGACAGATAGAGAAAAATAGACTCCAGTGCCAGGACTTGAACCACGGGCCTCTATATTTCTAGTATAGTGCTCTGACCAACTAAGCTATACACTGAAGAATAATTTCCTCTGTCAGTAATGATACCTAGTCCAGAATTAAGCTTTCAATTTTCCACCAGTCTAGGAGTCAACATTTACGACAGTAGAACTAGACCGAGAAATGTCGCTTATAATTATATAGAGGCCCTTAGTTCGAGCCCCGGCGCTGGAGTCGATTTTTCTCTGTCTTTCTCCCATTGTTAATAATAATTATAATTTTATTTATATAATTATTATTATTTACAGGATACTGACGCTCCATATCCTTACATTCTTCGTGGCATTGGACTACCTTATATGAAGTGGGTTGTGACTGTAGGTGCTATTGCTGCTATTACTGGAAGGTAATTTCTTAGTTACAGCATTACATATTATAGGTTTATAAACTGCAAGAAATAGCACTTCATAACTGAGTTACTAGAATGAGCTGATTCCATTATATCGATTTATCGTTAGAAATATCCATTTTATTAGGATTTTTCAATATCCAAAAAAGATTACTCAATATTTCTGAAGCAATATTTACCGATTATGAAAAGGGAAATACATGGTTTTTCTTTACATAGTTTACGTGTTATAAAAATGTTAACCAATTATTTTGGATTAGTAAGGAGAATGAGAATGAGAAAAACTTTAACATAAATTTATTTACACCTATATGTATAAAATTATCTATATGTATATTATATATAGTTTTTTGATAGTAACCCAGAGATAGCCACGGATTAATTTCAACCGTTTGCGCTTTTTAACTTTTGCTCAATTGATACTAATTCGTGTAAAAAATCAAAACATTTTTGTCATATTCAAAATCACGGCGAAAACAAATAAATAAATTAGACAATAATGGCTTATAAAGTACGAAGTAGCATGTGAGGAATCTATGCATGGGCGCCCATATGAATTTTTATAGGGGGGGGGGCACCATCACCAGTGAGGGGAAGGGGGCACCTCCGGTAGAGGGGGGTGGGGGCGAGTGGAGGGAAACTACAACCGGGAGAGAGGTGGGGGTCCACCCCGGGGGTGCTAAGTTTTTTGTCCTTCCTTATTTTTAAATTTTAGCCTATAAAAATCGTGTTTAGTGGCCCTAAAAATCGAACTTCCAGTTCAGTGTGGTTGGTCAAAATATTAATTCTTAAAGTTTCCTTTGAATTTTTAAAATTTAGTTATTTGGAGT
>KZ651252.1:49030-61167 GCA_001010745.2 Gerris buenoi | reverse complement strand
ATATATATATATATATATATAAAGCACATTATCCAAGATAATCCAATTTTAAAATCTTGTTAGGAAAATAATATTACATGAGTACATTTTCATTTTTTATGTAAACTTAAAAGGAATATTTGTGGTTAAAAAATGATTAAATATTTACTCAAAGTAAAAAATAATTAATCTAAAGATGCATAATGTAAATTTGAATGATTATTTTAGTAGATTTCCTCTTTTTTATAAAAATAAAAAAAATTAATTCGTTAAAGGTCTGAAGGGCTCTTCTTTGGAAATGGTTTTTCGTATCAGAAAAGTTTGCCACATCAAAGCGCCTTTATTTAATTGAAAATATTTCATCTCTTGCAACAAGCTATTTCAAACACTGAAAGTAACCGTTCACTGTAAAAGCATTTTATTTTTCATTAGGTTTACATTAAATCTTATAAGGCAGTGGAATTCATAAAATTTTATTCCGGGACCATGAAGATGCTTAAATTTTAATAAAAGAAATTATACATTAGTCTATGTTTATAAAATGTACGTATTTTTTACTTTAAATTGATCAGAATTACAAACATTTTTGATACTTCTTTTTTCATTTGGTACATTACGTAAGCCTAAACCGACCTTTAGAAATTTTTTTTACGTGAAAAAATGTTGTCATAAAAGTTAAGTGTCGCGTAAAGAAATGAGTGTGGCGTATGCCATTGATTTTTAAACCATGGTGTGCAGTAATATATTGCACATGTTAGGAGTTTATGTCCTGGTCGGCCGTTTCCTTCAATTGGACCCGTTCGGTAAACATGAATAATTGAAGCCACCATGATACTAATCCCAGCAAACCACCGGTTGACCTGGTCATAAGTTTAGGCTGATCAATAAGTTTGAAGAAACCCATTTCGGATGGAAAAATCAAATGTATTACCCAATTGGATTTAAAGTAGCTAGCTATCATATTGATGCCATCAGAATTATTTAGACCCCCATATACAGGGTGTCATAAATTCATCTTTTTACATGCTTTTATTTAACTTGCAATGTTACGGGTCAAATCTTGCCACTAAAATTAAAAGCAGTTAACCTCAACCGATTGAATTGAAATTTTGCATTCACGTTTAGTTTAGATGACAATTAGCTAAGTGAAGTCATTCTAAATCCAGTATGGTGGGCAGTTCAAGATGGCGAACAAGTTATTTTTTAAACGGCACATGATATGGGTATCGAATGAAAGGGTTTGCTGAGAAGAATACAAATGAAAGCTTGTTTTTTAAAATATTTCTTTTTATATAATCAACATATTTTTTATTTATTTGTCTCTTATCTTATTAGTTATACTTTGTTATAAATACGTTCATTTTATTTATTTTTTTTAACAAGAGGGTTTTGTTTTGTAGCACATTGGCTTCTATTTTCGGGATGGCCAGGATCGTATATTCGATAGCTGCTGACGGACTTCTGTTTAAATTTTTGGGCAAAGTTAACAAGAAGACAAAAACACCTGTGAACTCTTGCATGCTCGCCGGACTTTTAACAGGTACAATCTATTTATATGTATGCAATTATTAAAGCAAATCAAGGATGATGCAATAAAATAATTTTGATTAGGGTAAACATTAAGTAATTTCATTAAAATCGGACGAGTATAGTTTTTAAGATATGTTTGTTTAAGATATATTAGTAAAATATGATGGTTGCAACAATTGAGCAATAGACCGACAGGTAGGCACGGAATCAAACATGAGTCTGATGCCTGAAACGGATTTCTGTATAGGAATGTTTAAAACCGGAGGCATAAAAAAAATTAGTTCTTCAGAACGATCATATAGCTTCCGTTACTGGTAAACTCTCTAACAAAATTGTGTTCCTGTTAATTTGATTGTCTAAAGAAAAGCCATCAAAACATCATTTTTTTTGGGACTACAATAGCAACTACTACTAATACTCATAGTTAAAAAATTGCATTTTTCATCGTGTACTTCGGACTCCTAAACTGTAATAATGGCAATTAATTTTTAATCCAGATTTTTTATAAATTGAGATTAGTTTTTATTTTGTTTTGTTAAGCTTCAATTAGATCTAAATTTTTCATAATGCCTTTATAAACAATGACTGAAGTTTATTCGGTTTTTATTAGAAGTTTTATTCAACGTAGAGAATATTTTTGTTATTTAAGTGGCTAGACTAGTGGCTCTTTGTACTGTACTGCTCCAGGCACTTTGAGTATAATCCTAGCAGTGTAGGTTGCAAATTCATTTTTCCCCTTTATAGAGTCATATTATTATTATTTTATTATTAGTTTATAGTCATATTATTACGTTTTTATTTAAACTAGTTATTTTCCATATTGCTTTGTATAGGAAAAAGTACTTCAGACCTAAATCAAAGTGAGTATGTTTTTATAAATAAAAAGTTTATATCAAATTAAAAAAAAAATGTACTTTGATTATTATTTTAGCAAGTGCTTTACATGAAAATTATATTATATTGAACAAATATGGTAAATTCTATGTTTTTATATCTTGGTTTAGATCTAGATTAACGCTAAAAATAACAAACATATAAATTCAATGCATATTCCACTTCAAATCAGTAAATGAGGCACTGAGAGTATGCCTCATGTGTAATATCTGAAGTGCTGAAAACGCCTCCCATATGATTGTACTGAGCTTTTGGGAACCCATTTCATAATTATGACTAACCACAATTTTATACTAAGGCATCGGGTGGCTCTTTAATTGAATCAAGCGTACTAAATATTGAATATTAACTTCATAATGATGAATTGATAGTTAAAAAGGATGATTGTAGTAAAGAGTCGTGTAGTGGGGGAACAGGACTAATCCTTAACCCTCACGCCCATTTCCATTTTAACTATTATAAAATGTATCACTCGACTTCACAAAAACTTTAGCTTGTATCAGGTTGAAATTTTACATGCATATTTTAATAGTAGGTACATTAGATTATTTAAGTGAAGTTATATTAAAATCGATATGCTTAACCACAGGATTTTGGTAAAAAAATATCTTGCATACGAGTCTGCAAGACATTTTTATGTAACGCTTTTTGGTGTTGTTTTTTTGGTAAAGCATGTGTCACCAAATAATATAACTTTTAATAGTAGATATATAAATTTTGATAAAATGTTCAATAATTATTTTATACCTATGAAAACACGAATAGAAAACTAATACATGGAAAAAAACTGGGCTATATTGCGTATTTATCATCTGTCTTAGAATAGTTCACATTTATCATCTGTTGTTACTTTTTGAAGCATTGTGTGCAGCAAAAATGAGTATTGGGCAGGGCCGTTCCTAGGTGCATTTGCGTACATGGCGAACCGGTAAAAGTGCGCCCTACCGGGGAGAGGGTGGAATAATACCCCCCAGGAAAGAGGGAGGTCCGAGGGGCCTCCCCCGGAAATTTTTTGAAATTTTAACGTCATTAAAACACATTTGGCTCCAAAAAGTTAATGTAATTTTTCAGTAGTTTTTGCTACTAGAAAGCACTATTTAACACGTAAAAAAAGTACCACTCAAGTACTATTTAAAAAAGTAAAAAATAATAATATTTAGTACTCTTTAGTTAGTAGGCTACCCTTTGTATACTTAATGATATTTGAGTGGTAAGTCGAAAGTGTCCCGCAGATAGCCCCAGGTTAATTTCAACCGTCTGCGTACCTTAAATTTTGATAAATTGAGATATTAATTCATCTAAAAATCAAAACAATTTTATTTTTAATTTTAGATATAAAAAACGGGGGAAAATTAAATAAATTTGACAATTAAAAAATCATAAAATCGCGAGGAAGCTATGTGCCACACAAATTGGCAGTCCATTTTTCATCAAATCAAACAGAATTTGCTTGCCCCTAGCCGCTAGGGATTGGGGTGGATCCGACTTGCGGCAACGCTAGGCCATAACGTTGCCAATATAATCATTAATCACTCACGCTTACCCCACGCACGCCACCGCGCTAAGCAGGGCCGCTGAGAGGATTTCCGGGCCCCTGGGCAAGCAAGCAACTGGGCCCCTTTGAACAAATAACGGAGGGGGGTCCTCCCCCTGAAAGGTTTTTAAAATTTAATTAACAAATTATGAGATTCAAGGATTTTTGAGGGCAATTTTGGTCCTTAGTGGAAAAGATGTTTGGTGGGGACGAATTTTGATGTTTTACTAAGATAGGCTAAAAAAAAACAAAACAAATAATTGAGTAGTTTTGTAGCAGTGTAAGTGTAATTAAAAAACCTTATTTTCCACTTGGTAAAATACATAATATAAAATAAAACAGAATATAAATTGTTTGCTAAAATAGTGAGATTAAGAGAAAACAAATGAAATAATTAAGTAACGTTTTATTATTATTATTATTTTTTACAAACGTTGCATTACTAGTAAAAAATATAAATATCAATATAATAATGTCAATATGAATTGTCTGTCAGTTTCTCTCCTATAAATTAACATTGACCATATTGAATAAGATAAAAATATCTAAATAATCAAATGATAACAGTAAAAATGTTTCATGTTGTTTTTTGCTCAATTCACCAATATTACCAATAACAAAATGTTTTCCTTCTCCTCCATTTTGCGCCCTTCTCAAACCTGCGCCCTTGGCAAGGGCCACCTTCGCCACAACCTCGGTACGGCCCTGGTATTGGGGTTTTATATAATTGTTTAACTCAGTCATTTTGATTAATACATTTCTAATATTGTTATAACATCCTAATTTGTGAATGTTGCTCAAAGATATATCTAATGTATTTTGTCTTTAAACCTGGGCAAACTTAAGGATCTAAATGAAAATTATATAATGTTACCCAATTAAAAAATTACGAGTAGCTAAACTTAATTAAAGGTTTTTTTTTAAGTTTCGCTCTAGAAGAATCTTGAAGGGTTGCGTTTTACGTTCTTTTTGTTTAGCGTTTTTTACCGCTGATGCTAGTACACTCTAACCCAGTAACATTCATTGCGTATAAGACTTTAGGCAGTTTCTAAGGGCTGTTGACCTACGGTTTATTTTCTATCCTCTTTTAAAACCACTTGAAAAAACACATTTTTTACCTACATTGTACCCTCAACCTTTTCTTAGCTTTTTCCTTTTAAGATGGTAGAATAGATACACGAGTGGAGTCATTATATTCTAAAAAAAAACAAAAAAAAAAAAAAAAAAACAGGGGAGTAACAATCTAAAGAAGTAACGTTTTTTTTGAAAATGCATGCTAAATTTTCAGAAAATTGCTCCACGCGTCAGCACAGACGACAGACAGCATTTTTATTTATTTATTTTTTTAAAACACTTTATGGACTCAGGGGACCTCAAAACGTTTAAATGCATAAAAATTGCAAGATTGTAATTTTGCGCTATCACAATACTTTCTCTTTATATGAGAAAGTAAAAACAATAATAAGCTAGTATAAACTAGCTAAAAACATAAAAATAGTCTATACAGCTGAAACCTTTCATTCCATCAAAAATAAAACGAACTGATGACCCAGTTTAATTATTTGATTTTTCTATAGAATCAGCTCTCAGTCACATTGTTAAAAAAGTTAAAATATTTCAACTTCTTTTCCATTTTCTGTGGCATTGAATTAGTATCCATATAGGCGAAGATTCACGTGCCATCAAATTGGGGAAGTAGCTTGCATGCCAAAAGAGAGTATTTGCCAGTAACTGGCATACCAAGGATTTAATTAAGTTTTTATTTGCTTGCTTGCCAGCTACAGGCATGCCATTTAACATATCCTCGTGCAAGTAGGTGGCAGGTTTTTTTCAAGCTACTTTTCAAGCTACAGGCATGTGTAATGTGTATTTTCTCCTAATGTTTTAATCTATAGACCAATGAAATTGAACCGCGTATAAAACGCACCTATAAAAATTAAATAAACACATTTTTTTGTTCATGAAAGACATTAGGATATAGGAATTACCTCAGTTGATATAAGAGTGTCCTTATTCTAATTAAAAGATTATTAATTCAATCCCTAATTATGCCACTCTAATTCATCCTTTTATTTAGATTACATGAACTAATGTATCCTCTTTAAAATAGTCATATTTCAAAAGCTTAGAGAAATATTATTTCTAATTTTTTAGAAAACCCTATTTTTAGTGGAGAGACGTTTGATAGTCATTTTCTTACTTACAATGCACTTTATATGGCTCAAAAAATGGTTCAAGAGGCACAAATAATATTAAGAGTTGATAAAATATGAAAAATTAAAAACGACAATATAATAACAATAACACGAATGTATAAATGCTCATTAATTAAAATTTTTTTAATAAGTATTATCACTTGTAAAATCTCTCATCTGTATATTTTACAAATTCAATAGAATACAAGTGCCGGGATGACACAAGTTTGCTTGAATAATTTTAAGAGTTTTAGAAGTTTCTTTATAAAAGACAAATATTCGTTTAGAATGATCCAACATGATATTATAAAATGTCATTATGTTTAGAAAGTAAATCTTTTATTTTTAGGACTGTTGAACTTTTATTAGTGAAGTAGACGAAATAACTTGTTTAAATATAATATTTATATGCATATGAAGCAACAAAGACAATCCTAATTTTTACATTACCGTATAAACATTATTATAGTTAAAAATGTATGATATAGATTAGTCTGTATGATGTAATTTTTTTTATTACTTTCTCATATAAAGAGAAATTATTGTGATGGCGCGTATATTTGATTTTGAGATTTTGATAGATTCCAAAAAAAACGGTTTTTTAAAAAAATTATCTGTCTGTCGTATTTCCCTAGAATATCACAATAATAAATAACAAGCCAATAGTATTACCCCTTGGCAGAAAGGTGAAGATGAAGCGCGGAAGTCACCTCAGTGTGCATTGCGCTATAGTTTATATATATAGAGGAGGCGTAAAAACGTCGCGCTTCTTGCCTTGTCTGAACCGCGCCTTTACTCATCGCCATTTTTGTGCGCATTGGGCCTTATATATAATAATTTTCAAAATAATGTTAAAAAAACTATTGTGTTATTGTTCGTTTGTACACCTATATACTGTTTGGTTATATTAGTGTTTCGAACTGTTCTCCAAACAGTTCCAACCCACGCAGGGAAAGTTCTCAACAACAACATCTCAATGATCCTCTGACAATACCAAGTACTTGGTTGACATGCGCAGTTATGTCAATCCTTACACATGGGAGGTTCATTAATTGTTAGGTTTCCTTGAATGTTTTAATTCGGTGCCAATTATTGTCTGTCCCAACCAAGAGTTAGTGCGTTGACAGCGCGGGAAATTGATTGACACACAGATTGGCTAACTTCTAAGGGAAAAAATAAAGCCACTACATTTACCTTCATGTATAGTTACCCAGAGGGCAAATCTAAAGCTCTCATTTGCTCCCTCCCCCCCCCCATTTACTAGTTTTCCCGCGCTGTTAACGCACTAAGTCTCATTTGAGACAGACTGTATAGTCCTAAACCCGTTCCAACCTGACGTAATTCTATTACAGTAAAATGTTTGCGCATACAAAGACGGTACAAATAAAGGGGTTTAAACAAAGGGGGTTTAAATAAAGGGGTTGAATATAGGTTAACTTTATTGCAGAGCAATTAGCAATAAATAAATAAATTAAACATAATGCGTGCTCAGAATAAAGTAATAAATTCCATCTTCCAATTCTAACATATAAACTTAAAGCTCTTACTTCTCTATTAAGTAGGCGTGTTAATTCATTTACTTAACATGTGTTTTGTTCAACTACTTAATCTCATAACTTATTTTTTATCCATATAAAAATATTCCTTCCTGTGATAATTTAAATTACTGTTTTACGAAACATTGTAATTAACTGCAGTTCTACCAACATCCTTCTTAAAGCAATGTATCCTCTTTATCTCTTTTTAAACCTGTACTTATTTGCCTGTACTTATTACCTACTTATTAATCTGTACTTGTTTTCCTCTAAAGTTTCGAAAGAATTCTTTAAGTGGATCAACACTAAGCTAAGATTAGTAAAGAAGTAAACACGTTTATATGATAAGGAATTTAGCTTTCTTAGATATCTATAAAATTATTATGTTTTGTTAGCAACTGTAAGTAGTTAAAGCAAAGGCAATTTTCTTCTTAATGATTATCTTGCCCTCGTAGGCTATTTTACAATGTGAATTAAAGTAATCATAACATTTTTAATAAGTAAACTAACTGATACAAAATTGTACTATATTTTTCCTACAGTTCAACGATAACGATAAAGTAGTTGTTATTGAACTCAAAATAGTACGCAAAACAACAGATTCCTGTACTTACTACTTAACCGCACTCATTTTACTTTACCACGCTCATTAGCGAATTTTCGAAGAAAATTAAGATAAAAATTTTTTCATAGAAATACGTTTCGGACCATTCTGAATCGATTCCTAAAATTTAACACTTTTTTTTATATGTATGTATGTATATATATATGTGTCACTCCAGACGATATCTCCTGTTACGATGCACTTTAAAATTTCAAAAAATTTTAAAATGTCAATAATATCAAAAGAAAGAATGAGTTCATTGGCCAGAATTTTTGGAGTTCATTTAGGGGTCAAATTTTGACCATTTGGTGTCAAAGCTAGCATAAAAACATGTTTTTTCCATTTTACCCCCCTTTTAAATGAAAATATGATAAAATTATAAATAACAACAATTACTGTACTCTTAAGGAGCTTTCCAAAAATGTGCGTCTTGAAGGTTTTATACTATTTTAACTTTGGTACCCCGTACCCATGTGTACTTTTTTTTTTTTTTTTTTTTCCACCTATCCAAATTCTAAACCAAAATTTTTCCTATATTATCATAAGCCAATAATACGCAGATTTCTTTGAAAATTCGCTCATTAAGTCATGGTGCATGACTGGACTTTTTTTTACCTATTTGTTAAATATTTGATAGATCTGTTTTTTTATTCTATTTAGAAATAAATAGGAAGTGCATAAATTAGGTATATTAAGGGTAAATACTATTTTGACTTTTGTACCCCGTACCCGTGTGTACCAATTTTTTCCCCCATCCAAATTCTAAACTAAAATTTTCCAATAGTATCATAAGTCATATACGCAGGTTTCTTTGAAAAATCGCTCATTAAGTCATGTTGCATGACTGGACTTTTTTACTTTACCGCACTCCAGTGTTCCAACTACGAACATAAAGAACTTAAATCTAAACAAAGATTAAATAATCCAAATTATAATAATAATAAATATGACAACTAATAATTATAATTGTTAATGACAACTAATGATTATTTTTTAACTAACTGCATGATTTAAACTCTAAATATCAAAAATGTTAATATATTAGAAAAATGTTAAAAGTAAAGATAGACAATCTAAAAAAAAAAAATCAAATGTGATGAGTAAGTGTTATGAAAAATAAAAGCAGCGCTTGGTCAGGTTTGCTGAATTAGGCAAAAAAGGCAACACTGGCTATAAGCAGAACAGCTGGTTTAGTTGATATTGTAAAACCTTTTACATGTTGATAAACACTCTATTATTTTATATTTTATTTGCAGATTAAAAACTAACTGTAGGAAAAATTTAATGTGGAACTCGAGCTTAAAGTGTCTTTGCTGCACTCGAAAACCTTTCCGCCTAAATATTTCTCTCCATTGCAGCAAAGTGCCACTTTGCGCACTAGTTGCACAAATAACATTTTTTACTTCTACCTTATTACCAAGAAATAATTAGTGTTTTCTCTTATGTTTTAGGTTTAATATCGGTTGTTTTTGACACTGATCAGCTTGTGAACATGACTTCTCTTGGAACCTTAATGGCTTATTCAATGGTCGCCGTGTGCATACTAATCTTAAGGTATTATTTCATAAAAATAGTATTAGTGCATGGATTTTTTTATATAAATAGATTGCTTGTGTTTGATGTATTGTCTGCTGTAGATTTAAGATCGGACCTTCGATCATCACCTCACAATGCACAATGAAATCTTGAATCATCTAAATTTATCATTAAATATTCTAGCTAATTGTTGGAAACTGATAGGCATGTACATAAATATATACACGTTTGTTTATTCACATACATGTAATTACATGTTACGTTCATAATGTACATTTATTTTATCCATACTTATGTTAATATGAATGCAGTACCTAAACATACAATTTTTTGATTAATTGTTTTTCATTATTTCTTTAAAAAACCTCGCTAATCCGGAAGTTCTACTAATCCGGATGACCCTATACTCTATTACACATTAAAAAATTATCCCTGATTAACGGGGTCCTAATCTATCTTTTAATGTATTAACATTGCATTATTTATTGCATACAGTTTATCCAAAGTATATTATATAAAATACAAAATTTATTTTTTAGAGAATAAACTTAAGATTCTATTATACCTTTAACATCCTTGAATTGGTTATAGATTTATAACGTTACATCATAAATCTATATATATTTGGCTTGAAGCCAAATCTATCTCTACTCTCTTATCTTTCCCACCCCAAGATTCAAGCATTTTCCAAAAAAAAAAAAAACTCTTTTTAAGCTTTTTATTTTTTATTAAAAATACATTTTCCACACTCATGTTAAAACAATCGTTCTCAAACTATGAACTTATCCTTGTTTTTTGTATTGTATATTTTAAGGTATGAACCTATTAATCCTTCGACTCCGCAGCCAATTCAGCGTAGTGCAACACCTCAACAACAAAGGACTTACGTGTCTACTTTGAGCGTCACATCACTACTTAATGTATCGGGTGAACGCCGAGCTAATTCAAGTACATTCGACATAGCGCTATTCAGCATCGTTATATTCTGTAAGTTCCATACAGATTGAATTATTTTTTAAATTAATTAATAATATAAATAGTCTGCTAATTGATGTGACACATAGTTTCTTCGCATACTATACCATTGACGCATAGTCATATGTGTATAATACAATGTGATCTGACTTGTTGAATTCCATGTCAGTTCACAGTTTGTTGTTAATTTTAAATATGTGCAAAATGGACCCCCAACATGGGTTTAGACTTAGACCATACTCCTACAGACTTCCGACCATATTCTCACTTGGTCCACTTTCGCCAAACCATCCAATAAATGAAATTAAAAAGTGTATGCGCATGCGGAAGAATAAGCAATAGAACGAACAGCGGGCTCATTGTGACCTTCATATCCAACATTTTCTTTATTATTCTTCATTACAGTCCAATATGGGGGTTCGCAAAAATGTTGGGCCAACCTACACGAGACTGAATAATCACAATGATGTGACGTTATGAAATATTAATCTATTTCGATTGTCATTTGGTCCGTTAAGAGCTCTGATATCATTTTATTTAATATTTAGAAACTTCTACCAAACAGTCTACCTCCTATTATATTCTTACTTCCTGTCACGGTATTTAAGTGTTACATTTTGTCATTGTTTTGCGTTACATGTCGTTTATTGGAACTTCAGACTGCTTATCGTCGAAATCTATAGGTAAATGAAAATCTTACGACATTCCGTTAAAACCTAATTTCCTAGCACGATATTTAAGAGCGTTACATTTTTCATGTCGTTTTTTGTTTGCTCTATTCAAGTGAAAATTACCTCTTATGAAAATATAATTTCCTGGCAGGATGTTTAAAAGCGTCAAATTTTTCATGTTTTTTTGCGTCACGGAAATGTCTTCTGTTCTCTAGAGCCAAAATATATCTTTGTTACTAATATTACCTAATGCTTGCCCAAAAGAGTAAATTTATGTCCATTAATACTAAAATTTATCCAAATTTTCTTATATAAAAGGATAAGTAATTCTTATAAGAAAGGATAAGTAGCATTTATCCTGAGTCTTGCATTTATGTACCTATTATAAATTGGCGACTAACATTTTATTCTTAATATTGCATTTTGTTTATAATTTCTTTATGAAATTTAACTTTTTAAACAACTCTTAACAATATAGACTAAATTGTATTGTACCATACGATCTCCAAAAAACCTTTTTACTTGATATAGAGATTTCCCGGAAAAACTTGGAATTTCAGTTTAAAAGAAGTGGTGGGTAAATTGTTTGGTTTTTTCTCTATTTTTTGTGTTGCATCCTTTCCGCAGCCCCTTTTCAATCTTTTAGTGGTAAAAGTTTGAAGTTTGTAAGTAGAAAGAGGGGGG
>KZ651252.1:35793-49022 GCA_001010745.2 Gerris buenoi | reverse complement strand
GGAGGGGCTAGGGATAGAGGTTTGGGCGTGTATTTTCTCTTTTGGTGGTTTCTTTCTTCTTTTCTCCGTTGTGTGAAAGGGATGGAGTTGTATATTATTCCATTTTAAGGTCCATTTGGTCCGAGATGTGGCATTGGGCGCTTTATATTATGGTACCGTCTTGGTTATATTGGGGTAAAGAAGAAGTAGAAGAAAAAAAATGGGTTTAGACTTAGACCATACTCCTTCAGACTTCCGACCATATTCTCACTCAACCATTTCTTGAAAAAGGCAGTGGGAGAAGTAAGGGTGAGGAGGTCCACTTCTCGGGAGGGTGGGGATACGAACCCCAAAGCGTTTGTGCTTCTAGAATATGAAAAACTCTATTTCACCGCTCGAAGTGAAAAGAAAAATTGAAGGTTTGACCCCCCCCCTCTTCTTAGCTTTTCCGTTCTCATCGAAAACCAGTGAATATAAAGTTACCCTAAAAATAGCCTTGATTTAAATTGCTTGGGTGAAAGTGAGTGTTTTTCGTGGTAAATTTTTCTAATTTTTTCCCCACCTTACAAATCTTGACTTACAAAGGAATTTTTAGCACTTACATCCAGTGAAGAGACCCTACATTTAAATTACAACAATTTATATTTTATTGTTGAAGACTTTATTAAATGGTAGTAAATTAATTTTAACTATTTTAATCCCAACTTAAGTATTTAGAAGAAACGTAAACAGAATCAAAAACGTGTTAATCCGTTAGAATCGGGGTCACGAAGGGATTGAAGTCGGACATTACGCTTCCACTACTGGAAGCATCTTCAGAGGTGTGGTGCATCGAAATGTTGACTCGAATCAAACATATATAATATATAGTATACTCAAACGTCATTTGCTTCGGCTTCGAGTCAACATCACGATGCACCCCACCCATGAAGATTCTTGCAGTACTGTAAGCAAACTTCGGATTTCAATCCCTTCGCGACGCAGACTTTTCCGGTAAACAAGCTTTTGATTAACCGCATTACCCGCGGAAGCCTGCGCACTAGGTTTAATGTAAACACGTTAAGAGCGTATAACTAATAACTCGAATTCACGCTAAGGTAATAATATCAATAACATACTAACGTTGAGAAAGTTGTTGTAATTATTTTCAGGAACAGTTAACATAGTGTTGTTAAATAAATCGATTAATTATTTTCAGGAATAGTTAGGATAGTGTCGTAGTTGAGTAAGTGTTCGTCACGTAAGTCGCGTTTCAAGTGAGATTCTTATCAAACCAACATTTCTTGTAAGGTAGGTTATCATCTTGATGTAAATTCAAGATCCTCGAAACAAAGAAAATGAAACTAATTGACGAGTATCAACATTAAATTGCCTAGTAGCTTCTTCGAGTTAATATGATAAAATGGTTGCTATTTACTATACCTCTAAATACTTTCAATGATTTTTCGGATTTATTGTTTTCATAAGGATATACTTTATAATTGGCTTAACGAGAAGCATTAAAATTGAACAGCTGTTGCTACAAGTATATCATGTCATGACGAGGGAGCCAGAGTGACCGTGTGTATTAAATTACTTGTCACGTCTGCTCGGCTATCAATGAATCAAGGGTGAGGTCGTGGGTTCGATCCCGTGTCGGGATGTTCTGATTTATATGGCTCACTAATGATCACATTATATTCGCTTCAGAGATATGATGTGTGAAGTGGCTGGAACTCTCTACCACGGGGCAAATAAAAGGGACTAAATCATTCCCAATTGTTAGATTCGAACAAGTGGTTAGTCCTCCACGTCTAGTACTTGTTCAAGGGCCTCCCTACTAATGTTAATATCAAGATGGGTACCATTTGCTATAACTATAAATACTTTCAATGACTTCTCATATTTAATATTTTGAATGGGCCCACGTATAGTTGACTAAACGATAAGAATTAACAATGAACAGCTGTTGCTTCAAGTTAATATTAGGGTATAATTACCATCATTACAATACCTAATAATACTTTTATGGCACACTTAACAGTCTATATGAAAATTATTAATTAAAATACATGATTTTATGATCTATTTTAAATCAGTATTACTGAAGAACTATTAGTAAAAATGTAATCCTACACCAGGAATCGAAACACAACTCTACACTAATTACACGCTCAACCATTATTTTAATCTGCTCAGAGTAATTATATCTGAAGATCTTTATTATTATTTAATAAGCGTAAAACGTTCCTTAGTAACATCTCCTTTTAACAAATATCGTATTTCAGAAGTTTTTTTTTTTTTCGAATACCGTATGAGTAAAAGTGTAAATTAATTAACATCTTAACTGTCTAATTGATTTATTGCTGTTACATAGTTAATATCATATTTTGATGTATCTCAGAATATAAGTATTGGAGTGAAGTGAATATTTAGATTTCAGTCATAAAGGGTTACTCTAGTTGCTAAAGCCTACGTAAATTAAATCAGCATAAATTTAAGCCCTCTCGCCCGCTTAACTCATCCTTACATTCCAAGTGAAAAATCTTCATATTTAATGAAATAATGTTCTATAAGCCCTGCACTTTTGTTTATTTTCGCCATTTTATTGACATGTAATATTGACAGTGATCAAGTTATCCTCCAAAAAATTTTTTTTTAAAAAAAAATAAATATCTGTTTTTCTTGACTCATTTCACATTAAGTCAAGGACATAAACCATTTACATCAGAAGTCCTTTATTTTTTTGGGAGTACTTAGATTGTAATGCACATATTTTGCTCTTAAATTTAGGTCACTTCGAAATAGTTGATTTCCATATTTCCAAACTGCTTGAATCCCAAAACCATTAGTTTTAAGGATTTTTCACAAAAATGCTTTAATGCTATCTTTTTCTTTACAACGAAACATCTCACATGTTAAAAAAAAGAAAAAAATTGGTGTCATAAATCGAACAAGACTACCTAATGTTGATATTGATTCTGCATTTCAATCCCATAATATCTTATTGCGTAGGCTTCCGTGGTTACTATTATAGCAAACCACTCTTTTATTGTTCAATTCACACTAACTTTTTTTTGTAACACATCGAACAAGTAAACTATTCTCAAGCCAGTCTAGGTCCGTATAAAAAGTAGACTTGCTATCTGTCACTTGTTACATATCTGTCATATGTACTGTACAGTCAATCTCAACAGGTAATTTCATTAATTTCAAGGTCTTTCAGTGCTAACGCGCAACTGGTAAACTCCCGTGGTAACCACGTCATGTTCAAAGAGTATTCCGACGTTTGTTTAGTCCACGTTGTCCTTCGCCAGAACAACATGTAGAACAACCCTGAAGATGCTTTTCCAGCATAGGAGGCGAAACGTCAGAATACACTTTTAACATGACGCGATCACCACCGAAACACCTAGAACTTACTATTATAATCATAATATCTCATTAAACGGTTTACTACGCACTTTATCTGATCAGGTATACTAAATCAAGTTGCTTACATGATGCAAGGGACTAAATTTTACACTGCTTCATACTTTGTGGCAACGTTTTGGCTACTCGAGCCATTTTCCAGCCAAAAAATATAATTATTTATTGTAAGAATGACATACAAAGTGCTATAATAGCTTATACCATTAAGGGAATGATATCGTGGCTGAAATTCAGCAGAATTGGATCGAAGTACATTAGATATTCCAGAAGTTTCTGTTATAAAAATTTTCATTAAAAAAGGTTTTGATTTCGTCATCAAATTCCATGACAAGTATGGTAGGGTTCTTTGAAGTTGCTATTGTATGCCATGTTACAGTAGTAACTTCCGAACATCAAGCTTAAAGCTTAGAAATTTGAAAACAGGGAGGTAGGATCATCCAAAAATAATTTTTAGTGGAGCTAACTGTAATATTTGAAGTCTGGAAAATGGCTCGAGTAACCGAAACGTTGCCCCAAAAGAATCATTATAACTCCATCTATAAATAATTATTATATTACTATTTTAGGTCTTCTTATTCTCAACACTTTATTCTTTTAATCTTTCACAATTTTTGATTATGCTTTCTTTTACTGCTTTTCTATTTTCTTAATTTTTTTTTGTATTTATTTTTCAGGCGTAGCTACATTTTTTCTTAATCTCATCCTTGCAGTGTTTGAATCAGAGATATTATCAATGAATTTAGCAGCTGTAATCCCGGCTATTATTCTAGCGGTTGTCATAATTGCACTTTTTATCATACTTCAAAGACAACCTACTCAACCTGCCAAACTAATTATTAAGGTAATCTTTGTTTTAACAAACTACCTTTAAATTAACTTGGTGCGTAGGCTTCCGCGGGTAGACTCGTAATAAACAGCTTGGTTTTCCGGTTAAATACGCGTCACGAAGTGGATGAAGTCCGACGGTTCGCTTCCACTAACATCTTCAGGGGTGTGGTGCATCGTGACGTCATGACAAAGGATAATCCTCGATCAAAGTCCCCCGGGGAATCTAGGCATTATGTACGTTCCAGAAAGCAACTATAAATACGCCGTCCTTCATTCCAGTTGTCAGTATGTCTTGTTCTTGCTGAAATGTCGGACATCAGTCCTCTTCGTGACGCGGTTTTCACCGGAAAACCAAGCTGTTTATTATCAAATCAACTAACTTTCTTAAACTTTTTATTTTATTTCACTTTTTCACTGAAAATTACAAAGAGATTTAAAAGAATCTTTTTTGTGGTATTGTGATTAGTGTTACCAGCTATGGCCAACAGAACAAAAAATAATAATGAATAGGGGGCCAACGTAGCCGAGTGGTTAACGACTCCGAAACCAAGGTCTAATTCCCGTCTGTGTGTTTGATTCCCTGAAACCATGGTCTAATCCCCTGCTGTGAGTTCGGTTCCCAGAGAGGTGAGAAATGTTTCTCACTGATGATCGAGTAGATTAGAATAGTGGCCGGATAATCCCGTCCAATAATGACCTAAGCTGTTAAAAAATGACGTTAATAGAAAGTAAGACAACAATATTGCCACCACAATTTTATATTAATTTATTAACATACGTGTTTGGACTATTTACATCCTCTTCAGTATTACGTTTTAGCATTGTAAGAGTTAAGCTTCTACTCAGCGTTGGATTGTCTTAGATGGCAAACCTTTGGAATGCCAATCCTTCCCTTAGAATAGTGGGGCACTGAACAGACTCCAGACTTTTTGTAAATCTTTATTCAGTCAGCTCAATCATAGAAGAATCAGGGAGAGAAAACTTAATCTAACCCGGGTTTGCTCAATGGACTCACCTAAGTAGTCTTTGTCTCTGGATTCCATACCCTTTGGGAAAAAAGTTAAGATTCTACTAGCTACATATTTTCAAGCTTTTATGACAAACTAACAGTACAAACTGGGTGGTAGTCGATTATAGAAGGGTTAAGGAACTGAAGGCAAGGCATTATGAAGTATAGATCGAAAGCGGAACCCGGTAAAGGGTTAGGTCAGATGTCGGTTATAACATTATTTTTCTCTTCTGCTCAAAGCTGTACACATTTGCTTATTTTAATATAACTAAATTACATATACTATACATTAAATTACATATACATATATTAATAAGATTGAACTAGCTAGATATTTTACTTTACAAGCTTTCGTGACTGTGGGTAGACCAGAATTAAGGAACTGAAGGTAAGAGAAGATCCATGGCTAAGCCCGGTGTAGGGTTAGGTCAGGTATAACCTTATTTTTCTCAATTGCTTTAGCTAATTTCTATATTTTAATATAAATAAATCATATGCTGTACAATTTGTTTAAGCCAAAAAATATTCTAAAGTAAAATCATTGCTCTTACTGTATTAACCCTTATCATTGAAGTATAAAATATAGACATAATTAATTTAGGAAGTGGTACCATAAAATCTCAATCATAACAACCATTTATTTAATATGTTAACACAAATCTTATTACGATATAAATTGATGAAACGAGTTTGTTAATTATAATATTAAATTGCGATGACAATATTGTTGAGTTATTTTCTGTTAACCTCTCTATAGTGATAATTGTGCAGCGGTGCAATAAAATCTCAGTCAAAACAACCAATAATTTGTAAAACAAAAGATGTTTGGTTTAATTAATTTCATGCAAATTTATTTAAAATCCCAACTTGGGGATGTGAAACAGCCATATAATGCCCAGCCGAATCCTAACTAAACTCATCTTTGGGCGTAACCTGAATAGGAATGTACCACAATAGGATTTAAACCTGACTATGGAAGAATTACCTACGCCCTAAACGCTCTTAGTTGTTGTATTTATACTTTCTGATGTATGTGGGTTTTATAAAATACCTCGTTGGGAGTATTGTGCTGATAATTTATATAGGTTTTGAGACCACCTGGGTCCAACAAAATTGTAAAGAGGGGAGCTTAAACTATCGAATGTGATTAATATACAAGTCGCTTTTCTGGGAAAAATCTTTTTCTCTGAATATGGGCAGACAAAAATACAAGAAGATGGAATCAATGAAACCCTTTTAAGAGATGTAGAGTAACTTTATTTTACTAAATGGCATCTGACAAGCACACATTGTTTTTTAGAATTTTCTAAACAATTTTCTGTGACCATGTACATTTTTAATATCATCGACTGTGTTTTTGTTTACACATTTTTAATGTTATTTTTTAAAATTAATTTCAGGTTAAGCCCGTTCCACTGGTGCCGCTAGTTACAATATTCGTTAATACTCAACTCATGCTCAGGTTAGAATGGGAAACATGGGTGCGATTCATCGTTTGGCTTTTTATAGGTATGTTGTATAATTTTTATTTATTAAATTATTTAAATATGTTCTGAATAATCACTCATATTTAATTTTATTATTTTATTATGTGAGTTAGTCCTTTAACTCACTGTTTTGGGAGCCAGCGTGGCCTAGGTGCTTTAGGCCCTCCCTAAGCTATCAATGAGTCGAGGAGAATCAAGGTCGAGGATTCGATCCAGCGTCATGATGCTCTGATTTAAATAGCTCACTAATGACCACAACATATCCGCTTCGGTGGTATCATGTTCAGGTCAGGTATGGATGTGGGAAGTGCTGGAACTCTCCACCATGGGGTTAATAAAATGGGTAAAATGTGGCCTGATTGCTAGGTTTCAACAAGTGATTCGTCTTGCCCGTATAACCACTACTACTAATTCTTTGTAAGATAAATAAGATAGAAAAAAGTAACTTAAATCATCAATTATTCATAGTAATCCAAGGATTATCGTATTGAAGTAGGTTTAAAAAATTGTGTTATTCTCTAAGGCCCGGTGCACAATTGCTGCATAAGTTATTTTCAATTTTATAAGAAGTCCCAACTGACGTTGGGATTCACACGTGACGCGGATACCATCTGACGCCAACGCCAGTAGTGATGGTTATTATTGAAAAGCCGATGAGTCGGAGGTTGAAATGACGCAGTGTCCCAATAATTTTTGCCCTAAGTGTACACCAGACCTAAAACTACTTGGATATACCTACGAATAATGTGTCCTGAAAAATGTAATTCATCGTTATATTTAAGAAATGTTACCATATAGCGTAAACTGGAAACGTGCCACAAAAGTATTAAATGCAATACATATTATGGTACAATTAGCGGCCGCCCCCTGGTTCAAACATCAGCTTTTAGGGTAGAGTTCACCCACTCAATGTAATAAACAAATATACCTAGCTAAGGTATTAATTTAAAAAAAATTGTAAAATCTTAATTGTCTAATTATATTATTGTGGTGAGGAATAAAATTATTATTATTATAATTATTGTATTTTAAAAACTTTTTGCTACTTATCTTTATGGTGCTACCGAAAAATGGTGCATTTTAAGCATTCCAACATTAATATTTATTATACCTATACACCTACCAATCTAAAGATAGCTTACTTTTTGATATAGAGATCTTGGGCCACAAGAAATGTGTATTTTTTTTAAAAACCAGTTTAGTTTCGTTTGAAAACTAGACCTGCTATGCAATTATTATTGTTCAGCATGTTACCCTTTCCATAATTGTGGTTTCAGGATCTATACCCCCCACCGTTGAATATAAAAAAAATGTCTTATTTAGCTCAAAAATACTTAAATTAATTAGCATATTTAGTAGATTATAAGACCGGTCTTGATACTTCCATTCCAAAATTGTCTTAGTAAATATTTTGTGAACAGATTTGACCTTTACAGCAATCAAGATAGTTTATACGTTCACGTTAACGTGACATATGTTAGTAATATAGGTGGTGGGAGGGGGAATGACTTCATTATGAAAGGATGTATTCATGTTTTTGTTAAAAGGTTATTTTGGCTATTATTTTTAGGCGATTTATTAAAATCGTGACATTTCAGGAACGATCTTAGAAAGAAATTAGTGCTAGCATAGAGATAGGTTTTTAGTTTCTACTTGTTCCCTTACATCATGATTAATACCAATCCCTTATATAATTGAGTAGTGCCCCGACGACTCACCATGACACCATGAAATTATTTGTTAGGTACTGCTTAAGGCAACCACATTTATTCCAATTAAAAAAAAAATCTTTTGATTAGTTGATTTTTAAATAGATATAATAACATACCAATAATAACTTATCTAAATTAATTTACTTAGTTTTACTTTTTTCTTAATATAAAAATTAAGCCCGGTGCCACGGGCCTAAGGGCGCTCTATAAAATTTACCAATTATTATTGGAACAGCTCCCTCGAGTTCAATAGTGTACTTTATTGATGTTTTCTTTTAGGAATTATTATTGTCTAATTTATTTATTTGTCCCCCCCCCCTCCTCCCCTTTTTAGGGTTTGATGTGTCTGTCTGTCTGTTTTACTTTGGTTCTTATCCCCAGAACCATTCACGATTGAGATGTGAAATTTAAAGTGCTGGCGTAACTTTTTGGCCCTCACATAGGAGAAATATAGAGAAGGTTAACATTTGATATGCGCCTGCGTAATGGGCAAATATGTGCAAAGCTCCAATTTTTATGTATTTTTTNTTTTTTTTTTTTTTTTTTTTTTTTTTTTTTTTTTTTCTTTTTTATTTGCATGTTAAAAATCTGCTTGTCATCAAACTTATAGTTAAGTGATTTTTTTAAAAAAAATATTAATATTTATTTACTATTTTTTTATACTTTCGTAATTATCTAGTCATTATAATTATTTAAACAGAGCTATGATGGTTATATACTATATACTCGTAAACAGATTTTAGTAATAAAATTGTAATTTATAGAAAAGAATTTGACTAGGAAGAAGAATAATAGTCATATGAGGATTTCAAGTGAGTGAAGCGAGCTATGCTTGAGGAATATGCAACTTGTCTGGATTTCATTAACGTTCGTACGTCTGACGATAACTTGATTAAAGTTTGACCGATTTAGTTAGAACTTTATATACGAGTATGAGTCAGAGAAATTGGATGTTTTAAAAAGTTTGTTATTACTGCTTCAAAATAATGTGGATTTACAAGAAAATGTACCAGAGATGTGGAATTTCAACATTAATGTGTTTGGAATACAACACATCTAGAGAAGACGGTTTTTGAGAACGACCATTGATAGCCCATCCATAGCTATCGGGAATTCTCTAATTCGTTGACGATTGTCAGGTTGCTACCTTCGGTTTATAGTGGTTCTGGGGCTAATTTTCACCTTAGCCTTCAAATATATCCTCCCCCCTCCCCCAAAAAAAATTGCGCTCTCATAAGTCAGAGGAGCGCGTTGGGTGAGGAATATCGTTTTGGTTGTTTCCCTTCAGGGGAATAACCTTCTCAAAATGAACTGATGGAAGCTGTTACTGTAATAGCTGTCGCCCGATATGTTGGAACCATAAGAAACCACAGGAAATGTAACACATCTGAATTCAGGCTGTAGAAAGTTATTTAATTGCGACAAACCGTTCAAATTTACCGAAACAACTCTCTTTTTGTTGAAAATAGAAAGGACCAATACCAATTTGGAAACACTAACGTCAGCATGAAGAGTTAGTTGTTGAATCACTCGAGGGTTACTTGCAAACCAATATCTGATGTTTTTTTGGTTAACATGACAAGAAAGATAGAAATGTGACTTACCAGTTATCAAAAAATAAAGAACCAATGATCCTATCTTGGAGGGCGCCAGCGAGGCTGTGGATTTAGACACATACCCAGCTATCAATGAATCGAGGTGAATCCAGGTCGTGGGTTCAATTCCTCGCCGTGATGCGTATGGTTTAAATAGCTCACTAATGACCACACCATACCCGCTTCGGCAAGGTATGATGTGGGACGTGGTTACTCCAGCGTTCTTGGAGTGCACCTCACAATTTTTTGAATAAAATATGAAAGTTACAATGTTTGTGAACCAAAAATCAACGTCCAAAAATCATACTCATCGTCGCAAAACTAGTGCAAAACTTTGGTACCTGTTTGGGTCAAAACTCCAGCGTTCACTTGGAGTGCACATTTGACTAATGATTAATTGTAATAAGGAATCCGTCTCAAAACTCAAAATCGACGTCACAAAACTTTGGGATGTGTTTGGTCAAATTGGCCGATGGTGCACTCCAAGTTAATGAGTATTTAGTAAAATGGGTTCAATGTGGCCTGATTTCAGGATCGTCCTTTCCGTCTATCCACTACTTCTACCACTACTTTTACTACGCCAAATTGAAAAAATTAACCCGGTTATAGTGGAGAATTTGTTGTTAAATCACTTGGTAGTTGCCTGCAAACAAATATCTGATGTTCAGTTTGTTAACATGGCTAGACAGGTGAAAATGCGCCCCGTCATTTATCAAAACCATCAAAGATTCGTCCAAGTCAAATTTCTCTAACATTACTTACACATAACGTCTTCTTGCAGCAAAATATGTGGGCTTTAATTCTTGCAATACCTGAATTTTAAATAAAGCATCCTGACTTAAACTAAAAAATAACTTATGGACCCACGACTGTGTTTTTCTCTAATGTGTGATAGCGACTTATCATGAAAGAAGTGTAGTTTAATAACCAACCAACAAATTATGAACCCACTGTACCCAACAGCACTGCATCCCCAACCCGTTATCAGACTATACTGGTTGAAGGATCAGTCATTTTATAAAACACCCAATGTCTATGGCTAACCCTGTATCATCAATGCTTTAACATAAGTTCAATGGATACCATTATCTGTTATTATAAGTTTTCGCGTCATCGTGATGCTTCAAATTATAGGGCCGGAAAAACTCTATCTATATCTATTCGATGAAACATTTAAAAAATAAATTTTAGTAAAACTCTCAGCAACACCGCTGGGAAATAATAAAAATTGCCAAGCCCAATTCAACATAATCTTATGTTTTAAAGATAGAAACACAGTTTTTAACAGTATCTTAGGCTTCTACAGTATATAATATTTCAGTCGAATATAGGTATTATTGAAACAGACATAAAAAATTTCAAGCTACATTTTATTCAAGTTAAATTTTGGAATAGTGAAGCGATACATTTATAATAATAGTTGAAAAGGAGCTGTGGAACGGGCAATATAGGGCAAACACACCTTAGGTCCTCATAGTTTTAAAAGGCACTACAATTTTAATTTATACACAAAATTCTAATTTCATGTTAGTCAGACAGTTATTACACGCTATCCTCTGCCCTAAAACTAATAGGATTATGTAAAAAGGAAACCGATGCTTAAATTAAGTGAATTAGTGTTACTACTATTTATGCAAACAAGGTTTGTTGTCAGATTGAAGGGTTAAGTGCTCGCCCCAACTTCCTTTTAAAACGTCCGCACGTATTCAGGTTTGAAAAATTTGTGATAAATTTATTTAACATTTGAAGAAATCATCATACCTTGAGGATTAAATAGACTTTTCAATAAATATAAATTATAAAATCACATTGCTAATCAATCATACGTTGCTAACTACTTATACATGGCTATATCTATTCGATGAAACATTTAAAAAACAAATTTTAGTAAAACTCTCAGCAACACCGCTGGGAAATAATAAAAATTGCCAAGCCCAATTCAACATAATCTTATGTTTTAAAGATAGAAACACAGTTTTTAACAGTATCTTAGGCTTCTACAGTATATAATATTTCAGTCGAATATAGGTATTATTGAAACAGACATAAAAAATTTCAAGCTACATTTTATTCAAGTTAAATTTTGGAATAGTGAAGCGATACATTTATAATAATAGTTGAAAAGGAGCTGTGGAACGGGCAATATAGGGCAAACACACCTTAGGTCCTCATAGTTTTAAAAGGCACTACAATTTTAATTTATACACAAAATTCTAATTTCATGTTAGTCAGACAGTTATTACACGCTATCCTCTGCCCTAAAACTAATAGGATTATGTAAAAAGGAAACCGATGCTTAAATTAAGTGAATTAGTGTTACTACTATTTATGCAAACAAGGTTCGTTGTCAGATTGAAGGGTTAAGTGCTCGCCCCAACTTCCTTTTAAAACGTCCGCACGTATTCAGGTTTGAAAAATTTGTGACAAATTTATTTAACATTTGAAGAAATCATCATACCTTGAGGATTATATAGACTTTTCAATAAATATAAATTATAAAATCACATTGCTAATCAATCATACGTTGCTAACTACTTATACATGGCGGAGTTAGAAAAAAGGAAAAATTAAAAGTAACTATTTACTTGTACTGAGTGGAGTTAAAAGAAAAAATTAAAAGAAAAACATTTTTTTATTATCGAAGCGAGCGTCTTGCGATAAATATTGAAAAACTTCTGCTTGAATCAGGTTGAAATTTTACATGCCTGTTTCAATTGTACTGTAAATTATGTCTATGATTATTTTATTAAAATCATTATGTTAGAACCTAAGTGATAGGTAAAAAGTTGTTTTCTTTATTTTAAAACATAAGGCCCGCTGTAATAAATTTAGCGATCTTTAACGAAATAGCGGTGTTGGTTGGTTGGTGTGATTGGGTTTAATAATAATAATAATAATAATAATAATAATAATAATAATAATAACCAATACATTTCCTACATACCTTCGGAGAAGGTGAGGAAAAGTAAAAAATCGGTCCAAGACAACTCAAACAAACTTTCTCATGTACAAATTCATAATTACTTAGCCCAGTATTTTCTATTTTTATTAGTTTTCATATTTACATACATTCGTATCCCCATTTAATTATTATTGAACATTTCATCAAAATTTATCATAAACAACTTCTCCCAGGCGGGGCTCTCTCCGATCGCGGTTTTTTTTTTTTTTTTTTTTTTTTTTTTTTTTTTTTTTTTTTTTTTTTTTT
>KZ651251.1:661650-726430 GCA_001010745.2 Gerris buenoi | reverse complement strand
TAGTAGTAGTAGTCTAGTACTTCCTACTAGAACGGGTAGGACGAACCACATGTTCGAACCTTGCAATTAGGCCATCACTCAGGCCCTTTTTACGCCCCGTGGTGGAGAGTTCCAGTTACTTCACACATCATACATTTGTACATTGTACCGCCGAAGCGAGTATGATGTGATTTTAGAAACATAAAGTTTGTACCAAGATGGAGGATCCAAGAGATTATTTTATTTTTATTTTTGAGCTTTCAAAAATAGACACTCTTTATTGCACGTTATCTACCTGAGTATAAAGAAAATAACTGCAAAAGTTTCATATTCCCCGTGAGCATGTTTAAACTGCTTGTAGAGAGAATTGTGATTATTATTTATTTTTTTTTTTTTTTTTTTGTAACACTGTTGACATTTTGTGATAGTTGTTTTATAATGAGACGTAAATATTAGAATTATTAATTACTTGTTGTGATGCTGAACAAAGAAATAGTTCCAATAAATGGAACAATACATCTTCATAATAACTCATTTAACTGATTGATTTAAACTTATATAAAAAGTGTTCAACTGGTAGTCGTTTAATTTTTGTTTTTGATTTTCAATAAAATCATATTTATTTTAGTCTATATCTGGGGAACTATAATTGTCTTGGGTAATCAACTAATATGGTTAGATTCGTATTAAAATGGACCTCATTTTAGAATTTGTTTAATCACAATTATTTTTAGTATTTTTTTGGGTGGGAGATGGGGTATAGTTATATATCTCAATAACTGCCCGAAGCACTTTAAAAGTTTGTCAGTGGCCCATTTACATTTTCAGTGGATATCTTACCATTATGGAGGAAAGGTTGCTGCTCCACTACCTGTTTTTTCTCAGGTGTAATCATTGGTATTGTCGACATCTGTCGATAAAATCTACCTGTATTCTAACTGTTTAGATTTTTTTGTGATGTAATCTTTACCAATATTCTATCACTAAACCTATATTTTTTTACCATATCCGAGCACTATAGTAGTAACTTTACCGGTATTCAAGCAATGATTTTTTGAGGATTAACTTAATCTCCTCTGGACAATTGGTCAATCACCAATGTGTTTGAGTTTATTTCATAATGTGAATAAGGACATCATTTTTCTCTTTAAATATCATTTAAATAGAGTAGTAAATTGGCTAGTCCATTCTTTTAATAATGACATTTGCTTCAAAAGTAGTTCAATACAGTTTTCCACTGAATTTTAAAATGTAAACTCTGATGAGAACAATGTGAACCTATATTTGAAAACTAAGCATGCATTTGCAGGCTGACAATAATCTGAAGTTGCCTGAATGGACTAAACAAGTTTTCCCTGATAAGATGAAGCCTCTAGCCAATTTGATGCAGGCCAGTCTTGCTTGGAACAAGAAGATGAAAAGATTTGCCACAGGTATCTTATCATTTTAAAATTTGGTGATCTGGTGGCTGGGTTTATTTTTCAATATTAGTTACCAGCTTGGCATGGTTGTTCTTTTGGTTATCCTACCATTCTAGCTGGATTATAACCTTGCTGTATTTTACATTGTATATTGTGGCAGTATATTATTATTTAATTAACAGATCCTTGCTTTTTTAAATCCTTGTAATATCTAGTTTAAATACCACCATTAATGTTAAGAGTGGTGCCCCCTCTTATTGCATAGGACATTGGTTGGTCGTGAAACGCAAAGGGTAAAAATAACCAATTTAATGTCAAACCGCAGTAGCAAACCCTGAAACATGTTTTTTTTTTTTTTTTTTTTTTTTTTTTTTTTTAATTCTTTATTGTCATAACTTCAACTACATACATTATGTAACAAGAATTCTTGGTAGTGAATTACAATTTATATTAACATTATGGTATTGGCTTGATTCGGGTGGTCACCCAGTGGTGGCACTCCATAGCGTGTTTTATTATACTCATGCATATTTCTATTTGTTATTACATATATATTTACATGTAGATTTAAATGTTAAGTTACCAGGTTTAGAAGGTCCCTAGGCCATTCTCTTTTTAGTCTCCGGCGAGGAGCGGTTGGGATAGTAAGTGAGGAAAGGGATTGGACATTTGGATTTGGGTGCAAGGTCAATTTGGTGTGAAAGTTTTTATATCGTTCTATGGCCAGGTTTCTAATAAAAGGGACATTAAGATCTTTATGAATTACAATATTTGGTACGTAGAATGGTAGATGAGAAAGTTTCCTGAGGATTTTTGACTGTAGAGATTGTAAGCGACGGATGTTCGATGGTTTGGTGGAGCCCCAGAGTTCTATTCCATAGGCCCAGGAGGGTTTTAGAATTGTGTTGTATATTTGTAATCTGTGGTGGAGAGGAAGTTTTGAGCGAGTGTTTAGCAGTCGTAGAAGGAGTTTGTAGCGTCTGTTGACTTCCATCCTTTTTAGGCGTGTGTGTGGGTTCCATGTAAGTCTTTTGTCTAAGTGAAGCCCCAGGTAGCGGACTTCGGATGCTGAAGGAATAATTGCGTTATTCAGGAGAACTGGCGGGCAGTATCCGTGACGTAACGTAAAGGTCACTTGTACACTTTTTGTTTCGTTGATTTTTATTCTCCATTTTTTAAACCATGTTTCTAGGCTTATCAGATGCTCTTGGAGGATATTTGATGCTTCTGATGGGTTTTTGTGGGTGCAAAGAATAGCTTTGTCGTCTGCGAAGGTTGCAAGTTGTGTGGAGGGATGTTGAGGAATATCAGCTGTGTAGAGGTTATATAGAATAGGAGAAAGGATGCTGCCTTGAGGAACGCCTGCTTGGATAAGGCCTACAGGGGAGAGGGAATTTTTTACTTTTACACGGAAAAATCTGTTGGAGAGGTAGGATTGGATAATAAGGTAGTAAGTGTGAGGAAGGATTTTCTTGAGCTTCCAGAGCAGGCCCTGGTGCCAGACCCTGTCAAAAGCCTGAGCTTCATCGAGGAAGACAGCCGAGCAATACTCTTTCTGCTCAAGGGAAGAGGATATGGTATCTACCAGTCGGTGGCATTGTTGGATTGTAGAGTGTGATTCTCTAAATCCAAATTGGTGGGGAGGTAAGGAGTTGGTTGAGGATATGATAGGGAGAATCCGCCTAAGGAGCAGCTTTTCAAAGATTTTGCCCATGATGGGTAAGAGGGATATTGGTCTGTAAGATGAAGGGAGTTGGGATGGTTTTTGGGGTTTAGGGATCATAATAATGATGGATGTTTTCCAGAGGATTGGGAAGTAGGTAGTGCGTAGAATAGCATTGTATATATAGGTTAGGTAGACTATGGCTTTGCGGGGAAGGTTTTTTAATATAAATCCTGTTATTTGGTCATGGCCAGGAGCTTTGCGGTTGGGTAGATTGGATATAGAGTGGCGTACATCAGATGGTGTGATTGCTTTGGGAGGAGGTGACAGTTGGAGAGGAGCTGTAAGATCAGAGAGGATTGAGGAGGTGTGTAATGGATCTTGAATGTTGGGATTTGGTTTATATATTGTGGATAGGTGGGAGGAGAATTCGGATGCAGTGTCGTCATCTGTTTTGGTCCATGTGCCGTCTTGTTTAAGGAGGGATGAAGGAGGATTCTTAAAAGCTAGGAGTTTTTTTGTGGCACGCCACAGGGATCCGTCCTTGGGAGATAGGGAGGAAATATAGTCAGCCTGGCACTGGGCTTTGTATTCAGATATTTTCTGTGTAAGGAGATGTGTCAATCTGTTTAGCGTACGTTTGTCAGAAGGGTAACGTGTCCGTTGCCACCTGGCTCGAGTCCTTCGTCTTTCTGTAATTATTTGGCGAATTTCTCGAGGCAGATGCCATCTGTCATGAGAGGTAGGATTGTGGGTTTTAGTTGAAGTTTGTATGGCGTAGTGAATAGAGTACGTCAGTTTGTCTACTGCATCGTCAATGTTTGAAGGAGTTTTCAGTGACACTGTTAGATCAAGATCTCTCTCGAGGAGCTCTCTAAAGAGATCCCAGTCAACAGGCCCCTGAATAAGGGATGGGTATTTGTGAGGAATGGGGGTTAGTGAGAGGGTGGATAGGACCGGGCTATGGTCGGAGGATAGATCGGGCAAGGATTCGATGTGCAAATAGGGAAGAAGGTTTCTAGAGGTTATGAAGAAGTCAAGGACATCTGGTAGTCTGTTTGAGTCTGTGGGCCAGTAGGTTGGTTGGCTAGGAGATAGGACCTTGTAGGGATTTGAGGAGAGGGTATTTAGGAGGGTGAGGCCTCGAGGGTTGTGGGCTCTACAACCCCATTGTTGGTGCTTGGCGTTGAAGTCGCCACCAGCAATGAAGTTGCGACCCAGGGAGTGAAATAGGGAGAGGAAATCAGTTTGGGATATTTGTTTATTGGGAGGACAGTATACTGCAGCTATGGTTAAAAGGAATGAGTGGGTTTTAAGGGTAATGGCGGTGGTTTGGATGGATTCGGTTGGTGTGAGAGGGATTGGATGGCTACATGTCTCAGGATGGTGGGGATTGGCTACATGTCTCAGGATGGTGGGTGAGAGAATGTTTAACCATTCTAGTTAAACATTCTCTCACCCACCTTCCTGAGACATGTAGCTGCATTTTTTAAACTGGAATGAATGGTTTTAGAGGAATGTGTACAGTTATGTACACCAATGTTATGTGTACCCTTTTCTTTTTTTAAAAAAAAGCTTTTATATAATTTATGTGCAAAACTGTATGTGTACAATACTTGCACATGTAGATGTGCAATAAATTATGGTGTTATAAATTATATTTACTATTATTGTACTTTTTATTTCCAAGTGGTGTACTATATAGCTATGTTATCTGCTGCAGGGGAAATGCTAGGAGAGTGGAGAAGGATTTTGACTGCAGCTAGCCATGAAGGTTATGATAAAGTAAAGAAGATGTACCTGTATTCAGGTCATGACGTCACTCTGGTTAGCGTAATGAGATCTCTAGCTCTAGACTTGGCTGAGTTGCCAGACTATGGTGCTTCACTTCATGTTCAGCTCTGGCATTCTACTCAAATTGGTTACACTGTTCAGGTAACTAACTTATACCTTACTTTACTCATTTGAGGCCCATCTGCATTCCAGTTGGGCCAAGACAGTCTGCCTCTACTGCTCTTAGTTCTTCACCTCTATCTTCACCACTTTCTAGGTATTTCAATACTCCTAATGGCCTGGTTCTGCACCAGCTTCCCTCCATTTCTATCTTCCTGGTCGTCTTAATGTGGGTCCAATTGAACCATATATATACTAAAATATTGTGAATAGAAATATTTGAGAATTCATATTGCAGTGATAATGATAATAATACTCATTATTTCCTTACGGAAACAAAATTTCCCGGCAAAGAAACTGAAAGCTTTGTAGAACTTACCAGAAGAGGAAAGAAGTACACCTAGGTAAAAAAGCACTTAATTATTCAAGGGTTTATGAGTTGTACGTCAATATTCTAAGACGCTTTAGTTTTGGAGATTTATGAAAGGTGATAACTTTAGTCTTTTCGGTGTTTAGTTTTAGTGCCTTAAGTGATCAGTCTTCAGAAAGATTGTTAAAATTTCTTGCGAGTCTGTCCATGAGAGAGCGAAAATTAATATATCATCAGCGAAAAGGAGCATAAGTAAACATTTTACTGAGAATAACTTGATGCCTTTAAATCCTCTGGATGTAAAGATCTCGATAATATCAGAAATGTATAAAGAGGATAATAGAGGAGAAATGGATCCACCTTGATATTATTGGATCAGAGATCCAATAAGAGTCCTTGAGATTAAGTTGATCAGATAACTAACATTAACAAGTACAATTTAGATATACTTGCTTTAAAATTTTAAATATTGTACTTAAAATTAAAGGAGAACATATTTTAGAAATATCATATTTGAGTTGACACTGAGATCAGTAAACAGAGAATTTGTACTTAATTGATTTTGATTTAATATCCTATTCAGCTTTAGAATGACTCAGGGGTGAAATTATTGCAATAATTTCTTTTAATTAAATTTAATCCCTACATTCTTTTTCAACTGGCTAATTAAGTAGAATGCTTTAGTTTTTTTTAACAGTTTAGCCTAATATAGACACCAAATTAACTACTCTTCAATTTTGTTTTCAGGTTTTGTACTATAGATCAGCAAGTTCCTCGTGGGAAAGCCTAGTACTGCCAGGTTGTGAACCATCATGTCCTCTAGACAAATTCTTTGATCTTATCGATCCTTTGGTCACAGACAACTGGTCAGAGGAATGTGAACAATAACACAGAAGGAAGCCATCTAGTCGAACCAATGTTCTTGTGTCTATCTCAAACTCTCAATGCACAAGACTTTCTCCATTTCGACTTTACATGGCTTCCATTAAATTAAGAGAAGTATCAGTAAAAACCTTTACCCAGTGATTATTTGATATATTGACCAGTCTTATCAGATAATTTAGAAATTGAATTCTTCTTTTAATTTTATAAATGTATTTTTAGGATTAAACTTTAATTAGTTATTTAATTTTTTGTATAATTTATATGATAATTCAGATGTGCCATTGGTTGGTCAAATGCAACATTTTTTATCAAATACATATTTATTTGAAAATCTCATACTGCGTACAAAAAATTCTAAACTGAAATTAGTGATAATTGCTTAATACAAATATAAATAACTGACTACATTATTTTTATCTGGATATTTTATTAGAATAATTATTAAGACTATAATGATCTGATACTTTAAGTAGTCAAAAAATATTCAAGGTATTCATCAATGACAATTCATTTAGGTTTTATTCAAATTATTGGTCTATTCTGTTTGGATCCATTAATATATTTAATTTAAAATTATTTCCTTTGTATGTTATTTTTCCAGTGTATCTAGCATGTTATAATATTTATCTTTTTTCTATAAGTATATAATATATGTAAAATAATGACCTTATTCCTTACTATTTAACTATGTAGGTCTAAGAGATGTCATACGTTAACATTTCATAATACATTTTATCAAGATTTTTAAATTGTATTGAAACAAATAAATGAAGGATTATTTCAATAGATATGTATTTTGTTTAAAAAAATAGGTAAAGGGAGATCAATTTTATATTTTTTTATAAACATTAAAAAAACCTAAATATTATTAAACGCTATTTAACTAGGGTCCTATTGATTGTTATTACTTTATTACATTCCTGAGCTTATTATTTCTATATTATATGTTATTTATATAAACATATACATGTATTATTGTTGAAATTTTATATTTTTAACTAAATTGTTTAAATAAAAATAATTGCATAATAATTAAATGATTTGTCTGTCAATTATATTGTGAATGACATTTACATCCAACTGTCTTTACTGCAGATTAGCTCTAAATAGAGCTAATCTGCAGTAAATCCTATCTAAGTGTTTCCTCAAAAAGCATTTACCATTTTTTATTTTAATTTAAATCAAATTATAATTACTATTTTCAAAGGGAGACAGTCAGAGAAAAATAGACCTCTGCGCCGGGATTATTCTTTTGTGTAGCTTAACTGGCTAGAGCACCCGCACACTGGAAATGAGGGGGAGGTCCGTGGTTCGAATCCCGGCGCAGAGGTCTATTTTTCTCTGACTGTCTCCCTTTGTAAATAGTAATTATAATTTGATTTAAATTAAAATTTAAACGTTCCGTAGTATGAGTACTACCAAAAACTTAAAAATTGNGCTAGTTTCAGAATGTAAGCAAACTTTGGAATCTCTTTCTAGAACGAATGAGGTAAAACTGCTTTGGGTACCAGGACACAAAGGCATTGAGGGAAATGAACGCGCGGATCTTCTAGCAAGACAGGGTTCCAGCACAATGCCCGTGGCACCAGAGCCCATTGTGGGTATCTCACGTTGTGTGGTCAGAACATCAATCAGGAAGTTCCTAAACAGGGAATTTCAGGAGACCTGGGAAAAATCTCCCGGGTTGAGGCAATCCAAGTTATTCATAAAAGGACCCTCTTGTGGGCTTACTAAAAATGTGTTAAGTCTAAATAAAAAATCTTGCCAGAAAATGACTGGTTTTTTGACAGGCCACTGCCACCTTAATAGGCATCTACAGCTAATAGGTCTGATCAACGAATCAACTTGCAGGCTGTGTGGCGAAGAGGAGGAGACTCCTGTACATCTGATAAGTGAATGCCCTGGGCTGCTTAATCACAGATGGCTGACCTTTGGAGAGCCAACGGTTCCACTCAGAGAACTACCAACGATACCCATTAATTAACTGATAACTTTCTGTCAGGGAATAAAAATATTATGGGAGTAGAAGATGGAGAGAACAAAGAGAGATGGTATCTTCTGCAACCCGGGTTTGCTCAAAGGACCCACATTGTGGTCTATGTCTCTGGGACTCGCTCTCCCCGGATCCAAAAAAAAAAAAAGTGTTTCCTCAAAAAGCATTTACCATTTTTTATTTTCAACTCAATATAGTACATTTTTTTTTTTTTTTTTAAAGTTATGCTTTTATATCTTAGATATCTTCCTGGAATTATTTAATGTGGAAAAGTTGAATTTTTGAAAAAGAGTTGATGTGGTTTATTCTATTTAGTTATTTAATTTTTTTTTCATCATGTTGTGACCTCTTTTAAGCAACTGCTGTTATTGATGTCTTGACTCAACATCAGATGTCTATTGGGTGTTTTTATGTTGGTTTTTGCATATTATGGTACTCTTGAACGTCCTTCTTCAAGGACACTATTCTGTCATTCAAAACAAGTGCCTTAAAATCTGCTCTGCTGTTGGTCTGAAGTTTAAAATTTATACATCAGTGTATATAACGAATTTCTGTTGGTGTTTGTCCAAATCTAGTTTTATTTACACTTGATGAAATTTGGCACACTTAATGAGAGGAATTTCTACATGTAGAAATTCCTTTTTAGTATGGACTCCCATTTATGTACAACTTCTAAAGCATAATTTTACCAATTCACTTATTATTCACTAAATCTTGGAAACTGCTCAGTCTGAAATTACGATTTTCACTATAGAGCTGTCTTGAATCATTATTATTATAATCAGGTCTAAAGACCTCCGCTAAGAAAGGATTTTATGATCCCCTCTATGGATTAAATGGTTCAAGATGGCACCAATAAAAATATTTTTTATCAAGCACATAGGGGTAAAATAACCCTCCTGGCAAAATATCAGCTCTCTAGCTATTAAAGTGATTGTTATAAATGGCCGCCATATTAAATCAAGATGGCTGATTAAAAATCCTTTTACAAAAATAGTTTATGTCAAAAAAGTAAGCTAACTTTCGCATTTTATGGTCCTAATCCATTTTGGATCAGAATATATTGTCATGTTGTATTCCACAAATAAATGGGTGCCATATTGAATCTAGATAGCGGATGTTAAAAAAAAAAAAAAAATTAGCAAGCACCTTGGGGATAGGAAGAACCTCCATGAGAAATTTCAGCTGTCTAGCTAATGTTGTTCTGGAGATGTGACTTTATAAGACAAATAATAATGTATAATTTGTATAGAGTTGTTGACAATTATTTTCTAACAAATAAATTAATCTCTCCTTCCTGTAACACATTCTATTGCCAATCACGGTTATTCTGGTATTATGTTATATTATAAACAAATAATATATTTTAAATGTACACTTCTTACTAGAGAAACATTTACACGATAATACGTCATGATGAGCAGGTAAAGAATCTTTGGATCACATCTACAAACTATGAATCCTCTTGTCCGTATGGAACAGGAAATTGCTCCTAAAATGAGTTAGGGTTGTTTAGTTTAGGACAAATCAGCCATCAGTGCAACATCCTCATGAACGCTCCATAAAAGGAGTTCTTACCTTATTAGCTATGTTATGGAGGGAACTGAAATCCATATAATTTCATCTGTAGCTACTGCCCAGTTTTGACACCCTGACTAAATGCAGAAAGGATATTTTGGGATGCTAATATTTACTTACAAACTATTAATTTAGCCTAATAAGTGAAAAGAAAAATTTAAGAGGGATCTTTCACTCAAATGGATTAGTTCAATGGACCCAACAAATTAGTAGGTTTCATGCCGTAAGATAATAAGTATGGAAGAAGAAGAATTATAAGTTAAACAAAACTTTGTGCAAACAAAGTTTTAACTTAATATAAAATGGATCACACAATCAAACACTGAATCAATTTTCAAAAAAACTTTTTTATTCTACATTATAAACAGAAGCATATAAGTAAACGTAACAGAGAAAAATCACAATTATATATATTTTTTTAATACAATACTGGATTTACTGTTTTATTGATTTAATTAAGTAATTATTCCAATAAATACCACAATTCATAGCTGTATATTCAATTAATTTATTCAACAAATAAATTAACATAATAATAATATATACAATTAATAATTACAAATAACCTAATTTTATCAATAAATAATAGTTATCAAATTAATCAATTTTAATAGTTGTAAATTATTTTATAAAAACAGTCTTTCCATTTATAAGGATAGTACGTTGTAAAACAAATAAGAAATAAATTAAATATAAAATTAAAATATTGCTAAAAAAAAAAAAAAAAAAAAAAAAAAAAAAAAAAAAAAAAAAAAAAAAAAAAAAAAATTAAACATAANTAAGTACATGAATTAATAAAAATCAGATAATACTTCCAATTATTGTTTGAGCATATCAGAAACTAACTAATTTTAACTAAATTTAGCAAAATTTAAAGAGCGTTTGAAATTAATATCGGGCTATATACAGGCTAATTTCGGCAATCCTCGAATCCATTTAAATCAGATGAGTAGATTTGAAGATATAGGTGTAAATTAGTGTGTGTTTGAGGGCATTTGGAAGAGAAAAAAATGACCCAAAAGGTTAAAACTTATATGGGACCTACAATGGGCTAATTATGACCTACCATACAAATTTCATTAAAATCAGACTAGTAGTTTTTAAGATTTGTTGGTTAGCAAAAATTGAGCAAGAGACAGACAAGGAACCAAAAATGTTCCCTGATGTTGAAATGGATTTCTGTTTTGGAAATTTTGAAAAAAAAAAAAAAAAAAAAAAAAAAAAAATCATTCTTCTGAACAGATCACATAGCTTCCAATACCTTCGGTAAGCTCAGAAGCAAAAAACATTGAGAAATTTGTGCAAACACTAAAAACTTAGCTAAAAAATATATAAAAAAAAGAAAAGTTATTGCCTGAGATTCTCTTGTTTAAGAAAGTTACTTGCTTGTTTCAAGTTATGTCACATATTTCCTTAATCTTTTGAGATTTAGCAGATTATAATTATTATAACTGCAAACAAAAACTTGTTTTCATGCTGTGTTGGTAGGACCTTCATTAAAATTACTTTTGTAAAAGCTCTATAAAACATAAAGTATTTTTTAAAAATTAATAAAACAAAAAATAACTAATCTGAGTCTATGAGAGATAATCTGATACTTCATAATAATAATATAGTTTATAAGTTTATGTACAAACTTTAAAAGATCTATCTGCGTAAAAATAAAAATAATGTACAACTATTTACTCTTAAATTTAAAAGGTTGAGATGTCAATCAAAAACGATTCATATATGCTGAGATGTTTAAGTTAATCATCCTTAATGAATACATTTACCTATACATTTCGTATCACAAATGAAACAAATATATATATTTACAGATATAAGCTATTTTATGCGAATGTGTAGAAAATAATATTTAATAATGTATTTATTAACACAATAATTGTCGTTGGATTATCTCTGTCACTTAGTAAAAAAAAGAGTAATGAAATGAACTATTTATTAGGGTTTTTTTTTTTTTACAAGAAAATGTTATTTGGCTTTTATAACAATACAATTATTAAATTTATTGATTAAGTTGAATGCCAGAATAATGTTGAGTCTCATAGGAAAACTGCAGCATTTTTTTTTTTTTTTTTTTTTTTTTTCATAATTTTATCCTAGTTAACTTCAAGATAGGTAGTTTCAATGTTGTGATTATTTGTAGCTAGAAGGTTTTATTAGTTTTAAAAAAATAAATAACAAATTGAATCACTCTACAAAACTTATAACAATAATTAATTTTTATAAAACATGGGATTTAAAGCCATTTTAGCACAATATTACTGTGGTTCAGAAAATCTTAATGACACTTAAAGTTATAGTGAATTACAAAGTTCTGTGGGATATCAACACATATTTATTTATTTGATTTGATGAATTTAATTTATTTATTTGTCATGAATATATTTAATAAAAAAAAAAAAAAAAATACCTTTTGTTATAGGGGGAAAAAACAGAAGCATAAACATTGCTTATAATAAGTGGAAATTATATTATTTCAGATCAAAACAATGAATTATAATTAAAAATTACATAAAATACAAAGTGTCTTCTCAATAGCTAAGGATAATTTTAAATAAAAAATTTAGGAATATTTTTATTTAGGTTTGCCTTAATAAATTCCTATCTGATTGATTTACTTCTATTGCAATCACAGATCACATTCGAACCCCGGTATGACAAACTGTGATTGTCAATTTTGTCAGAAGAGCTGAAAAAAGTCTTGATTTTTCATTAAAAATGGGGTTTTTCTGCCTAATGGCTGGTTATATCTGAAAATAAACTAATTTACTACCATGTTTACGGCTAGTTTTGATTTCTGTACTTATTCATATTTATTGTGAGGGAGGAATTTAGGCTCTTCTGAAAAAATTGACTAAACACAGGTTCATAAATTTGCCAGATCGGGGACGATATTTCATAAACATCACATTAATTATCATAAATACTTAAAAAAAATAATTACATCATATATTTACCAATACACAAAATTTAATAATAATAATTTCTCTTAATATTAAATAACAGTCAAAAATATATTTATTAACACAAATACTCTTATTTTTTATCTCTTATATACAAATTTTTATTTATACATAATATTTACAAACATTATTTTTTATCAGTTACATCTTTTTAAGATGTTTAAATTTATTTATTTTAAATAAAAAATAAGGAATAAGATTTAAAATACAATTGTAAGTCATTATAAAAAAAAGACCTTAATAACTACATTTCAGGTACGTGTGATTTCATTGTGCATGACTTTACATGCTTAATTTTTTTTTGACGATGAAATAATAATTGTCTTAAATTAGGAGACATTTTTTTTTAATGAGAAAAAAATAAACAATTTAAATCTTATAACTAGCTTGTTTGAGAACTTCATTATAAGAATAATACATGGCGGATTACAAATTTAATATTTTTATTGAATAAGAATTACTATTTTTAGCTTAATTCTTTTTCAATATTAATACATATAATTTTAATTTCCAGGCGTAGTTTACCATTAATTTAGACTTTCTTAATTTACTACTTTAATCCTACATTTCTATAATTTTATGGCTTGAGATTCCTTGGTAAAAGTATATCAAACTATATCTTTTGGGAAGAAATTGCAAATGGAATTGGGGACATATAGAACATTCTCAATGAAGCTGCTTAGCATGTAATATATCACATATATTATTGCATTATAGTAACATCATGAACTCCTTAAGAATAGTTATTCTAAAATAGGTTTGACAAAGAGTCAGGGGGAAAATGATAAAAGTCCAATATTGTTAAGTTGGAGCCAATGTTGCAGCCTCTTGCCTGTACTATCGATGTATAAAATTAAATTTTTGTTTGTACATTGATCAGAATTGAATTTTTTTGGATACTTCTTCATTTTTTACTTCCGAATCCGACCGTAACTTTTTTCAGGTATGAAATGTATGTGTGTCCCCACCAGTCGGAGTTTATAGGCGCAAAAATGGCTTAATGAAATCAATTAAACAATCATAAATTCTAAGAAACCTCTATGAGTCCTCTGGAAAAATACAGTTTCTTGAAATTTAAATTTCTTTGACATCAGCATCTGATGCCTCCATTTTTTATTTATTTTATTTTATATGTATTTGGTCGTATTAAAGGTTTGTTCTATAGTAAATTTTACCTCCGGGTTACTCTATTAGGATTCCTAAAAACATTTATTTATTTCATTTTAAGGGAAAAAACACCAAATTGGGACAGTTAACATTTTCCCTCTGGTTCTTCAATTACTGTCAGAATTTTCCCAAAATCAAACTTAAACATCTAAATTAACTTGTAAACAATCTATAAGTTTACAATGCCCATTCCTTATAATTATAATTTTAATGATTACATCTAAATGGATTAAGGTAGCAACTTACAGATGACATTAAAAGTCCTATATATTATTTAAAAAAATATTTAAATAAGCAGAGTAAATAAAATTATACACTCTAAATCTTAATTATAGTTTTACAAAAAGTATTTTTGTGTAGTACTATATGTGTGATTTTTTTAGTTCTACAAAAGATCAAAACATTAGGTAATAGAGGATTTAAAAACTGCAATATAAGCTAGAGAACAACAAGAAACAAGACAAGATATAAATTGACAGTCTATTATAAGTGTATGTGCTTTATACACTTGACAATTAACTTGTTTTTAGTATTGTACTTTTTGTATAGTAATAAATTATTTTTACAGTCTATTTTAGTTTTGAAGAGTTATTGTGCTATTGAAACTTTTAATGTCAATTATTTAAGGGAAATGTTCATTGAAAAAATATACTATAAAGTATATTTATATATTTTTGCCTTGGATTTCTTCTCAATAAAATGTTGATCAGTAAATTAAAAACATAAATTTGTACATTCAAATTTACAATTTTGGCTCACTAATTTAAACAATATCAACCCTTTAAGACAATCAATGTTCACCTAACATTTAATTTCATATTTTTTCAAAGGTATAAAAAAAGTTTTATATACATATTACAAAATTATACAAATAAATTATGGAATGTAAAAAAAAGGTATATAGTTAAACACATATGGTCATAGAGGGAAAATATTTACACAGCAGAAATATTAGGTTTCTTCACATGAACAGTGTCTTAAATTTAAAACAGATTAGGTATATTATAATGAAGTTAAATTTCATAAGGTATTGGTGGGAAAGATGACGATCGATGGAGTTTCATGTATGATTGGAAGGGGCGTGTTTTAGACGTAGTTCTCAGTAGTTCTTGGGATCCTGGTATTTCTCCAGCTTGCACGTCTTTTCGCAGCCAGCTCCAGTTCTAAATCATCTCCCATATCGTTATGACTCTCTGCAGCCGAACAGTTGTTGTTCTGACTAGTCATATATGACATTTCCATAGCATTCTGTCAACATAATTGCCAAAGGTTAAAACATTTTGCTAAAGGTAATTATAGATTAATCAAGGTTATTATAGATAACTCCAATCATTTTCTCATAAAGATTTTTTAATGTTTAATTTTTTTCTAAGTAAGGTAATAACTAAGATGTATTCCAAAAAGATGAACTCGAATCCCTGATCAATGTAACATTAAACCAAAACTACCTGGTTTTTAATGATAAGTTTTATAAATCCGAGACAGGCCTAGCCATGGGATCTCCACTCAGTCCACTCCTAGCCGACCTGTTCATGAACCACATCGAACAGCAAATATTTATACCCAATAACCCCATAACTAAAAATATAATATACTGGTATAGATACGTAGACGATATATTATGTTTATGGGTAGGTACAAATAGACAACTAGACCAGTTCCTAGATTTTATCAATAATTTACACAAGAACATAAAATTTACACTAGAAATAGAACATGACAACGCTATCAACTTTCTCGATCTAACAATAATGAAACATAATAATAAACACAAATTCAAAATCTATAGAAAATCTACCTACACAGACATAATAATTCACAACCAATCGAACAACCTGTACAAACATAAAATGGCTGCCTTCCGTAGTATGATCCATCGAGCTCTTACCATTCCCATGGATGATTTAGACTTAAACAACGAAATCTCAACAATAAAAACAATAGCTATCAATAATGGATACAACACAAAAATAATAGACAGAATGATTAATAAAAAACAAGAAAAACTAGCAATAAATTTGATAACCAACTTAGAGCCAATAGAACAAAACCCAAAACCCTGGATTAGCTTACCATACATGGGGAAGCTCTCAGAACAAGTAGGCAAAATTTTACAAAGCAAAAACGAACTTAGAGTCAGTTATAAACCTTACACACAACTAGGCACAATTCTCGGCAGCGTCAAACAACCTATCGAAATTAAAGATAAATGTGGAGTGTATAAACTAATATGCGTGACCTGTAAAGGTGTATACATAGGACAATCCGGTAGAAAAGTAAGCACAAGAATTACAGAGCACTATAAATCTTGGCAAAAAATATCAAATGATAGACATCAAAAACATGTAAATGTATCTAGTTTTGCCAATCATGTTCTAGAATCCGATCATACATTTGATATTAATAATTATGAACTTCTACACTCGTGTCAAAAAAATAGGAAATTGGACCTCCTAGAAAATCTTGAAATTCAAAGAGCTATACAAGATAAAAATGTAGAATGTTTTAACGAAAAATCAAATCTTAATAACTCTGCTCTGGTAAAACCTATAAAAAATATATTTGTAAAATAATGTCTAGTAGTTGTAAGAAAATATTTTAGCTTTAGTACCTAATATAAGAATTCATTGTTTAGTTTTAAGAAGTTGAAAACCAAATGTTTACCTGGAATAACACCTTTATTGGGTTCCGACTTGGATCTCAACTCCATACCGCCTTACCTTTATCCTTCCGTAATCCGCTACCTACACTACCCGAATCTAACCCCCCCTTTGCATTGTTAATTTACCAAAAAAATTTTTGTAAAATAGTTAGCTTAGTACAGTATTTACTCTTACTAAGTTAACACGCATACTGATGATGACATTATAAGTCGAAACGCGTCTATTAATTATTAAAAATTGTGGTGACAATATTGTTGTGTTACATTTTATTAACCTCTCTAGTCATAATTATGAAGTGGTACCACAAAATCTCAGTCAAAACAACCAACTATTTAAGGTAATAACACTGTCACCACAACATAAGCAACTATAAACCAAGAAATAACTTTTTCCCCTACAGTTCTGTCCTGATTTCAATGACTTGAATTAGTCACTAACACATCTATCATAGTATGGAAATGTATTAATTAATTTAATTACTATACTATAAATGACGAACAGAAATTTAATACTGGTATTTTTATTTAAGCTCTACCAGAGGATAAGGTAGATATGCTTGAACTACTAATTATGCTTTATGGAATAATTTAGCCTTGTAATCTAAAAATAAAATGAACCAATTTGGTTCTGATTTCTGTGAAATAAATATTAGGATACCTGGAGTAATCTAATCTGGTTAGTTAATACTAAAAGATGAAATGAATTGTGAAAGAATATGATGATGAGTTACTTTTTTAAACGGTTGTGAAGAATGAGTTACTTTATTCTGTTGTGACTCCGCTAGAGGATTGTTAGTGATGTTCATGTTTCTAGTTACGAAGCCATTAGATGACCTTCCATTAGACTTAGCTCCGCCATGAAGGAAACCGTTCATAGGAACAGGCTCTAGCTGCTGGATTGTTAATCCTGCTTCTACACGTGTTTTGTCACACCCTTCTGCATCTAAAAACAAAGGAAATTAATATGTTAATACATATTTCATCAATTAACATTATTTTATTTTACATCATGTCCAACAATTTTCATAAAACTTAATTTTATAACACAGAATACAAAGAAATAAATGGTCCAATAATTGGTATAAGATAGGAACAGAGGATCACTACTAACACCAAGGAAAATTGAATGTATTATTTTGTCAGTGAAGTTAGAAGTAACAGCTTTATGAGATAAAAATTATTTTAAGAGTTTTTGCTCGGGAAATCTAAGCATCATTAGTGATGTGACCCTATAGAATAAAAAATTAAAGGACAATATTTATAACATTTTTATTTTTACTTTTTATTTTTACTTTTATTTTTTTTTCTTGAAAGCCTGGAACTTTATTAGCTCATTAACCTAGTTTCAACCTATATTATGGCACTTATTGCATGCATCTTATGACAAACTCCTGAATTCCATCCTCATAGAAATCTGCCACCTGATTTCGGAACCTGTGAAGAACAGCTATTTTAACCGCCAAGGTGCTTCTTTAAACCATACTTTGTGAAATTTAAGAAAACTCACAAGATAATGATAAAATCACAAATCTGATTGTTCTAATGCCCTGATTTATCACGTCTGATTTATGAAGCATTTCATCAACTTAAAATCATCACTAATGACTGATATATCGCCTACTTCATCCCTCATCAAGCAGGTTTGAGGAGTGGGGCATGTTGTTAAATCTTTGGAGCTAGGGCAAATTAACCCTCTTCCAGTCGTCCAATCGAGCTAAAACTTGGCACGTATACTCTGTACCAATATAAAAACATTCTCTTATATTTTAGGGACATAAACTAATTAACACTGCTTGTAAAAACTCAATAACCAAGGATGTTATGGAAATTTTCAAAGAACGTTTTATAAACAAATAACATACCGATGACTTACAACCAAAAGTGTATAAATAAAAAGGATTTATAATAGACACTTTTTTTTCTTTTTTTTAGGCTAGTATTAGTATGTGTTCTTAACTAATTTCTTAACATTTCATCACTCATAGCGTTTTCTTCATACACTTCATTGACCTTCCAATAAATTTCATCTGCATTCACGTCTATTGCATTTAAGAAATAAATGACAGTGTGAATTTTAAAAAGCACAAACAAACATAAATACGCTTACTAACGTAACGGCGTCTGTGCCTAGCCAATAGATGCAAGTACTTATTTAAAAAACACAACTCTCGCATGAATATAATATATTAACTTACCACTTGGATCATGTGGAAGAGAGCGCCTATAACAAATGCAGATGGCAATAGCAAGTGCTAGTAGAAGAGCCAAACCTGTGATGACAGCACCTAGCACAAGGTAGAGCTGACCATGACTTGATGTCTCTAGATGACTCAAATCTCGAGGACCAATCACTTCTGGTGTAGGAGGTTCCGTTGCATTTGGTTCTCCTGAAAAACATACAAAAAATTATTAAAACTTTTTTAGATATTTTGCAAATATTAAAAGATGGTGAAAATGGTAAACTTGAATTTGAGTTATTTTTGAAATTCTTCAATGAGTCATGAGCAAAGATTAAACAGTGACTCTAAGTCACTGAGTAGTCACTATTCAAATAGTGAGGAGTCACTATTCAATATTTGCTCATGACTCACGTAATCTGTGTGTAAGAGAAATGAATTTTAATTCAATTGACTTTATGGAATTTCTAAAAGACGGAATTAAGAAGTGGGATTTTGGAAATATCACTTTTTAATTGACTTAGTATCTGACAAATAATTTGATTCTTGCACTATGGAAACAAGTATAAATGGCTTGAAAATGTCCTAAAGTATAAGGACGAAATATTGCAAAAGAAACGTAGTTGGTTTTTATCATACCCCTGAAGACCAAAAATAGAAATCTCTTAAATAATTTATCCCTTCTTATATAAGTGACAAAAAATTAAAAATCATAATGTTACTACAAAATAAAATAAATTGATTTCATGTCATTAAACATAATTTAGTTTTTGTTACTTTGAGATAACTTATTGAAAAAAAGATCTCAAGATCTAAGATCCTTTACAAAGTTTAAATATACTAGGTGTGCAATGCTTGCAATATTGAGCTGAGCGTACATTTTAATCATATTTATTTATTATTTGTTTCCTATTTTACCAATAGGATGACCCCTCATAAATGAAAATATGACAAAAGTTGACATACAACAAAAGCTGTACTCTTCAAAAGCTTTCCAACGACATGAATCTTGAAGGGCATATACCAGAGGTTCTTAACCTTTTGGTATCCACGGCCCTTTTAAAATCTTCAAATATAATATTTATAGTACCTACCTAAATACCTTTCGAGGCCCCTCGGTTAAGAACCAATGGCATATACTATTTTAACTTTTGTACCCTGTACCAATTTGGACCATTTCAGATGACTAGTTTCCAGTTTTGACTAGTTTTTCAGATGACCTTCCTGTGACTAGTCACTATGACCGTGCCAAATTTTGTGCAGATCAGTTCAGCCGTTCAGGAGGAGTATGCATCAGAAAAAATGCAAAGTGTAGTATAAGAGCTTCACTTCGTACAGCTCAATAAACTCAAATTGGTACATTCTCTTTGCATTTCTTATTTATAATTTTCAGATATCTTTTATATTTTTAGTTCTATAAAAAGCTTCATAAGAAGTTCTGAATTGTTTTTATACCTAAATAAAAACAATGAGAGGCTTTTTTCTTACTCTGAGTTTTATGTGAGATGATTTCACTGAAGTCTGAGGCAGCTCCAACAGTAAAGCTCTGCAGTTTGATATCATAAGCAGTATCCGGAAGGAGATGGGTGATAATAAATGAGCGTGCACTCTCTCCCTCAACAGTTGCTTTGTTGTAATCACCAGCACTTGTAGTAGCACGGTAGTAAACATAGAATCCATCGACTGGTGCCAGCACAGAGTTCAGATACTGCTGGACAGAAAACTAACAATTACATTACCGCATTCATTGCATTCAACATGTGAAGAGTTAATGCATCTCCAAACTCACTGGCAGAGTCATACCCAGTAAGTTAGAGATCCATCAATCAACCCTGAAGGTTGATCCAATAATAATATTTTAAATTTTAAGGAAAAATAGTTAAACCAATTTTCTACATAATGTAGTAAAAATAATGTAACTTTGTGGAAGGTGTATAAAACAATATTGCTTAACATCTATATCTTATTTTATTCCTGCGCTTCAACATATAGGCTATTTTAGTAGTTAATTTGGATTTAAAGATTTTATGATGATAAAATAAAGATTAAAATTATTCATAAATTCAATAAGCATTGTTTTTTTTGTTTTTTTTTTATTATTATTTTTTTTTTTTTATCTTAATGAAAGAAGTTACAAAATGGAGTAATAATTACCTCCCAGTGGATCTTTATGGCAGTTGTACTCATTGCTTCAGCCTTTGTGAGGGATGGAGGATATAATGGTACCTTTGGCACAATTCCTTTCTGGAGATGAAACTTAGTTGATGTCCTACCAAGTTTATTATCATTGTTTGAATAAACTGCAGCTATACGGAACCTAAAAAAAAAAAAAAAAAAAACAGAGATTAAAGAGAATCTATTATAATATATTCAAAGTGGCGTTATTTAACCCATAGGAAGCGTTTGAATCCACTGTTTCCATGTCATGCTAGGGCTGGTGGTGGTTGGATCGCCAGTGGATCCAAACACATTTTTCTGGCACTCTGCCACTCTTTTCCTCATGGCTCCTGGCAGAACCCTCTTGCAAGGGTCAGAGGATGATGACGATGAGAGGATCCCAAAAACAATTTTTTAAATATATTAACTTTTAAATCGTTTAATCTCATTTGGTATTATTTGAAATACTCTTACGAGGTAAGTTCTTGAATTGGAAGATGCGTTAAATTGGTAAAAAAGTTTAACGTACCATCTAATTTACTTATTAGGGTATGCCTTAACCTTACTGTTAAATAAACAAACAAATAATGGTATCCTATGTCTAGAAGAATAAATAGTGAGTAGAAAAAAAGAAAGCAATATATACCTATAATGATGATCAGTTGTAAGTCCGTCGACTTCATAACTTCTAATATGTGGTGGAATATCTTCGTTACTAGTCATCCATCTACCCTCTTTCCCAATACCATCGATATCTTGGTACTGCACCTTAAAGAACTGTATAGGTAAACCATTGTTATCTGGTACTGTCCACCTCACCATAACAGAGCTATCTGTTAGCCTGGTCACATTAGGACGAGATGCAGGTATCATGACTGTAAATTTATAAGTAATTCAAATAAATTTTCTGAAATAGATACATTTTTTTTTACAACATTTCTTATAATGTTTTCTTTAAAATCAGTTAACCAATGAAAGTGTTTTTACTTTCTCATAAATATAGTTTTAAGCAGTGCTCGATTTCTAGAAATTGAGGTGCCGGAACTGCAACCTACCCTCTCCCCCCCTAGAAAGGGGGTCTGGGGGTCCTCCCCCGAGAAAAATTTCAAAAATAAACGTTCAAAAACAGCATTTTAAACAGTTTTAGACATAAACCCATACACTCTTAGTGCCGATCATTTTTTTTTATTTATCAGAGAGAGAGAGGTCCTGGAACGCCGTTCCGCCTCAAATCGAGCCCTGGTTTTAAGGTAAGTAATAATAATAATAATCTTTATTCGTCGTTAAAATACAGATCATTTTATGACAAAGTCAAATAAATAATAAGAAAATAAAATTACATTATAAATTAATTACATTATAAATTTATTTTGACACTCTCATGTAAAAATTCATTGACCGAATAGTATGCTCTAGAAATTAGATGTTTTTTGATGCATGTTTAAATTTCTGGACGGGCAAATTTCGTATTTCGCTTGAAAGTTTATTGTAACATCTAATTCCAACCAAAGTTGGAGACCTGTTAGTTTTGCTCAATCTGTGTTGAGGGATGATCAGGTTGTCACCATGTCTGGTGTTATATGTGCAATCAGTTGATTGCCACATTGCACTCTCCTCGTGCACGGATACCAACAAATTATAAATAACTATTCCATACAAGGTCATAATTTGCAGGATTTGAAACAGTTTCTGACAGGATTCATCAGCTTTAACTTTACATATAATCCTGATAGCCTTTTTTTGCATTATAAAAATCTTATTGGATTTGCTACTTGTGCCCCATATGGTGACACAATAAGATATAAGGGAATGAAAGTATGCAAAGTAAGCCATTTTTAAAGTTTTCTCGTCTAGGGAAATAGCTAATTTTCTCAGCAAAAACATAGTAGATGCTAATTTCTTTGATAGAGCTTCGATATGGTGATTCCATGATAAGGTTGAATCAAAAACTACTCCTAGAAGTTTAGTTGAGGCTGTCTTATCAGGCTTCTTCAAAGAAAAAAACATAATTTGTGTTTTCTCTACATTCAGAGATAGTTGGTTTGATATGAACCACTCTTTGGCATTGCTTATTATAGAGTTCATTCTTAATGTCAATACATCACAATACAAGTGAATTTGAATGTCAAAACCAAAACAGGACTGAGTTTTTAATTTAAATGTTATTTCAGCAGGAACCAAGAGATTTTTTTTTGTATTAAAAAAAAAGAAAATTATGTATATGAATTCCATTGAAATTGAAATTACAATTATAACAGTAATTTTTAAGTTATAACATAAATAAAACAGCCCTATAAGGTTATGTGCTTCTAATTAATACAAAATTACAATATGTTTATGTATTTTAGAGTTTTGCTTCTATTAGTCACATGAATAATAATATAATAAAGTCAATGAAGCACCAAAATAGGCCACAGAGGTAAGAAAATAGCCTTTAACTAAAACATCCTCACATAATTTAACTTAGTGTTTTCAGCTATGAAACATACTAAAATACATTATTTAATTTTTTAAATTAATATACCTTTAAATGATATGTTTGATTGATCTCATAGAGAAAAACACTTGGTCAATTATGATAAGATAAAGCGATTTAATATTACGTACAAAACTTACGTCCTTTGTGCTTCTTATTTCTTCGGTCTTTAATTTTTCGATGTTCCTTCTTAGGAGTATGACTTCGACCAGGATTGGTAGGCATTGAATTACCTGGAACAAATAATGTTTCTTTGTATAAAGAAACATATTTATCTATTTCAATAAGTTTATTCAAATCGAAGATAGATTATCTGGGTGATAATAATAAAGTGAGTAATTTTAGTAATGTTGATTTTATTTGAGAAATAATTAATCATCCAATAATATCCTATTTATTTGGGATTATATTGGAAAACATTGTCCAATCTAGAGACTAACAAACCTTCAAAATCAGGTTCTTCACCTTCAGGGAAGACTTGAGCTGTGACCTGGATGGGAGAGACTTGGATCATGGCAGAGCCAAAAGCGACGCCCACAGTGTTTGAAGCAAAGCACTGATAGATACCAGCATGCTTCTTCTGTATCCTCTGGATGTAAAGCTTACCTCCTAAACAAAACATCAAATACATTAGCCAATAAACTTGTTAATAGATATAATAACTATAAAGCTAATCTCTTAAGTCTTTTCTCATCTTTAAATGCATGCGGACATGGATATTGAAGTGCTAACTCATATTCAAAGAGTTCGGTCCTTAACCATTTGTCACCTTAAGAAAAGAGACAGGAAAAGATGTAATTCATGCAAGTGGTGGGTACATCCAATCGTGAATCAAAGATTGCGAAAGGGTATATTTCATACCCTACATCTCAATCTCAGGGAGCATCCAGATAAGTATTTAACTTTTATAGGATGAGAATAGACACATTCCACGAACTAGTCTCCTTGCTTCATAGTACTATTTCCTATAGCGAAACTTCAATCCTTGAAAACAGAATCCTTGAACGGAAGCTGGCCTCAGACTGAATTGACTGACAAAAAGTTGGTGGTGTACGCCATGGTATAGTGTAGCATGTGTTCCATCCCTCTACCGACAATCGGATCGGTCGTCACAAAATAGAACCTCACTGACTTCCACTAACAACTAAAAGTCAGCCGACTTTTACCACTGCTACTGCTTTTTATCATACTTTGGCGGGGTTCCACTCATTGTTTCTATTCTAGTCGTTCTGCCTCCTTCCGACTTTTTGTAGGCCTTGAAGAAGTCAGTCATCTGCGGGGGCTTTAAATGAAGTATTATCAAATAAGCACACACATATTGTGACAGTGTATGGGCATAGTTATAGTTTTAAGAATGCCAAATTCTTTGTGGTCTACTAGTTAATTTTTCCACAGTATTATTTTTGCTATCAAGCATACTGAAGATAAAAAAAGGATTGTGATCATACTGCAGCTTAGTTATTTTATGTCTCCAATTTCAAAAAATTCCTGGACACACATTAATTTCAGACGTCAGGGAACATTTGTAGTTTGTGTCTTTCTGTCCATCGACATTATTATGAACCACCCATCCCTCATCTTAAATTTATATCATAGGTCAAAATTAGCCCATTGTTTGTCCCATAATAATTCTGACCTTTTGCTTCCTTCCACATATGCACAAGTGACCATTCATCCAATAATAGAACGCTTTAAAGGAAGCTTATTTATTTGTGCTCCTCAAATATTGAGAGACTACTTTTATTAATTTTTAAATTCATAGGATTTGTAAGGAACAATCAGGCTTAATATTTACCCATGGGTGACATATGAGGATCATTGTCTAATGTGTCTCCATTTAGGTACCAAACTATGTTCGGAAGTGGATGACCTGAAGCCTCACAGCTAAGTTCTGTATTACTTTCTTCCTCAACAACTGCATTAGTTGGTCCCTTATCCACTACAGGAGGCACTAAAATAAAAAACAATCTTATAAATAACAAAGCTAAATTACAAACAATAAAACGGTAGCAAAAATGAAAAAAATCGTAATCGCACTGTTAAATTATCACAACGAAAGCATGTTTCACTGTTGAATATTGAAGAAATAAGTTAATAAATGACTCTACCTTCAACCGTAAGAGTGACTAGATGTGCCACCATGGGAGGAACCCCGTTGTTTAGTTCACAGACATACTGTCCCTGATCTGAGAGCTGGACATCTGTCAGCTTTAGAGCACCAACCACTAACTCAGACCTGATAACAACAAACAAATAGATAACTTTTCAATACCTCCACCCTATGCTGTAAGTCTGAAGTATAACAAAAAAATCTGGTAAAACTAAAACTGCAATCATTAGTTAATTTCAGAGCAAATATTACAATTACAAACCTTTCTTTCTGTAAGACTCCTTGGACCCTCCTCCATGTTGCACTAGGTACAGGTTTACCAACTCCCGAACACTCTAAACTCACATTCTGACCTGTAGAAATAACATTTCTTTCTTTAAAATTTAAATAGTTTCAATTTTTCGTCAAATATGTGTTAAAAGTGGGTAATCTAAATCTAGATTGTTTCTAAAAAAAAAAAATCAAAGGATGTAAATAAGGATGGCATACATATAATAAAATAAATAACTTAGAACCTTCTTGGTCGATTAAAATTTAAAACACTTGCTGATTATCAACTCTTATATTAAAAAAGGCATGGTGTTATCTTTAATTAATGTAAAACTTATCATATTTGTCTATTATTGCTACGAGATTAACGAGAGGTAATTACCAGCCTGTACGGTGTACTTTGTTTGAGGAGTGTAAAGGAACATAGGAGGTTGAGGTTCATTGGAGTCCTTCACATTGACAGTAACTCTCAGGTGTGAGTATATAAGCTGACCAGTTATATAGTTGGTTGCAGAACAGGTATAGTCACCAGCATCCCTCTCCGTCACATTGCTTAGCAACAAAGTTCCTGTCGTAGGTAATATGTTACCAGATGCTATGGACAAAGAAAATAATTCAAAATATTAAAAGTTATCATTGAAATTAAAGATCCAGGGGGTGATAATATAATACTCGGGCCACTTCCATGAGATGGTGAACCACTATGAAAATTGAGGACCCAAAATGTAGGAATAATAAGAAATTATCAAACTGTTTATTACCTGGTAATGAATGGTTGTTGTGGTAATACTGTATAAAAGCGGGTGGCCTGCTCTCTGGTGGAGGGCAGTTGATGGCAACATTGTTACCAGGCGTGACAGTGTGCACCCGGTGAGGTAAGTAGAGGAATGGCTGTAGCTGGGCCATAGTCAGCTTGGCTGGAGTACTTGCCAGAGCTGACGCTCCAAACCATGCAACACACTGAAAAACAACAAATATATTATACTTATTAGAATCTTAATGAAGAGAGAGTAAAATGAAACTAAAATTATACATACTTCATTCTGTAAAAAAAAAAAAAATGAATTTATAAAATTTTACAAATTAGCCAAAAATAAATTGTAAATTACTTAATCATGATTTGCAATGTTTGCATAATTTGAATAATTATAAATTTTAATTCTTTGAAATCTCAGATTTTAGGCAAACAGTTAAAATGGATGTCCTCACCTGGTAATCTCCCTCCTGTTTTTCATCGTTGAATTTGACTAGTAGCCTGGAAGTGGCTGATGGTCTAGGAGGTACAGAATGATTAAGGTAGTGGATTCCATTATGCCTCCACCTGACTGCCTCAGCTGGTACGTTCAATGAACACTCGAATACAACATCGTCTCCAACTGGTGCCACTATCGGCTCAGGAGACCTCATAAACCACAGCCCCAGCTCTGAAACACCTTATACAAGCTATACTTTTAGATATCAAGAGAGTAGACGAACTACCTTATCAGGGCAGGTCATAGGTACATTTAAAAAAAAAAAATAATGCATGATTAAGGGGTGATTCGGCACTCATAGCGCCATTGACATCCATTTTTTTTGGAGGGGATTTAATTTAAAAAAATAAATAAGAAATATTTTGGTATCAATTTATGTATGAACTGTAAGGTCATAATGACAAATGAATATTAATATTCGAGTGTATTATAGTACATCAGTGTGAGTATGATAGTGATAGTATGAGGCAGTTGTTCCCAAATTCTAGTCAATCGAGGACTCCCAGTAAGTTAATTAAATCGTCAAAGACCCCTGAAAGTGTGCTGTGTGCTTAAATTAAAAATATAACTTTAAGATCCACTTTACTACGACCAGTGTATGTTACTTCAATTAAACAAACAGCAAATTTATTTTGTTAAATTTAAACAAACACGCAAGTCTTGTGATTATGAAATGCGCATGCACAAAGAATACGAATTTATAGGCAAAGGCCTACTGGTAATTTAAATACAAAAATTTAGTCCTTCCTGTTAAAACTTTCGCTTCGTCAGTAACAACACTGCAACAACACTGTAACAACACTGCAAGTGTTGTTATGCTAAACATAATATACAGGGTGTCCCAAAAAAGCTTAGCGCGCTATTCAGAACAGAGTTTTACATGTAAAAATAAGTTGAAAATTCTCAGTAACATTTTTCCGATTTTGGCTTAGATTAGCCGCAGTCCACCATTTTGTATTTCTTTTGAAAAAAATTATATTTCGAAAACCCTTTAAGATATTTTTATCAAACTTGACAGATGTCTTACTAACTCCGATATCTAAAATTTCCAAAAATATTTGATTTCAAATTTATCAAATTTAAAAATGGCGCCATTTCAAATTTTAAAAGATAAATTCCATGAACACCATTAGGTATGAAGAAATTATGCATCAGACATAAGTTGTAGAACTTTTTAATGCAAATCTAACGATACCTTATTTATTAAAATCGGTTAATAATTAAAGAAATGACGATTATTTTAGTGTTCACTATGTAACTCAACATCACGTTTAAATGTGCTAATAAAGAAAACAGCCGCTAACAAAATTAAAGATAATAATGAATAAAACTTAAAATGAAATGCAAATAGTTAAAATGATTTTTTTTTTTTTTAAAGAAATGATAAGAATTGTATTTATAATTTGTACACCAAAAAACATTAAAATTACCTAATTTATTTATTTATAAACCAATTTCAATAAATAATGTATCGTTAGATTTGCGTTAAAAAGTTCTACAACTTTTGTCTCATGCAAAATTTCTTCATACCAACTGGCTTTCATGGAATTTGACTTTTAAAATTTTAAACGGGCGCCATATTGAAATTTGATAAATTTGAAAACTAATATTTTTGAAAATTATAGATATTGGAGTTAGTAAGACATCTGGCAAATTTAATTAAAACATCTTGAAGGGTTTTTGAAATATAATTTTTTCATAAGAAATACAAAATGGCAGATTACGGCTAAACTAATGCCGATATCGAAAAAATTTACTGATAATTTTTGACTTTCCCATTTTTCGATTTTCCCATTTTGAACCCTGTTATGAATAGCGCGCTTAGCTTTTTTGGGACACCCTGTATATTTGTATATATATATTACTGTTAGAAACAAAGTAATTGTCAGTCAACTTTTTCACGTTCATGTCACTATTTTTTAGATCATCGATTACACTTTAAGATCTTACCATCAGTCAGTGTCTCTATAACATAAAGTTTAAAACCTGTCTCATATTAGCATGATAACGATTAAATAATATCTCACATTTTGATATAGGAACGCATATAACTTTGACATGATAGTTCAATTTAGCGAGGAGTGTCTGAACTTAAAATCCAAACTTGATTGTCAATCATATGAACTCAAAGGTGTCCCACGTATCAGTGCTGACATTATGCACTCAAAATATACAACTCAATGAACTCTAAATATGTTTTAGAATACCTCTAGGGTACGCGTACCTTTAAACATAACTTCTACAAAGAATTCCAATCCCAGAAGTCTAAAATCCTTCAAAAAATAACTGACACACCTTTCTACATTACCAGCTCAATCCTCCAGTGTCAAAATAGTTACCTTCGTTTTTGATTTAGCTATTCTCATTGAACTATGCCCACTCATTCCTTAATAACGCATCTATTCGTAATATCATCTCCTCTCATTTAAATAAATTAATTCTTTTCCACAGGCAATTTTTGACACAAGATCATTTCATAGAAGAAATTTAGCTTCCTTACAAGTAATCCAATCCAGCATTAGCATTCAATATATTATCCAACAAATGTGCATGAAAAACTTAGAACATGTAATCTGTAATCATGTTATTACGTTTTAATAATGGTCAGGTTATTAAATTACAATTTATATGCTAATAATTCCGGTAAATAATATCTTAAGATTGTAAGTTATATATAACATACGTTTTAGTTGATGGTATATTTGTCATTTTCCTTCTTCTAATCTAAGAAGTTATTTCAAAAAATTATATTCAAGATAATTCATAAATATTTGGTTAATTACTAATAAATATTCTTGGCCATTAATCATTTTAATCAGATATAAAACATCATTTGATGATGGTAATGAATAAGTATAAAATGCGGTTATCTTATATATGTTTAAGCATCTATTTACTCAACAAATTCTAGCTAATTTATTTAATTAAACGATTGTTTAAAAGTCGATTAATCTCACTAAAATAAATAATACCAAGGTGTAAACAGGACCACTCCTTATAAGAGAGAAGCGAACTACTTATAATCTTTATTGAACGATTAAACATACAATAAAAATAAAAACCTAACATAATCTTGATATTTAAGTTAATTTGTGGTTAGCGCAACAACTTTTATACATCGTATGAAAAGTAAGGTAAGTACTTATTAAGGTTTGGCTAACAAGTGGCTCCTACAGAAGTCTTTCGGTAAATCAAGTCTTCCACTTCGATTAAAACACACCCTTTAACAAGTTCTGATTTTTATCGGCCACAAAGCCTAAAGAAAGATTTCCGAAGATTCTTTGAAATTTAAAAATTAGTTGGGTTCGGGTTTCATTTTTTTTTCTCGCTCTCAGGAACATGTTTTTTTTGTACTTTTTTAGCTTTAAAAAATTCCAACGAAAGGCTATTAGTTTACTGTAAAAAAAAATCTACAGCTAAACTCATATTGTGGAAAAAAATGAATAAAAATATAAAAACTCTTATTTATCATATAAAATCATTTGAACGAAATAATCACTAACTTAAAACCCGAAAAAATGGTTTGAGGTGATAATTTAAGGTAATTCTTTTTATAGAATATGATCTTCATAAACAATTTTCTTTTTTAATCCTGGATTTCCGTTTAATAATAATTGAATTCTTAAGTCTAAAATTGGATTTCCGTTCTAATTCAATAAATAGAGGACCATTTAAAGGCGTGAAAACGTTTTTTTTTTTAAAAGTAGGAAATCATTTTATGAACGTTAAGACAAAAGTAGATGAGTTTTTGTTTCCAATTATTACATTTTATAGACAGCTGTAGCTAACAAAGCTGTATTCTTACGTACCCGCATGCTAAGATGAAGCCTGCCTCTTCTATTTCCTTCTTATCCACTCTAACCCCACTTGTTAGTAATTCGCAAGGAAACAGCTGAGATATTTTGAACAGAATCGACAAGCCTAGTAAAACTTATTCATACAAGATATATATATTTAATTTTATTTATTATTTTTTGGCATTAGTCATTGTAAGTTCATAATATGTATTTGTTAGTTAGGAAGCATAAAGATCCAAGATGACTTGGGAACTACTTTTGTAATGTCTTAGTAATATTTTAAAATCTCTAGTCCAGAAGGTAGCGTGCAAAAAAGTTTCTGACTAACATCAAGCTAGAATTTTTTATACAAGTTAATCTTTTGGTGCCTTTTATCTTTTATTATCTGGTCGGCTAAGATCGTCTGCAGAACATAGCTTGTCACATGACTTAGATTTGGAGTAATGCTTGGATAACTGATATATCAATTGACAAATTAGTACCAAATTGCGATTTTCGGTCAACTAACTAATTTTGTACTCAGGATCACGAAAATCACATTGTACACCAAAATGGGCTGAACGTGGCCGCTCTCCACCGGTTCGTTGTTTTTCAAATGCCTATTGCAAAGCTATGTCCCGCAGACGAACTTAGCCGACCACAAATAGGCACCAAAAGATTTACTTGTACCTACACAAAGTTCTAGCTTGATGTTAGTCAGATACTTTTTACTATACTATAAGAAACCGGACTAGATATAGTAAATTGTCAACTAAGCATTCTAAGGTCGATGTTCTAAACGTCTGAAGTATACCTATATACTATGTACCTATAAACGGCATAAAACGAATTCTATTTATATTGCAACATTTCAGACAACCCAGCTCTCGTACAGAGCTATTCTAAACAAAGAATTAAAATTCTAAATAAAGAATTAAAATTAAACCAAAAAAGTTTCCTGTTGTCAAAACGGAATTCTGTCATTGATTTTTTTTTAAATCGGAGACATAACATTTTTTCGTCCTTCAGAACGATCACGTAGCTTCTGTTATCTTCGGTGAGCTTGGAAGCAAAAATAAATAAAAGAGAATAGTTCACAGGAAACTTTATTGCTATTAGCAAGCGTTGATAAGACTAAAAATAGTTTAATAATTTTTCCAGCTTAAAACAACTTTGTAACAAAATTGTACGAGATATGAGATTACCTTTTCTTAAATGTGCATTTTATTTCATACGATATAGTTCATTAGAATCACGAGTCTTTTAAAATAAAATTTAAATGGAGTAGGTTAAGGGGTGCTTAATATGGTTAAAATATCTTGTAGGTCATTCCTTAAACAGCGGTTATGAGAATGTAATTCAGTTATAAAGTCGTTATTACCAGATACCGATATATCATACAATTTTAGTCCGTATTAAGATATGGTATAGAAGAATATGGTTACCCGTTAAGAAAGCATAAGGTTATCTTAGTTGAACCTTACAATTCAGGTTCGGAAACTCCAATCATCTCAATAGCGACATTGTTTCGTCCGTTAAGTTTTATTTGAACCTCTTGGCAAAGATAATCGCTTATTTACGGTACCATTGAGTTGTATAAAGATTGTATCGTATCCATGGAAACCAGCCACATCTTGCATATTACCTACACAAAAACCTATAAGCCTTATATGCTATTATTTATCTAAATAGTCGTAAAAATAAACTGCTTCTCGCCCCTCTTTTCTCTTTTAAGTATACGATCACAGAACCTTTAGAAGACTCCAAATTACTTTATTCTTTAAACAAATTTCCGGTCAATGCACTATTTATTAAGTGTTTTAAACGATTTATATTTTGGATAACCGAACTATAATGACTTTGTTAACATATCCATTTATCTGAGTTAATAATCTAAATAGGTGACTGAATTACAAGATGAATGTTATAATCCTCTTTTTCGGTAATAGGGTCCAATTATAGGACATTCGCCAAAAGGAAACCTAAGGGAAAAACTGTTAATAGGCTTAGGTGGAAAGATTTTAAATAGTTCAAGAAACGGTAACCTGTTAGATTAACACAGGATCAAATATGTTTAATCAGCTTAGTTGAACCTTACAGTTCAGGTAAGGAAACTCCAATGATCTCAATAGCAACATTGTATTGATGAAGGATTTTAAATGCTCCAACCAATTATAGTGTATTAGATAAAAGTACGGCAGGATTAGTGAAGATCATCCTTATACCTTACAAGTATGTTATGTAGGTCACTTTAAAAGTTTGTACACTTATTGTACAAAATCTTTTACAATCCCTAGTATTAATTTTTAGTCCTTTCTTAATGAGGTATCTGAATTTTTACTGTTACCAGGAGTTTATAAAGAAAAACATTTTTTTAACATCTAAGACTAAAGAGATCATTTCTTGCTGCATTCACATTAATCCTCCTTTCTAACAGGTGTATTTAGCTGTGTAGTAACATGGATTGTATTTTTGCTAAACTTTATAAATTCTTCTACAAAATTGCTGGTGGTTCAGTAAATTTAATGCCAATAATAATCAAGGTTTTCTCATTCAGATTAGATAAACACAACTGTTATCTTGTAGTTACAGTTCTTAGAGTGTAAGTATTTTGGATCAGTAAAAGGTTTGCTTAAGTTGTCATAACAACAAATATAACACTGTACAAAGACAATGAAAAATAGAGGTGGTTAGAGGTGGTGTTTAAAACTAGTCGCAGTTTAAATGCTTATAGTTACCAAAAAATAGTAATTTCTGCTAGTTCCATATGCCTTTTTATAGAAAGAATAGACTAAATTCAAGTGGAAACAAATAAAACTCTATTAAGGAACATAAATACGTAAGGAAAGATACATGCCGTGTTGAAGTTGCACCATATCATATTTAATGTATTTTTTACTTTCTCATATACCAAGTTGTACATGGTATATACAGGGTATCCAAAAACTTGCATAAAACTATCAGGGGATCAGGGAAAACTATCAGTGGACACAATAACAAGCAAATACATATAGATATTGAATTCAAAATTGTGGGTCTTAAAAAAGTTTGTGTTTCCATTGTGCAAGACTCGTGGTGCCTAAACTACTGGGCCGATTTAGATTAAATTTCTAAAAAAAATCATACCCCGAGAAATTGAGAGATTAATTTTAGCTCAAAATTCACTTGGAAATGTTTTCCTCAAAAAATTATCTAAATTATTTTTATTTTACTTAATTTTAATTTTAAGTTTTAAATAAGTGTTATATAAAAAATAACTTAAGGTTTATAAAAGGATCAAATCAAAATTAAAGAGTACCTATACAATTTCACACAAGAAACGTCATGTTCATTTTTTACGTACAACGAACCTTTTGGGTAATAAAGTGCTCCGATGTTTCCGCACAGGACGTAACAACGACCAATAACTTAGGCTTTTATCTTCTTTGATATTGAGTTGATCCTCAATTGGTCTCCGAGCCAGAGGAAGCGAGTCATTGACAAAAGTACGTAAAAATTCATGCAAAAGCACACACTGCGGAAGTTATAGTAAGCTAGGATTTTGCTTAACGGTTCGTTGCACGTAAAAAATGAATGAGACCTTATTTGTGGAAAATTTAATAATCTTGGTCTTCAATAACTAACTAGCTTAAAAATTTGTCTCCGAGGCGTAGGAAACAAGATATTCGTAAAACTATACGTAAAAAGTGGTGCAGCGACAGATACTAAATATTCGTAGATATTCCTCGCCCTATAATTCATATATACGTCCATTGTAATTAAAAAATAAATGGATCATTTTATGGGAAATTTGATATCTTTAATTGTAATAACCACCTTGATTGGTCTCGGAGCTATAAGAAGCGATATTTTGGCCGAATATGTGGGCCTTTGCCCTTGAATATCCATGATCTTGTTACCGATTATCAATATGTTTTTCAGAAAACGTCAAAATCAGAAGCGATCATCTGTCAATCATTTATTGATTGGTGTCGAAGAAATTGTGGGCCATAGGGACCGAATTTGTGGGCTTCGCCCTTGAATATCCACGATCTCGACTTCATATTAGAGGCGATAAAAAATAAATAAATAAATAAAATAATAATTGAAGCTCCGATTTTTTTGTAAGAGACAACTTAAAATGACTGAACTAGCAGGGAAATGTATTGGTCACGTTGTCTGTCGGTTTCATATATTCTTCAACTTTTGCAAATTAACTAATCGTCCAATTTTAAATAAATTTAGTTGGTAGGACATAATGAGTCCATTTTATGTTCCATATAAGTTTCTACATTCATCAATATGTTTCTATTACATGCGCACAAAGTTTTTATGAAATCCTACATCTTTAAAAGTTCTCAGCTAAACACTAAAAAAATGTGGATGATTTATCGAATTATCGAATGTTGTCCACAGATTGTCACATAATCATGTCAACGATCTGCGATTAAAATTTTGTTAAATTGATACTTTTATTAGTATAAGAAACCAAAAGAATTTTGACTGATTTAAATAAAAAGAAGACAATAGCGGGTTGTAAAAACACAAAGTAAGTACGTAATAGTAATAGGACACGAGGAGGCGATGTGCCACACCAATTGGCAGACAAATTTTTATTCGTTTACTATTAAGGCATGATAATATTTTGAATTCACACACCACTAGTACTTAAGTAAAATAAAACTAATGTACAGTTGTTGCAACAAAAAATAAATAAATAAAATAAAATAAATGTATGAAAGGTAGACATCATTTTTGTAAAAAGAATAATTTATAAGTAACTCACTAACATAATAGAAACTGGACATTTAGTAATAATATATATACATAATCGGGATCAAAAAGCTGTTGAACCGTCATTTATTTAATTCCTTATTATAAATGAAATAGTTATAGTTATAATTGCATATTCTATAATTATAATCTTTATAGTTATTAGTTATCATAGTTATCACTGATCTGATCACTGTTATTTCAACGATGAAATTCCTTCTATGTATATAAAAATATTAATTACCACCTAGATCTACTCAGGCTGGGAGTTTAACCTCTGACTTTTATTGTAACATTTAATTATTTTACTTTTACTTTATTTTATTTATTTATTTTTAATTTGATTTTTTTTTACTGATAAATAATTATTTCAAAGAATAAGTTTTTTAATACATTAAATGACTTATATCATGTACGTGTAGCTATTGTAAAAGTACTTTACCCTTGTAGTTCTGCACCTAAAATAACTAAATATATATTTTTTTAATCGTTACTTATTTTAAAAAGTAAATAATTATCTGATAACACAAAGAACAACTGCAACACGTAATATATCATTCTTTTAGTTCTTAGGAAAATCTACAAGATTTTAATATTTCTTAGCAAAACGATTCTTATATACTTTGTGAGTTATTAAAAAAAACATATAAATTATAAATACCTAGTTATCTCTGAAAAGCTTAAAAATACTATATTTTTTGGCAAAGGCAGCCTGACTTGATAATAATATACTATTGCACAAATAACACGAAGCCTAACTTTTTATAAGTGAAGTTAGTATAAAATGTAAACACATAGCTACTGATAAATATTTGATATTCTTAATTATTTTTTTCTTATCAAGATTAGTGTAAAAGTGAGCATGTTTAGTTTAAGAGAGATAACCGCTCAGTGCTCCTGTGAATTAAAGTTACTGGTTCTGTCAATTCTCAGAGCTAAAAATGTGCAAATATACGAATACAATAATATACGCAAATGAACAATTATCTTTCAAATATAACGTATACTTTTTATGAAAGAGAATTAGCATAAAAAATATTTTAAAACTTATGAATAAAATTAAGGCTTATCTATAAATAACTCACTTCTGCTGCTTCTACATTGGAATGTGATCCCTAGAAATAATTTTAACACAATTTTTGATTTACCTTAAGACACTAAAAGGTCCTAAAAGGATTTTTTCGGTAGATGATTTTAACAAATAAGAGAATTTGCCATCATAAAAAAGAAGACTTGATAATTGTCAGAATCGAAACAACTTCTCGTCCTAGAGTCTTTTAAAACAACCCTTATAAAAATGTTTTATAGGAAAAAATTATTAATTAAGTCGTAATAAATTAATTAACTTAAAAATATAACTTCGATTGAAGATAACATGTATAATACTTAAACATACTCAAAACGTAAAGAAGGGATTCAAGTTACTTTATATTATTTTGAAACTATCAATATATTACGTTAAATATGTGAATATAAAGAATTAAATTCCTTTAGACAAAAAAAGTTATGGACTGTTACAGTTTCTTTTTTCGAAGTATGACTAAGTTTAAAAGAATTTCTTGATTAAAAGGAGTTTTACCTGTGAATGCTGTAGGAAGGAAGGCAGATAAGAAGATGGCCGTGGTGATGACAGGACCAAGTCGAGGCAACATGACAGCTTCTCTCTGCACATTACCTTGAATCAACATAGAAACAACATGATCAACTCGTGCTACCGAACACAACTAGACACTACACTGGAAGACGTTAGCATACATGTGCATCACTCCGCGGTCAGGCACTCACTGAGACCTCAGACTGAGCTCACCTCTCACGTCTCACAGGATCTACCCCCGCTCTCAGGCCTCCTGTCATTGTTACCTGCGTTTCAAAGCCTTACTCCGTGGAGGGGAGCCATTATTAGCGGCCCTTTTTTTGTACGGTAGGGCACCCGCCCGTGGTCCTTTCTCTTTCACCTAGCTCCGAGGATTTTTCTCCCTTAGAGGATCTTTAGGAACCGCATTCAGGTAACGACGGAATCCGACGTACCTGGAGGACTTCCAAGGATTTTTAGAGGACAAACGGACTTTCCGTGAATGAGATTCCGACTACGGACTTGTTTTCGTAGAGATGTTCTGGGGTGTTTCCGAGGGGATTCGGTCGGTGCTGGAAGGATCCTCACTCCCACCTCCGGACGGAAGCCGAGAAATTCCTTTACCGTTAGCACCAAGGGCCCCGGTCCGATTACCTCCAGCACCTGCCCCCCTCGGGCGTCCTCACCGTCCATTAGTATTATATTAGTTATCCCTAGAACCTTTATTCTCGACGGACCTGTTTTCACCTTGGAATTTATCAGAAACACTTCTTTTTGACCTGTTTTCATTTGAAAATAGAGTATTTAAAAGACGGTTTTATAGGTTTCGGTGGGATTAGATAGAATAGAGAAACCGTCCAAATATAATAAAATTAAACTGTTACCGAATTGTTTTCGATATCTGGCATACACGCAGCACCATAGCACTTTAGCAACATCATAGTAACAAGTTTTGTAATTTACATTACAACACCTTAAAGGAGATAGTAAAGATAGAAAAGATAATAAGAGTAAATATAGTATCTTGTGTTTCGGCCGGGAAATCAACAAGTTTCCGTAAATTGATAAATTCCCTTAGAAAATTCCTTGTCATCTCGCCCCCTATTTTACTAAATAATATGTTATAGATGAAAGTCTTTATTCATACGAGTATCTACAACCATTCTATATCGTGGGAAGTCTTGAATAATATAGAAAATTTAACTTGAGATATTGTCTCTCAAACATTTCTAAATAATAGATATTAGCAAAATAGCGTGATAATCATATGAACTCCATGCCTCCCTTCTTTTGAGATTACTAGACATGCGGATGAGGCAAACACTGCATTATAAAGCTATTGCTGATTTTTGGGTATATATCTGACAAAAATTACTTACTGCGAAAACACCTCGCTTTTGTAAAAAGTCCAACGCTTGAATAATTGGAAATAAAGCCATTCAGGAAAATCCAATACTATTTTACTATAATTGCTGGGTCACAATAATGTTTGTAAACAAATAATAAAGTTTTAAAATTAAACTAATTATTTGATACTAATCCCAAAATATGTTTTACCGAATTCAAGATCACATTATAAGGATAACATGGCCACTGCGCCTCAAGTCTGTTTCTTAATAGTTCTAATCTAAGTCAGAGCAATCAATTCTATTATATTGTTATCTTTTGTTCAAATTGATAGAGGTCATAATATTAAGGATATCTTTAACATGGAGGGCCATAATTAACATGGATTTGAAAATACAGTAACTATCTTACTATAACTAGGACTCAGGAGGACTTTAGCCAATAGTAGTTTATAATAAATTATAACTCCGCAAGTTTGGTATAGGAAATGAAAATTCTTCATATCAGCCTTAGGTCCTCTCTAAGGGAATTTAGGCATCGGTAGTAATCATTAAATTACAATTTGGTAACTAAAATTTCTGTTTTGAATTGTACCTATACAACTATTAAAAACTCCTATTATCGTCCTGACAAACACTTAGGAAGAAATGAGTCGGGTAATGTTTGTATAGTACAAAACTTCAAGGCAGTTTAGGTATACAGCATTGCTTCATAATTGCTGCAGATTATGTGTGCAGGAGGTAAATCAAACAATGAATTATAATGATTTCACTACAAAAAATGGGGGAAAAAATTGATTGGAGTAGAAAAAAATTGACGAGGTGGCACGAGTCCTTATATAGACAACAATAAAGTTCCTCCCACACGTTAAGTAGAGCGAGCGAAATAAACAAACAGAAGACAAGTTTTGTTTACGGTACGCTCCAGACACAGGACAAACACAGAGACTGTTTGTATTGAACGACTTACTGAGGACTACTTGAGTACCCAGGTCAAATACAAGCAAGCCAACTTGAGCAGAAGGGACCAAGTCTCCAACAGCTCTTCACCCCTACCAAAACAACAACTATGGTTTTCAAACTTGAAAATACATTTTAAAAACAACAAAAACTACGATTAAATTCCATTATTATTATTGGGACTTCCCCCGAAAAAAAACCTTTTAATCACGTTTCTATTATATTACCATTTTAAGTTATGCTTTTGCGTGATCACGATAATGATATTATGCTAGTTTTGCAATAATAAGGAGGAAGATGTCAGATGTCATATCGTAGACAAGTATGATAAGTAAATTTATTTATCTACGATTGATACGTAATATAAACATTGTATCTCTGTTGAGATTCGTAGAAAGTGATTCTTTACACACCTGTATTAACTGCGCATGCGTGTCTCATAGTTTTGAAGAATTCCTCTTCTTTACCACTCTAGCGCAGTAAAGAAGAAGAATTCTTCAACTTTACGCACGATTAGCAAGTTTGTTTACATTTAACATAACTAATTTAATGTTTATTTAATAAAAGTAACTGTTTTAAAATCAATGAGTGATTAAAGTGATTATGACGAATATGAGGAGAATAATACGCCTTCCAAAATAATTAATTCGGCACAAAATACAACTAACGAATTGATGACATCTTTATCAAAAGAGAAATACATGCGAGCTTACATACAGGAAGTTTATTTTTCTGCATTTATTATTAAAATCCAACAATCGTAGATAAAATACGGTACGCAACTCGTGCGAAAACGGCATTTTGCATTGCTCGTGTGGTTTTACTACCCTCGTTATCGCTCGGGTGCAAACTCCACACTCGCATGCAAAATGCTACTTTCCACACTTGACGCGTAATGTACTATTTTATCTTCCTTACAATTGTGAGAAAGGAGTACAAAATAAACTCTTCATCGCATCAACCAATAACAAACTGAAAAAGGTTAAAGGGAATCCTAATTTTAATTGAGCTACTTAAAGAACAAATAACCAGTAAATCATATACATACTAAGTTACTAATGCTTAATGATGTGAAAAGAAAACGAGCGTTAAATCTATTAAGTGAAAAAATAAAAAATAGAAGTATTTTATTAAGAAGAGTTATTATTAGGCAATGGGATTAATTTACTGACAAGGATTAAAAAGAGCTCAAATACACGTCAAAAGGCCCCCATACATAGGGTTGCCAGATTTCTGAATGTAAAAACCGGGACACCCCCCCTCCCTCCGGGGGGTCCGGGGGCCCTCCCCTGGAAAATTTCGAAAATATGACCTCTCAAACAGCGGCTTTTATGCATTTCCGAGGTGAACATTTGATTTTAATATTTGCCATAAAAGGGTCATTTTTGGCTCGATTATATGGAGTAGTTAGTTGGGAAACAATTATGAACATGAACACTCACCAGGATTACATAAAGAGCCAAAATTCAGAATCTGAAGATTTCTAAGGTCCATCATTATTTGGGGGAGGGACACATTCTGGNCAAGATGGCGGCCCGGCCAATATGGCGGGTGACTAAAAATAAGTTTTTAGTTACGTTTTAAGATGTATACCATGGCATGTTATACATCAATTTAAAGATCTTGAAGTGTAGAAAAAGAATATGCAACTATTACACTTAATATTTAAACTTATTAGTACAGAAACCGGCGATTATCTCCTCACGTACTTACGTGAAGCGCGCCTTACTTGTTTATATTATAAAAATGATTCTGGTTGAAGCATCTCGATAAATTCAATAGTTTTCTTTTTCTTTAAAATATACGTAAAGAGCCACTTTATAAGGAAAATATTGGAGGGTTGTGTTTTGGTCAGGTCGAAAAGAACAACTTTAATATTTAGAAAGTTATCATTCCATTATTTTTCCTTGAAAGTGGCGCTTTATGTATTTTCAAAAAATAAAACTATTGAATTTATCGAGATGCATAAATTATCAGCTTTTTCTTGCACATAAATTATTATTACATTACGTCTCCAGTAAAAACCGGGAAATTTTGGCGTCCCGAAAAGTGTCTTCGGGACACCGGGACTTTGAGTCCAAAACCGGGACAATCCCGGAAAACCGGGACGTCTGGCAACCCTACCCATACAGGATCAAACAGTTTGAGCAAACCTGATGTCGGGCAAATTTACGCCTTACACGACAAACATCATGTTTGCGCAAACATCAAACAGCCCCAAATACAGTCAAAATGTTTGCTCCAACATGATGTTTGTGCAAACATTTTAACCGTGTATGGGGGCCTTATTATAATAGAAAGTCGATATGTATTTGTGAAAAAAATCTGCTGACTGCAGAAGAGTGTTGACCAAATTATTAAAATAAGGGGTCGACCTCAAAAAATAAATGTTAGCCTAATTTTTGGATTCCATATTATAACAATAAAGATCAAATAATGTTAATAAATATTTGTTTTAGCAAAATATATACTAATAATTTTTATAAATTTAAATAGTTTATCTGGAGTGTCATTCCATTAGCTTTCCTCTCAATTAGTACAAAATATTGTGTGCATCATTCATGAAATTAAAATAATATCTATACACATTATGTATCAAACATTAGTACTAATAGTCATGTAGAGATTAGCTTAGCAAACACGCATCTCGCTAGTTTAAATAACAGACATATCAAGTGATTTCGAATCCCAAAAAAATGAAACATGTTTCACATTAATGACCCTTCTACCACGAACATCCGCAACAATTTATCAAAGGAAAACATAAAGTGGAATAAAAATCAAGTAAATTACAAAAGTTAGTAGAGGTAGTGCCACTACACGCCACTAACAAGGTCCAATTAATTTACTAAAAAAAAAAAGAAGTTTAATTTAAATTAATGTTATTTTAATACATCAAATGAAAATCAAATACTACTTAATTCACTTACTACTTTCAATAAAAAATCTAAAATCATAATTAATGATGACTCGTTGACTAGGAGGAACAACAAGAAGGCAAGATCAGTGTGTCCTTTCTAATGGGAGTTAGAGGTCGCAGAATTCAAACCAACACTTAATGAATAATTCATAGCGAGTGAAGAAACATTAATACTCCTTATACCGGCGGCCTAATGATCCGTAACAATGCAGAAAGAAAAAAAAATCCATGAAAAATAATCACCTGTAATAATTGATGGACCACTTTATTAAATTTGAAAACAAGCTACACATAAGAACTTTATTTATCGATGAAAACGTCTCTATACACTATAAATAATTTATTGACAAATATAAGTAAGGATATAATTTGAATTTTAAATAAAAACCAAAATATTTATTCCTCTGCATCAATATATTTTTTATATATATACACACACAAAAACGTAAGGCAATTATAATAATATAATAATTGCCCATGATACATTGGTCGACAGTGAATAAGAAAAAAGATATCGCAGATATTAAAACTAAGTTCATAATGAATAAAAAGTCAAGTGTTCATAAATTATCTATATATTGACAACTGGGTTTATTTAGACAAAAATAAATTATGAAATAATGAAATAAATTATGAAATATATTTTTTAAGTATACCTATAAATTTAAATTATTATAATTGTACTTAAATTAAGTATAACTGTTTAATGTAAATAAACTGTTTAATGGCAAATAAAAAATATAACATTTGTCAAACCTTACAACAAATTGTGTCTATTGTATTTAATGCTACATTAAAATAGGTATAGTGAAAAAAATATGTGTTTGGTGATTAAGATGATTTAAATTTATTTAAGAGTGAGGAGTTTCCTTACAATGATCTTATCGACGAAAAAACATATTTGTTGATTTATACCAACAATTTTTTTTCACCAGGGACTTACTTCTCTTAATCAGTATTTTACTGGTAAAATATATATAATATAAGGAAAGGAGAGATTCACACAACAATACATTTTATTGCGTCACTTGAAATAGACGTACTTCACTTGATTGCCATATTTTTAAATCTTTTAGATTAAACATTGCGATATTAATATATTTTAAAATTGGTAAGAAATAAAAATGCAAAGCTATATTATATTAGTTAAATAGTTAAATAGCAAAAGCATGTTGTTTCATAATATATTATGTAGTTGCAAATAAACTTTTTGAGTTAATTTTTATCAACTAAAAAACCCTAAATTTAAAAAAATGAATAAACAAAAGACTTAAAAACCATTTAACTAAATATATTAATTCATCAATTCACATGTAAGGCGCATCTAAATGGAATGCTACTGGACAGATGTACATTTGGACAGAGGAGAGCATGAAGGTGACAATGAAGCCATGAGGTTTAGTTTAGTTTTGACTTCTGGCCTAACGCTAGGGTCTAAAAAGCGTTTTTTCAAAGCTAATTATCCTGTCTGGAAGTTGAATAAATGATTCTATTTATAAAGGTACTTTACCTTCTTATTATTTCTTTTAAGTTACCTTAAAGAAATAGAGAGAGAAAAAAATCTAACTAAAGAAGATTAAATGTTTGTTGCTTTTTTTTAAAGTGGAAATCTTCTATTCATAGTTTAAAAGGGCGGATAAAAGGTCTAGGACGAAGGTGAATGACAATGGAAATTCCTGAGGCCATGGGAACGAGAAGGTACAAAGGAGTGTGCCCTGAGGGTACGGTGGAGTGGGCGGAACCGTGAAACCCAACACCGAGATACACGGACCGAGAGAAGTACCGATTTGGAAACTATGAATAGCTGAGGACGTACTGGCGGCGGAAGTACCACGGTCTGGGATCGTACTCCGACCTAGTCATAAACCACAGTCTAGCATCAAGCTGAAAGGCTTAAGTACGGTAAAGTAGGAATTACGCCAATGCTCTTACAAATGCTTAAAAACCACCTATGATGAAACCACCTGTCCGATCTTTATTGTTTTTACCTCTCTTAAGAAACAGGTGGGAGGTGAGATTAGCCTTTCGAGTATTTCCTCAGGAAGTTCTTGGTCCTGGGAGCACAAAAAAATGTCGTCATTTCACATTCTTCTCCCTCGAGTAAAAAATAAGTAAAACAAACAGGACTCCATTAAAAAAAAAATATTGAGAAATCTACTACATATTCATTTTATTATTCATACTAAAATTGTTGGCAGCTGATAATCGTTAACCAACTATTAAGTGACATGCATTTTGAGTATAATGATAAGAAAGAGATTGCTATTTTCAGCGCTTAACAAATATCGCACAATTTAAAAAAATCTTAAAATAGTATTGTAAATTTTATAATATTTTTAACAATACTGACGGCCTCAAAAGTTATTTAGTTTAAAGCTACTGGAGACCTCTTTTCTCTTATACCTCATCTCTGTTTTCTGCATACCATACAATTTTTCCATAATAAGATTTTTTTTTTTTTGCAAGTATAAAAAACGTATCTTTATGTGCTTAATACATATTTGTGCACAGAGAGACAATCAAAAGTCATTTCATTTTTTTTTTCATTACAAAAGTTAAGGATGCTAAAGGTAGAAGATAGGAGGTTATGTAGCCTAAATATATATGTATTTGGAAGTTCATATAACAAAATACCTACCATATGCATCAGAGAGGAAAGCAAGTACTGACGAATGTAAACAATGTGTGATTCAAAGTATGGTGCGAAATCTATTCTTTTTAAGTGTAGCTGTAGATAAATGTATTTAAAAATTTTGTTTTTATTTCTCGAAAGAACCGAAGACAATGGACATCTCACGGACTCGTTTCTAGTCCTGATTTGAATTTCAGTACGCTCGGTCTTTGGAACTCGCGACAAACTAAAACTTGTGCTCCCCTATACAGACGCGCCGAACCATCTCAACTATCCCTTGAATGTAAATTATTCCTCAAGAAAAAAAAGCAAAAAGAGAAAAAGAAAAACGCCGTCTGGAGAATGAATTACAAGATACATCGCAGAGAATTTTAAACATTTCCCTAGTGGCGTTAGTTGAGCGCCCTGGACAAGAAAATAACAATAGCCAAGTAGTAGCATACAACGTGACCAAACCTTCAACTAACTACTGAATGTACTAAGCTTTTCTTCCACTTAACAAAACAAGTAAATAAGTTAAATGTTAATTTTCCATTGTCTAACATTAGCTAAATTAGATGGTTATTGGATGTGGACTATCCGGTTGTTTGATATTGAAAGAAGTACATTGTAAATTAGTAAGCTAAGAGATTTGTTTAAAATCAGTAATTGGAATCTTAAAGTTCAAAGATGGAGTGAAGGGGGGAGGTCTTTAATGTTTTTTTTTTCACCCATTGCAGATCCCATAATAGAATGGATAATTAGACCCTATAGTTTGATTAGTATGGATCGTTTCTTGTTTTACTATTACTAAAACTAATAATTATATTACTTAAAGATATACAGAATCCCCCCCCCTCCTAAAAAATATACCTATATCCCAAAGCAATTTTAAGCTTTTGGTCTTTATCATAGATACAAAGTATAGTTAGAAGTGCAGAATACATAAGAATTGAGTCTACCTCATATGTGTTTTTTAAAAACTTAATTTTTTTATATCCAAGTAAGAGAATGGACCAATAACAGGCACAGATTTGCAGAAGTTTATTAGTTTAGTCAATTTTCGATTTACAGAAATATTTATTTGATAAAGTCCTTTCCTTCCAAAAAGTAAATTGTGAGAATTAAACCATTTAAAATCAATACTCCAAAAAAAAAAAAAAAAAAATGCTCCATTAAAATTATATATTATCTATGTTTTGGGTTTTACATTGATCAGATTTTTAAAATTTATGGATACTCTTTCAGGTTTTTACTTTCTCATATAAAGAGAAAGTATTGTGATGGCGCGAAAATTCGAGTTTGAGATTTTGATGGATTTACACGTTTTACGGTCCCCTGAGTCCAAAAAAGTGGTTTTTAAAAAATGTTTGTCTGTCGTCTGTGCAGTCGCTGGAGCCTAAACTACTGGGCCGATTTTTGACGAAATTTGGCATACATGTTCAGAAAAATCATACCCCGAGGCGAAATCGAGAAATGAATTTTAGCTCCAAATTTGGGGGCGCATCTCTCCAAAAACTCTGAAAAAACGTGAAAAAAAATTATTTCTTGAAAACGGTTCCGACGATTTTGATTAAAAAATGCTAAATTGTAGTCAATTTAAATACGAATCTAACGGTATAAGCAGTTTTCCCGGGAAAAATCTAGTTCCTGAGAAAAAAGCTTAAAACGCGGATGGAGAGAGCCCGGGTTCGATTCCCCGCCTGCGAGAAGTTATTTTTATGATAATTATTGATGAAATTTCCAATAGTAATTAAATGTACATATATAAGAAAGTTTGTCTGAGTTGTCTCGGACCGATTTTTTAAAGACGAAAATTAAAACCGGCCTAAATTACAAAAAAGGAGTGTAAAAGTATAAAACTGAATGATGTTGTAGGGGACACCGAAAAAAGCAACTTTAGTCAACAACTTAAGTCTGGAAATGAGTCGTTAGCCTCTAGGGTGCTCTTGGAGGAAGTACTCACTAATCATACAAAGGACTTGAAAGGTTGTTCCTCTCTCATATATTTTAAAAAATCTTATCATTGTACAGAAAAAAATATAAATTTTATTTGTATAGATTTATCACACACACAATATCAAAACTATTGATAGATTGTAATAATTATAGTAGTAGTTTCTTGAGTATAACTATATACTAGATTAAAAAGTTTTATACAGTAATGATTATTATTTAATAAGAATTATAAAAGCAATAGTGAATTGAACACATTTTACATTGAAGCGAATTGAAATAAATGTTTATTATATTGATTTTCCAGAAGTTTTTTTTTTTTTTTTTCTTTCTATATTTTTTATAAAAAGTATAGATATAATTAAAGTAAATTGACATAAAAAGAAAAGAACCACTATCAGGAGGATGAATCTTGAGCGTCTAGATACAAAATAGTAATGAATCACATTTTTGATTATAAATGTAACGGTAAAATATTATTGGAATAAAACTAGGATGAGAACTACCTTGAGAAAATATTTTACGGTTATAATAACTTCCTACTGATATAAATACATATATATAACAGCAACTTTAGTTATACTAGTTGGTAATAATGGATTACAGACCTATTTTGATTCATTACTTATTAAAATAGAAAAATAAACAAATATTTGTACTTACTCATATCTTATATTTCACTTATTAATTTTTAAATTACTTGCAAAATATTTTAAGATAGATCCGAAAGATCTCAGATGTAATAGTGAAAACTATACGCTATAGACAAATCTATGCTCGATTTACAGAGAAGTGCGAGACATGATCTGTGTCGTTAGACGTGCCCAATCGGAGTGTAAACCAATAAAGGTAAAGATATGAACTAATAATTTTTATGAGGTTAGGACGGAAATAAGGAGTAGTTCTCCAGTTCACAACATATACTGTATGTTATGGACACTTCGCAGTTTCACTACAATTCGAAATAAGAGAACTCAATTTTTTTTACGTAAGTTCATATAATATTTTAGGTCTCAGCTATACTGCTAAACGGACCTGTCAACAGCAGAATGTGGTTTTCTGTAGAAGGGACACTATATTTTAACGGATGAATGACGCTGGTTTCACGCGAATCCGAGGGTCTGTGTCATCTCAGACGACAAAAACCCGCGCGAACACAAGGGAAAACCGCAGGTCCTAGCGAGCCTGGGCACGCTTCACCAAGCCGAATAAAACCGCTGAAACTCTACACCACATTTTAAATATAAATCTTTTAAAAACACACGTGAACCTAGTGTAAAAACCTCAATAAACGTATTACTTTCTACGAAGCATAACAAGTATATGGCCGTAGAATGGAGCAGTAGTGAAGCCAAATAATGAATGCAGTCGCCACAAATGTTAATCACATCTTTTTTTTATTTTTTAATTAAAAATATAATTATAATCAGTTATCAATATCAAACCAAGTAAATTCATGTCATACAAATCAATTTTGAATTTTAAAATCTATAGATATTCTTATACTGTTGTGGAATAATATATAGAACGAGCTGTAATGCAAGGATACACCCAAGAAAACTTAACACTTTGATCTACCACTGTCCACGCTCATATTCCTCCAACTCACAAAGTAGAATTTCTTTTTATCTAAATTTACGAAGTATATTTATATCTAATATTTAAATCCGTTAGGTAACAAACCAGTAAATGTTAAGGTTAAGAGTACAGTACCGTACGGCAGCTCATCCCATTTGCAAATACTGTTGAACATTGAGATAGAGAGCAAGGGGAAGTGACTTTGACTGAACCAACGACTTTGATGAATGAATCACACTGGTTTTGATTTTAGGATGATGAGTGATGATGCTATGCTTCACATTGTTTTGCTAAATCAAACTTCAAACTCTGCTGGTTTGATATTTGTGTCACATACTAAATTAAATCTTGAACTTGAACAGATCCCAATAATCAAGAGGTCGTCTCTCACGGTGTATTAAGATTCATAATACGAGACTAAAGCCTGTTCAAATGCGAACTTAAACCGTCTTAATTAAATTAATGTGTATTATTATTATAAATAAATATACAACTTCGCGAGCTGTTTAAATATAATACTTGGCTTATTTTAAATAAATTCGATAAAAATACAAAATATATAGAACAATATTTCACTTAACATGTTTGTATAAAAGGCGTGGTTGAACTCTTCCTAAAATCTTTTAAGCTAATCTTAAACCGCTTTTAAAACTTTTTTGTTTTTATAAATAAATTATAAAATCCCAACACACGCTAAGCTGACATGTAAAAGTTAATTTATTATATTTGCTCAGTATAATATCTAAAATATATATTATGAATAATTTTTTATTTAATATAAATTTGTATTAATTTGTTTGGTATCTTATAGCCATTTATATTAATTAGCAATTCATAAAAAAATAACATAACTCGAAATTGATAAATTAATGGGATTAAGAAAAGAAACGGAGGAGTTAAAGTCAGTAGCGATTTATCTTTGTAACTACAAGTTATAGTATATAATATTTGCATGTTTAGCAGCATTCCACTTTCACATTTCTTATTCCCAAACAGAGAGGAGGAATGCCTAATATGCAAATGGGGAATTCAGTAAAAAGGTTGTAATTGAATAAAAATAATGTCGGTTATTTAAAATCAAGTGGAATAGAATTAAAATTTCCTTTGAATTCTTTTGCACGTTTAAGAGACGACACGAGCAATTACACATAGGGACGAAGTCCGAGTTTTTCAAATAAAGTAGAGAATTCAATTCTCAAAGTCGAAGTACTTTGTATAGAGAGTGTAAGGTCGGACCGAGTCCTGCACGGAGGTATGTGAAGCCCTCCCAGATATGAACCCACCGGATACATCGGTTCTTAGTTGGTACCGATCTGTACTCTAGAGTTTACTCTGTCTGGGTTCAACTGGATCTAAACTCGACCTGGATCCCCTCCAGATCGGTCCCAGTTCTACAGGCAGTTTAATTAAATCGAATTCTTCCTACCGACCCAAGAAGAAGACGGACCAAGTAAAAAAAATCAAGAAGAGCCAGAAGAAAATAAACATCTTCAGTGTTTTTAATTACCCCCCTCCCCCTCGTTCTCAATTTGAACTAACAAAATGTTGGGTTGTCTTTATCTATACATTGATTGCTTTCAAACTCAAGTTTACATTTCCCAGATTCATTTTAATATTAAAGGTTACATTAAGCATGTTCATGTATCTTATAAATTTAAAATTGGGTCCAAGTTTAAATTATTCAGAACAATACCTTGATATGAGTGTGTCATTGTAAGCATACATACCTATTATTTGTGCTAATTTGTAAAATGGTCTGCCAATTAGTAAGGACCATAAATAGCTTCAACGCGTCCTATTTCGTGCACTTTAATGATTGTATGCTTTTCCAACCTATTATTGTCAAATGTATTTAATTTTCGGATGAGTTCTTTTAAATATATTACGTGTAAGTATATGAATGTTTGAGTTTTATTTAATTGCTGTTGGGTCTCATGGAAAAATAATATAATAACGCTCCCTATAGAGATATTTCGACCCCTCCTTGGGTCATTCTCAAAATAGAAACACATTTTATTGAATATACTCATTACTACACAAACGCATTAAAAAGTTTACTGAGATTATTATTTAGGCATTAAGTATTTATATAGTTTTATCACTTATTTTTATTTCCTATCATCCTTCTTTTTTCTTGCTAGTCCATTAGATTATTCCTTATATCACACTGTTTGTCAAATTTTATAACTTATCCAGAGTTGTTCAGGTAGTCTGTTTTGCATGGTTTATTATTGGTTATATTTTTTGCTAGTGTAAGCTTTACTCTCATAAATATGATCAAAAAACTGATTAAATTTAACTAATTTTAGTATTTATCTAACGCTGTCTTTACTTTTTTGTGGAGGATAAAATGTTTGTGCGTAAGAGGAAATGAAACAAGTAGAAAGAAACAGAAGAAGTAGAAGACAGTAGAAAAACTTATACGGAACCATCAATGGGTCTACTATCAAATAATTTCATTAAAATCAGAAGAGTAGTTTTTAAGATATGCTGGTTCGCTGTTAGATTGATCAGCCATACAGCCATCTTGTAAATCTTGCTGATTTCGCTTAATTTTCTTGTCTGTTCATTGCAATTGCTAAACGTTATTTAAAGCAACCGAGGCCGTTATGTGTATTATTTTTTCTTATTTTAGTTTATAAAAGGACGTACATAATGTTAAACATTAAAAATTAGCTCCCCAAAATCTCGGTTTAGATATCCTCAAGTTGTAGTCGTTATTCTTAACTTTTCACGCTAAAATGGAGTAGTATTAATAGCAGTAAAGAGACGAGCCTAGCAACTAGACCTCCTAGTCTCCTACTGGGGAAGAATTCACAAGAAAACTAATGAAAAGTATAACTTTAGCAAGTAAAAAGTACTCATGAAGTACGGAAAGTTAAGTTATAAAAAAATCAAAGTTTCAATGAATAATATGCAAAAATAAATGGGTGCAACCTTGAATGAGGTAGAAACTTTTTGATTTCCAAGAGAGGGCAAAAAAGGACGACAAGGAAAAAAAAAAACAGGTGGCCTATTCAGAAGTTGTCAATAACCTTCTTAACATGGATCCTTCTACAACCTGATGCTCAGGTAAAAACATTCCTTGAGTATTACCTAACCCTACGTTTTTATACGGAATAATGTTAGGAACATTGGATGTTAAGGTACCAAATATCACAAGGAACTGTGAAAGTTGGAATATGAATGAAAAATAAAATGGCTGTGGCGTCAATAAAGACAGACTATTTCAGATGATCTTCATTTTAAATAGTCAAAAATTATGAGCATAAATGATATGGAAGTTTTCTAATAAAATAATCATATTTACGCCTTTATTATTAAAAAGTACGTAGTCTGACGAGAGAAAATCTCCTAGTTAAATAAAGTTTTTATGAATTAGAGCATAAGGGGTTCATATAAGTTATGTGATCAAGGAAAATAGAAGTTTTCGAAAAGATAAGAGAAAAATATAATTTCAGTCTACATTTACTAATCTTCCAAAAGATTATCTAAATTATAATATAGATGGAATATTATTAACTTTAACAATGTAAAAGTTCAAGAAAAAGACCACATTCTAAATATTTTCGTCTAACTTCACAAGATTAAATGCGTTCTTGAGAAAAGAACCCAATGATTAGGAGGATGATTTGAAATGTAACTTGAAGAAATCTTGTTTTGACTTAAGACATTAACAATTTTTCTACATTAAGGATTTTTCTAAGATACATTTATTTCGCTCATCGGAAACTTCTTTGGGTTACAACGGTATTTCCCTTTAGTATCCGGAGAGGCGATCGTACGTGTATCGGCGGGCATCCACGTACTTATGAGTTATTGGCTTAACTCGAGCCATTAGCTTATACATAGTTTGGGCCCACTAAGACGAGGATCATCTCGTTCCTTAAACACAGAGAATAAGTCACACCGACTTATTCCAAACACACCCGCAGTCTTTCAATTAAATTAACTTCACCAGGAACTCATCGCGGATCTCATACCACATATGCAAAGATTATTTAAAATCAAACTTTACTAATATTCTTCCTTGCAACGATTGAAGAAAAGTACAGATGTAACTTGGTAAAAAGAAAATTTAAACACGAAGTTTCATAATCGAGCAAATGCATAGAACATGTATCTATTCCCTCTAAATAGTTATTTACGCACCAAGGGAGTAAAGGAAGTGATTGCACCCTGAGCGATGAAGTTGGTTCCTGATGTGAAGCCGAGGGAAACATAACGTTCACTCCCGAGGCGGAGCTAAGGGAGTAAATTATCACGAGGGTGCAAGTGATTTTTTTTACTCCCGAGGAACGTACAAGATTTTACCTCTGGAAGGGAGAAAAAATATGGAAAGATTTTAATTTTAAATTATTATGTTCAACAAAAAATACAATTTTTATATTTATTTAAAACAAAAAAATATAGTTAGATATAATATTTACAATTCTCTAAATAAGTTTAATCACGTTAAAATTAAATTATAGATATTAATTNGAAAAAACCGACCCCCCGAAAAATTTTAACAATGGAGTTATAAAATAACTGGATTTCTGTGGAGACAATGTGCTCTGTTAAAAATATTTATTTTTAATTTCAACACTAAATTAGAATATGATGTTATTTTACATAAAAGCAGGTTGATGTTTTTAGGGCTCATATTTTCTGTTTCTTTTGTTTTTAATCCTTTAGATATAATTGTAATAGTGTTAATTATATTTATACGCTGTATAATATCATTATAAAAACAATAAATTACATACATACAAAACAAAATTATTGTCTCTTAACAAAACAATATAATAAACTGGTATGTTAGATGGAAATAGGTAGATATTTTATCATTGTTTTTGACCTTAATTAACCATCATTGTATTAAAATCAGCTATTATTTTAGTTACCTTTTATCATTCATTTTTTATGTTAATTGTTTCAAAATAGAAATGATTTTTTGAAACTATATATAATACCCTTTAAATTTCCGGTTCAAAATGTAGAATATGCCTAAAACTCTTTTTCATTTACCCTAAATTAGGGTGAATGAAAGTTGTTAGGTTAACAAATCAACTTAATACGTTAATTAAAAAGAAGCATTTACTCTATACCAACCTATTGCCTGTTTAAAACGATTATTGAATACTTTTTCTTTCTTCTGATGAATCATTATGGCAACCGTTGTGGAGGTTGCATGACATGTGTGAAGATGACATTTCAGATTTAGACATTAAACAAAAGTTGGTAAATTAAATGTGTATTAGCACCAACCTTATTTACTTATGCTTTATCTAGGGCAACACTGGAGAGAATCATGAAAGTTCATGATTCCCTTATTTTTGAGTACCCAAAACATAGATCTTTGATGCAAACAATTTTATGACCTTTAAAATAAATTGAAACAGATCTTAGGAAATGCTGTGTTTAGTAAACCTTATCTTCTTCTTGTCACTTGGGAAAACCAAAATAAGGAACCTTCTAAGATGGCGGCCACTGCTCCTCAGAACTTTAAGGACTTTGGATAAGTTTATTTTAAAGCAACAAAAAACAATTATTTCAAACATAAAAAAAACATTACGATTTATTTCCAAACTAATCCCATGAACATATCGTTGACTGGATTATAAAATTCATAAAATTAACCAAATGTCTATAAAAAATATAGCAACGCTAAATCATATAACAATTAAATTGTTTCGTCCACAATTCTAAGAGTGGTCTAACTATACCAAGGGCTGCTTGAAGTGAATGGAACGAACAAGCTTAAAGTCACTTAATTACATCGAACCAGTTAGTGGTGCTGACAAAACTAAGAAAGAAATATAAAAATTCTTCAGACGAAAATATCCGACAGTTATGCGGGTTTCTTTTCCTTCTCTGATGGCGGCAGACGTCCACTGAAACTGAAACGCTTTTTTTCAAATTCGTAAGCTTTCGATTTCGGAATTTCTTTTGAGAGACGTGTCCGGCAGTGAGGACATCGAGTCGGAAATAAGGGTAATTACATCGGTTAAAGGAATTGTATTTCTTTTAAGTGCGGATTACGGCGTCCGGTACGACTGGAGTCAGGGCGACTTCACATCGTCCATACTAATTACTTCGGTTGACAACTCGTATGACTTCTTATATGAGAAAAAAACAAGACGAATTCAGAACCTGGGTTCTCACTCATAATTCTGACCTTGCGCAGAATTGTTTTTTCTACATATCTTAACAATATACATGTAGTGTGAAAGATAGATAAATATTTTTCATACCAATCTTATTTTAACATGAAGGAAAATACTGTCGAAGGGATATAAGGTAGAATTTAAAAAAAAAAAAATGTTCAAAGAAATATAATGAACATCTTTTATACTTAAAGGAAGGAATTAACAGAAACCAAGAAACTAATTGTTGTAGTAGGTAACATTATGCGCTGCAATAATTAATCCTTAAAGTATCGCTACCAGCAAAGTAAAGTATCGCAAAGTAAGTATAGTAAAGTATTAATCCTTAAAGTATCGCTACCGTAGAAACTAAATAGATAAAGGAAAGAAAATACGAAAATCTCACCAGAAAGTAAAAGAACTAACCAAGAAGTACATAGTGCCAAGACAAGAAATATGACTATAGTAGAGTTTAGGGATGTGATAATTAATTGGACAAACAACTATAAAAGCAGTTACTATGTTTTGTAACTGCATTTTTGAACGTTGAATATTTCGAGGAGTCAATAAATCAATTATTACTGGAAGAGAATCCACTAAAACAAAAGTCGGAGTTAAAAAACTAAAAGACAGGAAACGAGATGACTAAAAACTTATTTATAGAAAATTAGATTGAAGTATTTTGGAAAGCACTTTTTGTTCATCCGAATTCAAAGAGCTTGTTTCTGATTCTGGTGAAATACAAGTTATTCAGTAATATTTCAAATCAACGTTTAAAGGTAGAAATGAATTATATATAAATATATGTATTTCTCTCAAATATCATTTAGATATGATTTATATATTATTTTTATAATTTTAGTTATTATTTATATTATCACTTTCGATGCATGAGATAGACTCTCTTTCGATGGCGAATGCTATGGAGTGTTATAATTTTTGTATTACATGTGAGGACTAGTTATTTATAATTTAAAATAAAATAATTTTCATTCAAATAAATAGTATCCTTAGCCTTGAATGAAAACTGCTCTTAGGAACAGTGGATGAACTCACTTTCCTTTAACAATAGAAACTCGATATCTAAATTAAGTTAGTAATCGAAGACAACATCAAAAATGTTGTCACAACTGCGTCCAAAGTTTAGCCTCAAATCATCTAATTAGCGTAACTTCACAGAAGTTTAAGAAACAAAACTAGATCGCAGGCAGCACTGTCATCGTCATCACCATGAATAGAATCTTTATAAAAAAGGTGTATCCTTGAACGATTTCAGACATCCACTTGTTAACGTTATAATTGAGTCTTAAAATCAACTGCCACGGATTATTTCATCTCCTTAGGAAGAAGAAAAGCCGACGTTTCACTGCTTCAAGAATAATCAAGAATTCCTAATGCTAAGGCTAAGGATATGCAATATGCAGCCGTAAGGAGGACAGTATAGGACAGAAATGCATGAAATCCAACTTACTGGCAGAACCCGGCCTTATTATTGTTTGCATACAACAGAACATGATGCGGGATTGGACTCCAGAGAAGAAATTCATTGAAATTCATACCCGGCCTTCGAGGGCCTTGGCAGAACGTCAATTAAAAAGACGAATGGATGCAAGCTCCCGGTCATTAACTATTGAATAAATAAATTAGGAATTCATAAAAATACAAAACAGCCACCTGTTGAACTGTATCCTCCAAGTTATAAGTATTAATAAGTTGAAAACCTGGCAGCAGTAAAAAGTAAAAAGAAATCAAACTAGAGAGTGGGCTATAATATGAGAAATAATTTAATTGATGATATCTGGATAATATATTCATCAACCTATAAACAAACGAAACATCAGACCAATGAGCAGCTTACCTTTAAAGGAGATATGAAAATTTCCCGCAGATAATAATGCTCTCAATTACAAATAATCAAGCTTATTTAAGTGGCCAGCCTGAACCAGTCGTGGTAAAAATAACGAGGATTAAGAGGCGTAAAGTGCAATGAAAATCATTCCAAGCACAAGACAAACCCACACCCACACAAAAAAATTGACCGAACTTGATTTTAGCGGTTTAATTTAAAAAAGCTTTTTGAATACAGATCGTAATTGACCACTTCAGTCGAATAAAATAAAATTTCAAACTAAAATAGATTTCTTGTTATATAAGCATTATTCATTTTATGATTAAGTTCCTGAAAATATCGATTGTATCAAACGATATTTTGCTAACAGATTTTGGACAATGTCGGCAACTGATTTATCTTCATCATATCTTGATAAGTATGTTTTTCCTTCTTAAGAACTCAAGAACTATAGAACTATACAACTATACAACTAAAGAAAAACAAGAACTATACAACTAAAGAAAATAGCAAAAATATAAAGATTGTTAAGATTAAATAAAATAAAAATGGTTGGAATGAATAAAAATAGATGACGAAGAAGAAAAAGGATGAAATAGTAAAGGTGATTTTGATAGATCGGAATGAAGTTTGTAAGTTAAGGAATGAAGTAGTGTTGATTCAGTTCAGAGCAAGTAAAAGATCCATGAGTTGAGAAGGTACACTGGGTTCCACACCAACATACACATAATTATTGGACTTGTTCTGACCTTATAAGGACAACCCTTCCACACAGCAAACACTGCTACCTAACTTCTACTAAGAAACCAAGATGCATTTCTTCTCTCTCTATATATTTTAAACACACATATATATATTTAATTTCATTACATACATTAAAAAATATCAAACTATCCTTCTATAAGAGGTTTAAAAAGATCTTGATCCAAACTTGTTAGTTGGGTTTTTTTCTACTCAAGCTTTTGAATAACATGTCCCAATATTGGATGATACCCGGCCACCTAATCAAATTTTATTTTATCAGCTCACTTACGGTAGGCAACAAGCACTTTATATATATATATCTTCTATAATATACATCTTCTTTTTCCCCTCACATTAATTTACCTTCCTGTCACCTATTTTTTCTCAGTATAATGGTCATCAAAGAAAAATAAGCCTATACATAAACACATTTATCAATGATGTTGCTGTTACAAATAAAAAAAACATTCTCACTTATTGGTCAAGGGAAGAGTGAGAAATGAACTTCTCCACATAATTTCGTTGAGATGGTTTTAACATATTCATCGTACATGGATTCTCACGTTTTAAGGTACCCTGAATCCAAAATTAGGCTTTTATTTTGCGCTGCCTCCCTAAAACTTTAAAAAATTCTAAAAAAAAAATAGCTAAGTTTAAAAATTCAGTATCTCTGTGTATATAAGAAATTTTATCTTTTTATAGTCTATTTTTTTTTGTTTAGATTTATTATTATTTAAACTGGAGCTTTACCAGGATACAAACTTACATGGATTTTTTTTTATAATAAACTGTACAATTTATACCACTGAGTTTAATTCGTCACAAATAAGTACCACAGAATCTCGGGAGAATTTCTAATCAATAAAAAAATATTGATTAATTAATAATATACCTTGCTATATAATTTATTACACATGAATATTGAATTATATATATTGGTACATTATATATTTAATTATTTATACAAGAATTTTTAGGAATGAACACCCTGAATATTATAATATATTTTTATAAGTTTGGGTGAGAGGAGTGTATTAAGTAATACCGGCTAAGAACAGGGAATCCTTGTAGTTGTAAAATATGCAGTATATAACAGATTTTTTTTCTTCTTTTTTCGAGTTTGGAGTTCCTTTTTTTTATATTTATTTATTTTATTATAATTTGATTATAAACCAAACTTGTTTATCATTATGGATTAAAAAAAGATATATATATATACATACACACAAGAACGAGATTTTATTTTAACATTGCAAACATTTTTATTATGAGAAAAATGCTCGTATACTTATTTTTTTACAAGAAACGAGGCTGAAATGTCGGCGCCACTGGTCAAAATATATAAGAATTCTTTTTATTTTTGTAAAATGTTACAGAAAACATAATCCAATGGCTGTTATGTATTTTAAACTGACTGTTGAACTTTCAACATTTTCCCATGTTCCAAATACCTGTATGTTTTCTTTGCTTGTCTTGTTTATGTTCATTAAATGCTGTAGATTATTTTACTTTTTTCCTGTAGTGTTTTAAGTTATTTAAAATTGTTGATATTTTATCCAATTATAAACATAAATTTAAATGGGTGTATTGATAAATTTATAATTAACTTGTAATTGTACTACATCCAAATAAAATGGTATACGTCTTTATACATACAAAATTCAACTAATGAGTGATTCATTACTATATCACTGGAATCACTAAATCTATAAAATTTTGTAGACAGGTTTTTGTTAGCCCCTTGGTGCAAGCGAAATAGTTATTTATGCACCTAGGAAGTAAAGTAAGCCATTATTCCCTGAGCGAAAAAGTTGGTTCTTGAGGCGAAGCCGAAGGAACCACGGTTCCTAAATCCCGAGGCGAAGCCGAGGGAATTAGACCTTTTCATTCCCGAGGCGCAGCCGAGGGAATAACACTAATTGGCTCCCGAGGCGAAGCCGAGGGAGATAATTATCGCGAAGGGAATAATGACACTTTACTCACGAGGTACATACAATATTTTATCTTCAGTAGGAGTAAATTCACATTTTCGTCCATTGCACAGTTTTCATTTATTATTTTAATAAATAACAATAATTATTAGCAATTTTAATAGCAGATATAAGAGATTCAATATTAAAAATAAATAAGAATTGGAATTGAACTCAAATAGAAGGTTATTTAGATGCAGGTTATAAAGAAACATAAACATGATCGTAAAAGCAGTGACGCCAACCTGATTTTAACAACTTCATTACATTTACCATTCATTTTCTGCTATTTATAAAATAATTAAGTTGCAATCTTTACTTTTTCGCCTACTTTACTTGTTCGCCCTAATTTTTACTTTTTCTCCCTACTTTTTGATTCAGGGAAGAAAAGACCTGCTTTAGTTCCTCTAAACTAATCCAAAATCATAACTTCTTCTTCCTACTGGAGATTAATAATATTTTTACGGTCCATCTTCTTAATTCAATATAATAAGGCAATTCAATAAGTCCATATCTATGAAAATAATTGCACTGGTATACAGTTTATAACGAACATGATTATTTCTCTTTTGTATATGATAAAGATTTGAAACATTATCAAGTGATAATGTACATTATAATAAATTATACAAATATTAATGGTTATACTTGTTGAATTAGCGCAATATTTTTAATTTTATTAATAAATCATGTGACTGTATGCGGCTTAAAGTTGGCTATACACGAAGAGGAAATCCTTGAGGTTTGGACTGCACAGTTCAGACCAGGAGGAATTCCTGTACGTGTGTGGAGGCGGCCTTGAGGCCTCCTGAGGACTGCAGCAGTCTACAAAATCCCGAACAAAAAAAAAAATTTCGCAAAGGCCGGAACTTCGCAGTCAAATGCGGCGTGTATTGATTTGATGACAGTAGGCCTCGAGGATTTTTGAAGTCTGTTGTGAGAAAGGCGAGGGTTCGGTAGAAAACATCTCAAAAAAAAGTGGAGGATTTTTCATTGAGGATTTTCTCTTCGTGAATGGTCTCCTTGAAAGCATGATGAAACTGGTGGCAAATGTTGCAGTCTAACAACTTGCATTAAATTTCTCATATACAATCTTATTTTGGCAGTCTCCATTTTCTATAATTGAGTGCCAGTACCAGTACCTTAAGACAGGATTAAGGCAAATTACATAATTTCATTGGTATTCAAATGGAGTACATTAACAAATTTTTGCATTTACGGAGTATACATTAACAAATCGCCGGAACAGCTTTAACAAAACAATTTTTTTGCTCTTTCTTGGTTTTAAAGGGAAAGGGCCCCCAAAAACTAAGTAAAGGATAATTTTTTTTAAAACCTATATACTTATACAATCTTTCAATATCTAAAATTACAATATATTTTTTAAAAGCAGCTATATAGTAAATAGTCAACAGAATAAGTAAGTTCTGTACCGAGTGTCAAAAATGCCCACCAATATTTAGGCAATTTTCTTTTCCTCCATCTCTCGTATTTTACTTTAGCTTATGCTAAGTACTCACAAAATTTAATGTAAATGTAAATGTGGTCCAGTTTATTTAAAGATAATTCTTTCTTTCTTTAGGAATATCAAAATTATTCCCTATTCCAACAAACATAATTTTTACTTAACTCTCTAAATTAAGGCAGTGGTAAATCTTTACATAAATTATGTTAATATTAATGTTATATAAATTATGTAATATATTTTTTATATTTAATTTTGAATCCAAGTAAGATTATAAGCTTCTTTTACAATAATAAAATAGTTCGATTATTTTTCTTTTACAAAGTATTTCTTTCTCTATCATAGCTTCTCCGGAAAACAAAGGATCAATGAAACCATTAGGCAGTCATCTTACAAGTACAGCACCAGAAGGTTTACGTTGGGAAGAGAGTAAACAAAAAAGGAGGATGCGGCGAGAGAAGTCATTGAGGGGTGGCGTCCTACAGGGTAACACCTCTGATCTGCTTCACTGCTTACTCTATAATTGATCCATAGACCCAAACAAGTCAAGACTAACCAATGTGGCTGCACTTCCGCTAGTCAACCCGTATAGTTTTTTTTTTTTAATCCAAATCTGTGAACATGTTTTGAAGGCTGTGCTTTTTACTTTCTCTTATATGTTGTAAAGTTAAGAGAAGGTATTGTGATGACGAAAAAATATTTCTTGGGATTTAAGTGGTATTTTTATGGAACCCTGAGACCAAACATTTGGTTTTATTTATTTATTTTTTGTCGGTTTTCAGTCCCCTTTGGACCAAGCTTCAGAACGCTGAAATTTGGCATACATATTATATAGAAATTGACTTTAGCATTAAATTTGGAAAAAATCATATTTCTTGAATACGATTCCAATGAATAAAAATAAAAATATTTTATTTTTCCCCATTTTAAAATCTAGCTGGCGAGATATTGATGAAAAAATGCCTGATTTGCTGAAAATCGAATTCTTTTGAAAACTTTCTTATCATGTTTAATGATAAATTAATTAAATATTATTGGTTGAAAATTCATTATTGTCAGAAAGTTTTGTTCGAGTTTGTCTCTGTTTCTAATCTTTATTTTTTGAAAAGATATAAGCACAATTATATAACCCATTGTTAAATTCAATCAATAGTAGAGAGAGTAAAGTCGGATGTCTTATTTTTAATGTTTTCTAATGTTGATACAACAGTATTTAGGAATAAATCTTCACGTAAGATTAATTTTATTATTAGTTTTATTGAAAATAACTTAAGCGGGGTTTTTTTCACCCTGTGTTGTAGCAGTATTTACAACGTCTCAATAAAGAGTGATTGCAGGTAGGATGTTTGTTTGTACATAAGCTTATTTTACATTAAGTCGAAGATTAAATTTGATCTTATGACTAAATGAAAATGTTTAATTCTAAGATTATTACATAACATTATGGCTCCGGTAAACACAAATATTTTTTTTGTTACTTATGCCAATAAAGAATTTGTTTTTAAAAAAAAAGAAAAAAAAAGAAAGATTATTACATGATCCGTCGTTTACTGATTACCAAATTTACGATAATATTTATTTCAGTTACCTTTATTAAGATAAAAAAAAAAATACTTAGGGATGGATACACCTATCTTCAATACATTGTATAGAAGCAATTTAGTGAACTATTTACTCGACCAGCGTGAAAAATTGATTAACAATGAAAAATCGAATTTCCAAACTTTAAACTGATATACATCAGATCAGCAGCTTAACAGGCTTTAATATTTTCCTCAACCTTAAACCATTATTTCCTTTGAAATGGTCGATTTTTCAAAAAAATAAAATCTATAGTGATTGAATAGTTCTTTTTAGAAAAAAAGTGAATTTTAAACGAGTCCCTTCTTCTTTAAGGATGAGGTTTCGAAGGATTATTTGTCGGTATGAAATGCGTGGATAAGAGGAAGCGAAGGCAGGTATTTCACAGGATTAAGTGAGGCGTAAAGAGCTGTGTCAGTAGACAGGGGTCCTCCGGTTCTTTGTGCGTTTCTAGTCAGTGAAGGTTGCTGGAGTTGAGGAATCTTTCCTAGTTTCTTCTTAAGAGGCGGTATTTGGAAAGATGGGTCAGGTTCTACCTTCTCCTCTATCGGTTCTTATGTAGATGAATTTTTTCCTCCGGGGAGACCGGTGCTGTCTTGCTTCTGGGCTAGGACCTGAAACGTTTCCTGTTCACTACGTGACTCGATCACTGGACGCATCTTAAAACAAGAGAACTGTAATTATATCGTTCGAAAACGAGTATCTTTAAAACTGATGCGATGGATCATTTTAATCCTGTGCCAAGTAGCCGCAAATACCTGACTGGTATTCTTTTAAGAAATGATAATCGAACAAACGTGATTTAATTGATCTAATCTAGGAAATAAATAGGTAACGCTAATTCCAGAAATATTCGAACTTTGAAAGCCCTATAATTCGGGAAGTTTTGGACGAAAGTATTTTTAAATTTTTTTGTTTGATAAGGATTTGACCTCTACTATAGATGGGGTTCTCAATTAAGAATTTAAAGTTTCCCTTTACAGGGTTATTCCAAGGGCACTAAGTGTTTATAATAGATGTTTGAAACCCTCAACTTTTACTTTGGTGATTTTCAATGAAACTGCATAAGTAAGGAATAGGGCACTCCCACACTTTTTGAATGCCCTTTACATTTATCTGGCCAACTTACCGGAGTGGTTAAAGAGGTTTTATAGAGTTCAACCTGTAATGAAAAGTAATTATATTTTATATTTACATTAATAGTGACCACGTTAATAATTTCTAGCTGTCATCATCTCCTCAAATTTAACTTAAAAGAAATGCTATTATGGTCTAGGTTTCTAAACTTTAATTGAATCGTGCTTATTTTTACTTTAATACCAAGAAAATAAATTGAGAATGAACTGTAAGAACCTTTTAGAAATGTAATTACCTTGAATATACATACTTACACAGTACAAGTTTTTTCTATTTATTTAATTTCAACTCGAAGTAAAATTACCAAATGAACAAGAGGAATGTTTAACTACATGTAAAGCCATTAGTCTTAAACCCGTATACCATTAAATATATGTGAATATGCGTGTCGGGATACAGGGGTTGGTTATTTTAGGTTGGAATGCTGTAAAAATAGTTACATTGTAATAAAAGTTTGCAAGTATTAAATTGCGGCTAATGACCAAGTAAGGCTTTGCAGTGTAAGGTAGTAAAGGAAAACAGTCATTAAGACTTGGATGATGGTTCGTCGTTTTACGGTCGCTGTTTCAGACGTCGAGTTCGTCCTCAATGATTCCGATGAAGTTTCCGAGAAGCAATAACCGTAAAAACACCATTTTTCTACTATTTTGTCCCGGTTCATCGATTTTCTAACCAATTTCAAATAAACAATTCACCACAATTGCGTCATATTTTATTATTTTATAACAAAATAATTTGAAAACCAAATATATTTTATGATTTTATAACAAAACAATTTGAAAACCAACAAATATTTTACGACGTTATAACAAAACAATTTGAATATTAAAAAATCTGATAGACACAATTCGTACTACACTGCCTCATGTACTAGCACATAAGTACTTCGGTCAGTGTTTTCCATTAATAAATGTTTTGGGATTTTTAAAGTTAAATTTAATTCTTAGTGAAAATGTTATCAAAATACACATTAAATTTTTTTCCTTCCCGGCACCGGCAGCGAGTCGAAACCGACCTATTCAACACGGAGATAGCCAGCAAATAAACAGGTCAAGTGTGTGCTAGCCCAGCACACAGCGAGGGTCCGTAGGCCACACTGTATTGTTTAAGTAGTACCCTATTGATATGATTTTTAAAATGCTAAAAAACTTACTTTGAACTATCCTATGGGATGATATTCTCAAATCAAAATAATCAAACTTCTAATGAAGTAATTTTTTTGCCACTGAACCGGAAAACAACCATATAAATACATCGAAAAGACTATACTCATAAAAAAAAACGTATTTTGCCAATAAAAAATAAAATAATTTTCTTTTCAAAATTTCCAAAAAGTAGTATCTTTACTTTTGGTCGAAGAATGTTCAGGAATTTTTTCAGTTTTTTCACCCTTCACATAAGCGAGATAGGG
>KZ651251.1:638175-661271 GCA_001010745.2 Gerris buenoi | reverse complement strand
ATAAAAAAAAAAAAAAATAAAAAAAAAAAAAAAAAAAATACCAGTAGAGAGCGACCAAAATGGATGGGACCATTTTGGTAGACAGTATGATTTTTATGATCCTGAGTAAAAAAATAGTAGAAAAACATCAAATTGATGCTACTCTGTCTGTCACTTGAAAAGTTTTTTTACTATTCTTAAGTGGACATATTTTACACGAACTTCATCAAAATTGGAATCGGTCAAGTTCTAACCTCCATGAGACTTCACGGACGACGAACAATAAACAAGTTAAAAAAAACAACATTGTTTTTGACTTGGGAAGCATTAAAACGTAGAAAACTATCAAAATGTAACATAGAAATCCATCATAATACTTTCTCTATGTCTAGGTATATGAGGAAGTAAAGAGAATTGAATAAAGTTTCAATAATCATAAAATCATTATTCGAAAGTAGTAAGAATAATAATAGTAGGTAATAAAGGGTCTTTTTTCTGAATTATTTCTTGATTTTACTAGCCTTAAATCAGAAGTAGAATCATTGAAAAAAAAACTGTGCATTTCTAATCGAACTTCTAAGGAATTTCATCGTATCCTAAAAGTCTAAAAAACGCCTGCATAAACCGGTTGTTATAAGTCAAAGATCGCATGGAACTTACTTTATCGAATTAAAAATAATTAAATTAACTTTATAATTTTATTTCTAAGTATTTTTATCGTCTTAAAAAATTAAGGTATAACATAAATAACTCAGTTTTTTTTATGTTTGCCAAAAAACAAACTAGGTCTGTGTAGTGTATATATATGTATAAAGATAAAAAAACTCATCTCCTTCATAATTTTAAAAAGCGAATACTTCAAAATGAAAGACAATAATAAAAGATATAAAAATGAAGGAGTAATAACAATAAAAACCAGAAGGGTTCTTAAAGTTATAAAGACCAAGTTTAATGAGAGTCTGGGGCAAAGAGATTTCTACAACGGCTTGTTTTACTGTCTGTCTGCAAACTTCACTTGAATAAAAACATTCAAACACAGCTCCGAGCTAAGACGGAAAGAAAAATGCATTATTTTATTTTTAAATGAAAAGAAGAAGCAAAAATATATATTTATTATTTTTTTAAAAAAATGTTTACTCCATACAAAGGAAGGAAAACTGTAACATTGTAGATTATTCTATTAGAAATACTTATTACAGACGCGTTCACCAAGAAATTGTTTGAAGAGAGAATTAAAGTTTAAGCTTATTTTTTAACAAAAACAGATATAAAAAAACGGCTTTATTAATTGAAAGGATGTCTGAAGCGGCGAAGACGGAGTGATTTTCTTCCAAGAGTTCTCGGCTTCTCTTTGAAATTCATATTTCTATCCAACTGCCGTCATTAAACTTACCTTCAAGCTCTTCAACATCACTTAGATCAGTTTTCAAACACGTTTCTTTTTTTTCTTATGCCAAGAAATAAAATGTACAAATGTAAAAAAACAAACATGAATATTAGATTGGAATTTTTTGAATGGGATTATTATTATAGAGACATTGAAAAAATAAAATGTATACATTTAAAGCTTAAAAAATAATAACTTAAAAATTTGTTATTAGATCCTATAACGTCATTTATACATATAACATATTTTAATTATTTGTGATTTACAATTACAATAAAAGTAAAAATATGCTTTGTATTTTTTAAAGTTATTTAATATTTTATTGTAATTGTAAATCACCAATAATTGAAATATGTTATATAAGGAAAATTATTAAGTGTTTATGTCTAAAATCATGTAAAATTGTGTTTTAGATATATACATGACTGAAGATGACTCTACCTCTACCACGAGTCGAAACGTTTCATCGTAATGAAATGAGGTTTTTCTTTATTTAAGTATTGCTATTAAAAGCCTATAAGCCTAGTCCGGGTTAGTTGGGCAGGCATGCTCAACTTGTCAATATTTTCAATATTTTTTGCAAATGGCGTCGATATTTTATGGTTATTCTCCTAAAGATGTCCGTCATCTGAAAATTAATAATAAAGCATTGTTTTAAGTACAATTGGAATGATATCCAAAGATAAATAATAAGTTATGTCGTAAAAGTGTGTTATATTTGCTTTAGATTTTTTTGTTGTTTTTTCACTGCATCTATACATTACAGATGGAACTTAAAAATATATATTTGATCATCAATAACGTTGTATTATATTTTTAAGCAATTTTCACAACTCTATTAGGTTTACTCTTTCCATTGCTTAACTTGCCCTATGCCCTTGCTCAACTTACCCATACCATGGGGCAGGTTGAGCAACTATAAGGTTTTTCGCATTAATGATAATATTGTCTAAACAGATCAGAAATAATTTTATTTTCTGGAGACGTTTAAAGAAGGGTAAATTACTTAACTAACGTTGAAGGAATCAAGTAAATCTGATGCACCGTTTAGGAGTTATTAAAAAACACGATTTTATGCCATTTTTGACCCTAAATTGTCAAAATGTGACCACTAAATGAACTCCAAAAATTCTGGCCAACGAACTCATCCTTTCTTTTGATATTATTGACATTTTAAAATTTGTTTAAAATTTTTAAGTGCATCCTAAGGGGAGATATCGTCTGGAGTGACACATATATACATACATACATAAAAAAAAGTGTTAAAATTTAGGGATCGATTAATGGCCTGAAACGGATTTCCATGAAAAAAGTTTTCAAAAATTCGCATTACAAAAATTTTGAAGCTATTGCAATAACTTAATTTTCTTCGAAAATTCGCTAAAAATTAACCCTGCTGATGCTAATACACTAATGCCATTTTACACCATATGTCAGGCAAATGAGAAGTTTAGAAAGCTTTAGCTTAATTTTTTGAAAACAAAAAATTACCAGTCCCTTAAAATATCTATTGAAGCCATCATTAGTAGAGTAATAGAATGAAATCTAGACCGTTTAGCCTTCAGAGTAAAACCAATGAGAAATAAAATAAAATCTCTCTAAGAAGACTGACTAATTTGTTTATATTATTAAAAAATCGGTCCGAGACAACTCAGACAAACTTTCTCATATATGTACATTTAATTACTATTGGAAATTTCATCAAAAAATCATAAAAATAACTTTTCCCGGGCGGGGAATCGAACCCGGGCTCTCTCCATGCGCGTTTTAAGCTATTATCTCAGGAACTAGATTTTTCCCGGGAAAACGGCTTATATCATTAGATTCGTATTTAAATTGACTACATTTTAGAATTTTTTAATCAAAATCGTCGGAACCGTTTTCGAGAAATAATTTTTTTTCGTGTTTTTTCAGAGTTTTTGGGGGGTAGCGCCCTCAAATTTGGAGTTAAAATTCATTTCTCGATTTCGCCTCGGGGTATGATTTTTCTGAACGTGTATGTTAAATATCGTCAAAATCGGCCCAGTAGTTTAGGCTCCAGGCGTCTGCACAGACGACAGACAGACGACTGACAGACGACGGACAGACATTTTTTAAAAACCACTTTTTTGGATTCAGGGGACCTTAAAACGTGTAAATCCATCAAAATCTCAAAATCGAATTTTTGCGCCATCACAATACTTTCTCTTTATATGAGAAAGTAAAAAGCAATAAATGATTAGGTCGTTGCTATTTGGAAAACATCAAATCCTTTTTGTATATACAGACAACCCTTATTCGTAAATAATTTTCTTTACCACAATGAATAACATTCATTTTATAATTCAAACCTCTTGCTTAAAACTATAAAATTAAATATGCACATAAATTTTGAATTTTTCTTTCAACTAAAGTACATAAAAGTTTACAAGGTCAGGAAAAAACAACGTAGCCGATATTAGATTGGATCGGGACGAAGAAGAAACAGATGGAAAGTAATTATTGGTGGAAGATGTGACAGGTTTAGAGGCAACGAGGAACAAGAGAGAGGAGAAACAGCCTACAGGCTCTAGACTATATTAAGAGACGTTTACAAATGAGAGGCTGGTGGTCAAACAATGGCTAATGAATCCTTAGAGAGACAGGCCACAGCTCTAGCTGAGGTCCTTTCAAGAACTCCAAGCAGATAAAGGAATTCCTTAATCTCAAACAGTCAGTCCTGTCAGCCCGCCATCCCGAATCCATTCTCACATCCCATCAACCAAGTGAGTAATGAAACTTGTTGCGTGTTTAAAAAGCTTCTAATACAACATACAAACAACAATTATAATCCAGTCTCCATCATCTTAATATTAATTGTTATTAGTCTTCAACAGGACTCTTATTATTTTTTTTTATCCTTCTATTTTCTTAAATTGGCCAGATTCCATATGTTAATGGATTTCCATCCTTCTTACTATCCGTGAGAGAGGAACATAAAGCTTTATTTATGTCTAACAGGTTTATTAATTATCTCATACGTCTTTAATAAAGTGATACGATTAAAAAATTAGGTTCTTGAAACTAGCAATTCTATTTAGGGTTGTCATTAAAAAGGTGGATGACGCACCAACACGATTTAAATTAAATTAGTAAACATATTTTCTAAGCTTGCTGAAGGTGAAGGTATTCAGAATTTTTGAAAATTCATAAGAGAGTTTTAGTACAGAAAAGAAATTAAAATATACTTCTACAAAGGGAAACAGACTAGATAAATGTCTAATACATAAAAACGAATCTAAGTTTTTACGTTAAATGGATTATTGAACGAACACCTGATAAGTATCAATAAAAAGACCTTTATTGAAAATAGAATATTATAGTTTGTGAAACATCTTAAGAACTATACTTAAGACTTTTCTTATTCCAAGAGCCATTGTCCAATATCACAGTTTAATGATGGAACAGTTCTACTTGGTTAATATGAAATTTTTCTCCGATTCTCTTCTTATAATGGACCCTGCAATATGATAATTTTATTCAAATAGCCGCGGCTCGAGCCTGGTTCAAATATTAAAGTGATTTATTCCGGATGGAACCGAACATAGTTTTGGTTTAGCATATCCCTTCGCTTCTCCATAGCTTTCATCTTAGTCCATTGTTTCCTTTTAACTTTTTTCTTTTCATTTTATTTCTTTTAATTCCTTTTCCCACACTTGAATAAAAAAACAACATATTTTCTGAAGGCATAATAATTTATAAAAAATGAGAAGATGGTCCGTTCTCGTTTTTAATATTATAATAGCTATAAAAAAAAAACAAAAAAACTCGGAACTTAACAGACTATAATCAGTATAAATATTAATAAGCACGTTATGGAATAAAGTATACTAATAAGCGTAAACAAATGATTTCCTCTTTTTTAATAATCTACTTATTAATCACAATCACCCAATTGTAGCGGATCATAACTTAAAATCTAAAAGTACGCTCAACCAGACATAAGACAAGAAATAAGAACAAAGAAATAAGAACAAAGAAATATGACAAATATATCAATTTTATTTCTACTACTAATAAATTATCTCTTAAATAGACGCACTTCCCAACATTTTCAAACGGCTTTACAGAGAACCAAATAGAATCTGTGAAATATATATCATATTAAAATTCTTGAAATTTCCTTTGAATTTTTAAAATTTTGATAAGTGGAGTTAGATCCTTTACTACTGAACGACTACAGCTATAGTTTGCATAAAGTTATTAGAGAGTTTAAATAAGACTTTAAGTGGAATTAACGTCATACGTCTTTCCCATGACGTCTTATACGCATACGTACGTATAAAATTGTCGTACTGTGAAAAGACGTGATACTTTCATCTGTCACTGTTGTCGTATAACTTTTTTCACTTTTTTTTACGTTATTTGTGTTTATCTTCTAAAATACGAGAAATTTAAAACAAAACTGTCAAAAACAAAAAATATAACCCCCAATTCACTACGTCTTTTCTTACGTATTACTTAAACTCAATTATATGAAAATATACTTAGAATAATACTATATATAGAAGGAGCATAGAATCGAAATCCTAAGCAATTACTGATAAGAGGCTGAAGCCAACTTTTGCCGAGAGGTTGTGTCCCTTAGACCAGGGGACCAACATAACAACACTCTTTTTTTTTCATTTAAGCTGGAGAAGGTTGGCTACGCTTTAGTAACTTTCAAAGCCCGCTCACAAACGTCAAGAAAACAAGCCCTGCCATTGGTTATTGTTTACGTTTCACTCTAACGTCATTTTTTTCAACTCGCCCGGCATGATATAATAAACATTATTTATAGCATATTTCAAGCTAAAATAAGATATAACACAACAAAAATATTACAATAAACTAAACTGACTATCAATAATTATAATTTAATAAGAAAATTAAATTAAAAAACCGAAGGCAAATAATTTTAGAGTTATGACGTCACAAATTACAAAAATGAATTTGTAGAACGCAGATAAGGTACACAACCAATGTTCGCTTCAATGTTATCAGTGACCCTCCTTCTTATTATTCTATGAAAATATACGACATTTTGTTATGACGTTAAAATTAAAGAATCACGACAATCAAAAGTACGTCTTATTTAAACTTTCTAATATGGAAATCAGAAGGTGTCAATTGTTGAAAGAAACAGATTTATTTAGTGCATCTATAGAACGAACTGACAATTTTAATCTAATTTAAATCGATACGTTACATCGTTAACTCATTTGATATTCAAGGAAACGCCGGTGATGAATAATTACTACAATTGTTTCAAGTACAAAAATTTATTCATAAGTAAAAAAAAAAACCTAATACACCATAGTAAAATAAATCAGTAAATACTATGATTACATTTAAAAAATATAAATGAAAAATGTATAGGTTCTGAGCGAATTCTGATACAAACTAACCAACATAAACTAAACATTTTAGTGTATGTTATACCAATACGTAAATCTTTTTCTTGAAAGCTAAACACCTGACTTGACTACGGAAATATATATTTTTTCTCCTTTCCTAAAAGCTGGGAAGCTCCCCCCTTCCTATTGGCAGGGGATACCCCTGCCAATAGGAATGGGGCGCCCTTGAGTAAAGATAAGGTTAATAACGATAAAGTTACCGTCGCATGTATGATTATTTTTTTTGTAGCTCCCTAAACATTGAGTAAGGGAATGTATCTTGTAAGGTTAACTAAACTTCATTTGAAAATGTCAATGCATATTACGAATTATTAAACAAAACATATTCTTAAAAAACGTTATTTTTACATTATTGTTAGGTTACAATAATTAAATAGATAAATCATGAATATCAGGAACAGTTATTTAAATTGACTATATCAAATTAATTCTGAAACAAACCCTTCGCACAGTATTATAAACATCTAAATTATATTATATTTTAAAAAAATAAATCAGACGAAGAAAAAAATATAATAAACACACACACAATTATATATATATAAGTTAACTTTTAGAATTGAAAGATTAACTTTTTAAAAAATGTTTTTATTTTTTATTACAAGTTACTTTTCTACAATTTGATTTAAGTTAACAAAAATGAATTTTACAACTATTAATGATTTAACTTACATATAGTTGGAGCCACGAGAAACCTAGACTAGCGCNTTTCAACTTTACCAACCAATTCTCTTATTTCTTCCTCTTCTTCTTCTTGAACGTTTTGCTAAACACTTGACTGTGCAGTGTTGCCACGCTCATCATACCTTGTAATTAAATCACTATACTCCAGTACCTTATATATATATATATAAATATATATATTTCAAAAAATAAACTATACTAATAGATAAAACCAGGAAATTTGCCTCAATTATAACGAATTAATGGCAGCAATTAAGATGATAAATCGGATTTGAATTTATGCCCAACATTATGCTTAGGAACGGAGTCGATTAGGGTTTAGGAGCCTGAAAAATACGGGATATAGCGGGTCGCCTGAGGTGTTGAGGAACATAAAATAAATATACACAGACTGGCATCTGTTTTATAGAGGTGATAATATAGCATTCCAAAAGATTCCCAAGCTGTAAAACATTAGCCTAAAGCGCTGGCTCCAATGAATCTCACACTCTGGACCGCTAGAATATTTTATTGACTCGTTAAAAACGAATTGAAAATATATAATGTTAAAATTAAATAAATAATAAGATAGATTAAAGTGTAGGTATAAAGTAATCTGACAGTCCTGCCGAAAATGATTGAGCCAAGAAAAATAAGAGGCTAAATTTGAACTGGGAAAGTTCATCCATTTCTCTTGTTAGGCAAAAGTCTCCTACTAAAAGTAACATATGGATTGATGAACTCAATTCTAAATTAATTTCAAATACGAGGTTCAATTAGTCATATGGATGCCATATGGACATAGGTTCCTAACTTTGAATCATTGCAGGATTTTTATTCTACAATATACACAAATAGAGACAGCTACCAAAAACAAGATTTTGACTTAGTGGTTAGAAATAACAAACAGCAACGTTTATGTAGGGCATTAATAGAGTCAAAATTGATCAGTGACAAAGATTTAATCAACTTGGCTTATATTGTAACCTATAGCGTGGGTTTCCGTGGCAGAGTCTCGAAAATCGCAGATCATCCGGAGGAGACCACGTCAGAGATTTTGTGAATCCAAAATTTATTGTGACTTTCGGCATTTGCAAAACTGAGAGTCAGTCATCATGAGTAACTCCCTTGAGAATTATCTCTGCAATGGGTTCGAAACTTAAGGGTTCTTAATAAGGATGATAAGAACTTGATAAGTTTCCTATTGCAGATCTAGATACACTTATTATGTTGAATACACTGTTCCTACATTTAGTTTCTAAAACATACTGTTTTAGTGAATTTTAAGAAAACATGAAAGTAACGAGTGCATATTTTTTCAGATCAGCCCTGAAGGATGATCCACAATGGCACCATGAACATCACTATACTTAGTAGAAAAAAGTCGATTAAGAGTGGTGAAAGCCTTACAATATTTACTGTAGTTTGCCTGCATGGAGTAGATTTATTTAAGGCAATAAAATAATCAAGGGTATAATAAACGTTGTTTAAAATAAACAATGTAACTATGTAGTGAATTATTGACCATAACTCACCACATCAAATGTAGAGAGACGTTCATCAGGACTTCATGCGGATAATCCCTGGAACAAACAAAAATATGTCTTAAATTAATAAATATTAAAAACAAAAACAAAAAAACTAATAGACACAAACATAACATTACTTTAATACGAATAAAATTACATTTATTATAATAATCAAGGCAATTGCATTATTTTGTCTGTATATTTGTCTTTCAGTCATTGTATCATTTATAGATACAACTTATTTTATAACTCCTTTTATCTGCTCCCTTTAATTGTTATTGAGGTGATAATATTTTCTTGTGTTTTATTTAATCTCTTCTCCCCCTTATGGACATATTCAGGCCAAAAACGATGATAATCTTATGAACAATCATTTAACAAGCAGAAACAATCATTTAAAGGGCAAAACATACTATATTAAGTTTTGCTTTCAGTGGGGCATAATTATTATACTATAAGGATAAACTTAATTTTGGCATTTCAAGTGAATATATATATGTCTCTAGAGTTATAAATCATGTGATCTAGATCTAGATTCTAGATAATTGTTGTATTGTTTTAAGAACGTTAGTCATATTTTAAATCTAAAAACTACCAACTGGTTTTTAAATAAAAGTATCGTAGCAAGGTAAAAGATACAGAGGTATGGGGTATTACTTGCTTTAGTACACTTAGATTTGAAAATGTATATTCCTGTTTTTAGTCAGTAGAAAAATAAATATTATGATTTATTTTTTTCCAATAATCAGTTGAAATACTGAATTTGTTTTAAATGCTACAATTTTTTGGTTGTAAGTAATAAATAAACAAAAAAGAAAAAAATGTTTTTGACACTAGAGGGTCATCAAGGTCCTGAGATAATAATGTCAGGAAACGGCAATTTGGAGGCAAGCCAGATTGCATAGAAATACGTTTAGACTAAACTTTGGGCCTAAAACTAAACTTTAGGGGTGAGTGTGTAAAAAGGAGGATTGGGAGTAAGGTCACGATGAAATGCGAGGCAGAGGAACCGATACGTAGCCGATAGCGTTAGCAGGAAAAGAATGATGGAAGAGTTTTAAAAAAGAATCCACCTGGAAAGGATAGATGGAGAACACGTCCATAAAGGCTCTTGGGGTGACTTACAAGAATGGTAACCATAGCTAATCCTAGATGGGCCTGAGCAAACGACTCCAATATAACTAGAGTTAAGGGATCCATTGTATAGAGTCAGGTAACTCACACGGTGACTACAACAACCCAATATACAAACACAAGCAAACCTTAATCACTCCACACAAAACAGTCTACAATAAGCACGAGTAACCTTACCTCATACAATAAGACACGGCCCATAAACAGAAAGAAACACAAATGGAAAACTCGTCACTGAGACACCTTCTAACCAACACACACTTTAGTAATAACATATTAAAAAAAATAACAACCCCTAAAGTTTGCCTTTTGTAAATCAAAAACGTCGTGTTTGCATTCAATAAAAGCATCAAAGAATTACGATAATACAATTTTGATTATAAAACTCCAAGATAATTTTGCACTCTTATGGGCAGGACAACTCTGAGAACCAAATTCAGCGGTATATTAATTGGAATCGTCTGACATCAACAAAACTTAAGGTAAATGTTATTAATTATATAAGTTATCATAGGAATCATTTTATTATGATTGAGCAAATTCATTTTTGGGTACTTCTTTAGATTGTTACTCCCCTGTGATTTTTTAGATTATAAATAACTTTGACTCAATAACTATTAAGACAAAGGGATGCTTAGTGTGATGTACTTTGGGACAAAGGGATATCATAATTCTGTTTTTATAGGGGAGCAACAGAAGAAAGAAGAACATTCCGTACACCTTCTTTAGATTGTTACTCCCTCTGTTTTTTTTTATAAGGGGAGTAACAAAGAAGTGCCATTTATTGTACTTAATAGTCATATTGTTAATCGTAATAGATAATGGTATTATGCATTTTTTAAAGAAGTCTTTTTTATTCATGCAGGTCAAAAAGTTATTACCTCCAGTATATGGGAGTAATAATAATAGTAATTATGGGGTAATAATTATCATGACCATATTAAAACTATGTGGGTAAGGATATTTACTTATTCATATAATAACATAAATATATTTGCATACATTTATTTGGTTTATTAAAGATAAATTATCCCTTAGTAATAATCCCATTAATAAGTGGTAAAGATCAGATTTAAACAGATAAATAACATATTTGGTTTTTATCACGCAGTAAACCAAAAGATTTTTATAAAAGAAAGGGAGTGAAAATAGTTGGGGTGTAAGAATGCGCATCAATCGAACAACAGATTCTCAGATTTACGGTCTCTAGGTCCATCGAGTTACAGCGGAGGATTGTCCATGATTTTTTTTTTTTTTTGTTTCAAAATGCAAGAGGGGTAAATGAGGGAAGAAAGTCAACAACTAATAATCTAGGTATAAATATAAACAATCAGGGGATTATTTAGATCTTTCGGCATATTAGGGCTTACGAACCTTTAAAATAAAGGAGATAAAGCCAAAGAATTTATTTAGTTATTTCGTCACCATGCCTTCAGGGCGAGACAAAAGAGATCTAGAGAGGTCGAGAATCATTAATTCGACTGCTCTGAGATCCGGGCTCGAGGGCATTGTATCGACAATACGATCCCGAGACATAATTCAATAGTTTTGTACAGACACCCATAACCTGTAACCCACACGTGGTGTTCCACGTAAATATACTCCAAGAAACCAAAACATACACACCGATAGGAAAACATCGTTTCACAATAGCCACTAAACAATACAGTCACTATAACAACCCCTTAAACAAGTCTTTAAACCAAATAAATCTAATTAAAACATTTAAATTACACAAAGTTACACTCTGCATTAAAATAGAACGATAAATAATATGGCGAAACAAGACAATCCTGGTGCCGTAATGTTTGTTCATATACAACAAATGTAGACTGATTGAGCAACCAGTTTGAATGAATTATTCAAACTAAGTGGTAAAAATACTCAAGAGGTGTTGAGCATTCAACAAAATGATCTCCCAATAAAGTAAGTTCTTGATGTTATGAGTAATTTCGATCTATACTTTGTACAATTTTTATTTTACATTAATATTTTTAATGTCCGACTCAGTTTGAATTTGTAATAATATTTGCTATTTATAATAGCCTTAGAGTTGAGGAAATCGATAAATTATAGTATACGTCATTTTATGAAATTGAAAATCTAGGAAAATACTCAAAAAGAAATTCGAAAATAAGGTAATGTGGAACAAAAAGTCTGGAAGTACAAAAAGTAATCTCATTATAAGGGTTCTTCCACTAGTGGTGTAATTTTTAGACCCTTTCATAGAATATACCATTCACAAAATGTATACAATTTGTTCTTTTTGTTAATAAAAAAAAAAAAAAAAAAAAAAAAAAAAAAAAAAAAAAAAAAAAAAAAAAAAAAAATCAAAATAAATTCCATGCAAACATTCGTGCATAATAATAAAAAACACATTAAGGATTCAAGTATAAATATGTATTATATATTCAAGTATAAAAGCACAGAGATTTAACTCTGACTATATAATAGCCCTAGGAAGTCTTAGGACAGTATGCATGATAACATTCTCGTATACTAACCCACGCATCTTTACAATTTTCTTCGTCTGATCGTTACTTAGATTTAATTTTTTATATTTAGTACCATAAGACACTTTTAGAGGAGAGACTTCTTTATTTATTCCTTAATCTGGTGGCTTTGCTGCTCATTTAAAAAGAGAGTAGTTTTGAATGCTGATACTAAAGAAGCACTTAAACTTGCATCATAAACAGTTTATTACATTTTAAACATGGCTTCATATCTGCCAGAGTGATTGGATATCAGTGTAATTCTATTTGCTTAAAATCATTTCTGTTAACAAAAATAATAAATACATATGTATGTACAATGCGTGATGACAGATGAATCATATGAAGTAAAATATCTCGAAGAAAAATCGGAATACGCAAATGTGAATAAATAAAATTAATTCAAAAATTAATATAAAAAAACAATCACCTATGGCACAGCATAGATTATAAAACTTGTAACACGTGAGTAAAGAAAAAGAAAAAAAGAAAAACAAAAAAAGCATAAATAGATTTGAGCCGGTAATGACATGTTCTCCGAGCTGAACATTTGTTTTTGGTGGCGTGCGTGGGAACCCTTGGCAGGAGAACCACAAGTGAAATAGATTTGCCTTCTCCGAGTTCTCTTATTGGCCACATCAATAAGAAGAAGGCTTGGGGCTGAGGAGGCTCTACAACCCAGGGATAATGAGAGCGCGTTAAGTCCAACAGGACGGCTCTCCGTGTCGGAGCCAGCCCGCCATCCTAATCTACGTCTTATTAACCTCACTCTCAACTCCCACCTCACACACATCTTCGAGATTTTACAGCTCGTCGTTAAAAGAAGAGAGTGCAGAGGGAAATAATAAAGGTTACAATAGCAGTTTCAAGGGACGGTTAGCTAATTTATTGAAATAATCAACCTGGGTGAAACAAAATTACACGGATTGGACAAACAGCCATTGGAGAGAATGGACATTTAAACCTATCCTATGTCAATAATCAATGGGAAAAATAAAACAATGGTCGGAAACAGAGATTGTCAAACCCGCAATACCTCTACTTTATCATTATTTATGTACATAAATTATGCATTTGCTATTGGTTGAAAACTCCAACCTGAAAATATGTCAATGATGGTTTAAGTTTGTGGACTGTATACTCTTTACAAAGTGTCTCTTGTGATAACACTAATGACAGATGTAGAATATCCTTCAGTAGAACTTCATTAACATCCTATTAACACATTATTAACATTTTTTAGACCTCCTATTAGAGTAATGATTAGAGCTTTCGACTATTACAAAAAAAGTCCTGGTCTTGCTACTCTTGGAACAACTTGCTCAAAATATATCAATATGTTGTATGATGAATGATGAACATGAATGAATGAAGGAACAATTGAACCGATGTAAAAAGCAGCTATATGTCATCAAATTATACGAAAGCTGGTTGGATCAACTCTCTCATTAATGAACTAATTTTTATGAAAGAGGTGCCACAATGGGTCAGATTTTTATGTTATCATAACTGCTACGCATTTATGCTTAGTTTTTTGTTTTTTTTTTCTTTAAAATACATATAGTCAATTTATATAAAGATTGGTTGGAGACATTTAGCAATTTGATTCATATGCTTCTGTAAGTCGTAAGTTAGAGTGCTTGATACAATTTTAGAGGTTGGAGATTATAGGGTACTCGACAGTCAATACTCTAATTTTTTACAAGGAAGTGTTTCACACTTTGTTTTGTCTGAAACAATTTATCTTTCTCAAAAACACTCACTTTAAAAAGTTAATACAATGGGGAATGGGTTTCAAAACAAAAGCCCAGGGCTCAAACCAAGGGACAAAAAAATCAGGGAAATAATATGTTAGATAAATGGCTAAACTTGAGGAGTGAATACAGCGAAGATACAAAACCTTACAAGAGGTCAAAGTGGCTGTACACTCGAAAACAATCCAACATGGGGATCACATCTACAACTCTTACTAAAGAAAAACAGAAAAAAAAAATCAAAGGAATCCAGTCACTTGTTTACTGAACACCAACAAAACATAGCATATGATAAAGATAAGAAACAACTTTTTTTAAAAAGATAAGAGAAATCTTAAAACACAGGGAAACAGTCACTGGGAACCCCTTTCATCTCCTACTCAATGAACGATACCATCTGGGATCGTTCAGGGACTGTAGATAAAAAAAACAACCCAGTAATTGAAACAAAAGTAGACTGTAAAAAGGATCTTTTAATAATCTAGTAGTACAGTGTACGAAATAATAGTTTATATTACAATAGTATCACTGTAAAATTAATAAAATTGTAAAAAGATAAAATCCCTTCCAATGAACCCATTAACATTGGAACCCAGTAGCTATCCTCCCATGATAGTTTGTTGCTTTTTACTATTGCCCAAGTCCTATTATTCCTGTAGTACCATGAAACTATGAATGGAGATATGGAGACGGAGATACAAAACAACCGATTTTTAACTATTGTCTCATCCTCACAGTTTGATTAACAATGCTTTACGATCCTAAACCCCAATGTAGTACGAACTAATCTATATATATAAAATCCAAATACCACTCACTGACACATCACGATATCTCTGAAACCACTGGACCTACGACCATGAAATTTTGTAGGTGTGTTCCTCTTACCTCCTAGGTGCTCGCTAAGAAATATTTTTAAAATCCGCCATCTTGATTCAAGATGGCGGCCATTTATATACAAAATTCGACAAGACGATATCTCCGGAACCAATTGTACTAGAACCTTGAAATTTAGAAGTTGGCTTCCTTTTATGAAATTAGTAACTTTTGATAAATAGTTTACCAATCGGGCATTTTGATTCAAGATGGCGGCCATATATATATAAAAGTTAACGAATGTATGTTCTTTATAAAAATCTACAGTTGTAGTCAGATCTTGATGAAAATTTGCACAATTGGCCTACAAAGCAAGGGGAAAAAACTGTCAACATGAATTTTCGAAATTTAATTTTTGTACACAGGGGTACGGGGTACAAATGTCAAAGTAATGAATACCCTTCATGATGCATATCGTTGAAAAGCTCTTTAAGAGGACAGTAATTGTTGTTATGTACAGTTTTATCATATTTTCACTTAGGAGGGGGGTAAAATTGAAAAATATAGCTATTAATCTATATATATAAAATCCAAATACCACTCACTGACTCACTGACTCACTGACACATCACGATATCTCTGAAACCACTGGACCTACGACCATGAAATTTTGTAGGTGTGTTCCTCTTACCTCCTAGGTGCTCGCTAAGAAATATTTTAAAAATCCGCCATCTTGATTCAAGATGGCGGCCATTTATATACAAAATTCGACAAGACGATATCTCCGGAACCAATTGTACTAGAACCTTGAAATTTAGAAGTTGGCTTCCTTTTATGAAATTAGTAACTTTTGATAAATAGTTTACCAATCGGGCATTTTGATTCAAGATGGCGGCCATATATATATAAAAGTTAACGAATGTATGTTCTTTATAAAAATCTACAGTTGTAGTCAGATCTTGATGAAAATTTGCACAATTGGCCTACAAAGCAAGGGGAAAAAACTGTCAACATGAATTTTCGAAATTTAATTTTTGTACACAGGGGTACGGGGTACAAATGTCAAAGTAATGAATACCCTTCATGATGCATATCGTTGAAAAGCTCTTTAAGAGGACAGTAATTGTTGTTATGTACAGTTTTATCATATTTTCACTTAGGAGGGGGGTAAAATTGAAAAATATAGCTATATCTTATATAAAAAGAAGAGTATCCGTATGAGGGTATGTCTTTTATCCTAATTTGATGAATATTTACACACTTTTTCTTCAAAACAAGGTGAAGGTCACTGCCTACATGAGATTACGAAATTAAAATTTTGGTACACAGGGGTACGGGGTACAAGTAATGAATACCCTTCATCTTCATGATGCATATCGTTGAAATGCTCTTTAAGAGTACAGTAATTGTTGTTATGTACAGTTTTGTCATATTTTCATTTAGGAGGGGGGTAAATTTAGGATATTTGCAAATTATCTTATCAAAGAGGAGGGGGATATAAGTAGGAGGGATAGAATCTAGATATACTATCATAGTTAAATAATTTGTATGCTTTCCTGGTAGTTTATAAACTTATCAAATATAAAAACACTCCGTAGCGAAGCACGGGTATCCAGCTAGTAAATTATATTTTAAAGAAAGAAAATAAACGAGTTAAAAAGTGATCATGCCAGGCCCCAATAATACCCGATTTTAAGAAATTTAAAAACTCATTATTTTAAAGATAATTATAGGATAAAAAATTATGGAGGATAAAAGATTACTGGCGAGTTCTCACGCAGCTGGAATTCCCTTTAATTCGAACCCTAACAAGACGTCACAAGGATTTTAGAAGTATGATTAAATATTGAAGTATTTGAACTGAATATGAAAAAAGAATAGAATTATAGTTTGTGAAAAAAATTACTTCGTAACAAGAAATAAAGTTTTCATGTGAAGATAGGAAAAAGGCCAAAATTATTGGAATTGGACACGAGAGGAAATGCAGAAGTAAGGTTTACTCTACTTGTAAGATTCTAAGTGGTCAAGGAATGGCTTGAGATGGGAATGATGGCCTAATTGGTGAGCCACAGGACTAATTAAGGAGCTGCCACTGTCCATATCCATTTCATTCGTGCTCCTAACTACTTCTTCTCAGCTCTTTCATTTACATACTTATTATTGTATAATACCTCCCAGAGTACTGGCTATTTTATTAACTGTAGACCCATGTACAGCTGACATGCTAGGAGCTCATTCTTTAATACAATTTCATGAATGTATTTTCTTTCTTTATTTTGTATATTTTTTTCAAACACGCGAATATCGTGGATTTTCAAAGGGGAAAAATACCTAATGTGCATACCTATATATCTCAATACAAACACTTAATGCAAAAAAATTAGCCTATTCTCGCGTAAAAAGTTGTGAGATCGTAGGATTAGCCATGTCTTCTTCTATGCAAGTAAACTTCTGCTAGACCTAATTTATCTAGTATTATAAGTAAGTGATGTTAGTCTGGCCCTCCTCTCTATACTCAAACATGTTCTTTCCCAAATCAGTCAACACGTTAAAATTTACAAAAATTTTCTGACTTGGCAACGACGCAACACAACAAGGTTAAAGACTTTGTTGTTGATCAATTTATATTCTCCCTACAGCTCTGCAATGTCTTATAAAACTTTGTATCCTCGCGCTATGTAATTTCTAAGTAAGAAAATGTTGCCCGGGGCACTTTTGTGCACACTGTGTCCCAGATTGTATACATTAATATTATAAAACAAGTACGTAGAATAAGAGACAGAAAAGGAGAACAGTAAAGTTGAACAAAAATGTATAATACCTTTAAACTGTTAAAAACAGTTTAATGTAATATTGATTAAAAAATACATTAACTAAAAAGCTATCTGTAATCCCTAGGCTAAGAACATCAAGTTTTCACACTGATGATATCATCAAATTGATAGTGAAGTGGTAAAGTGGTCAATTCCCCCATCCTGTAATATTCTTATTCTTATGATGTGCTAATTGGGGAGTAAATGAAAAAGCATCCTTCCTAATCCTCTTGTACAACTCCTATCCTCCAGGTAACCCTCCAAGACTAAACTTTGTTATCTCAATGTAAGCTAATTATGCATCTCAATTCTCAATATAATAAGCTATTATCATAATTCAGCTAAGCTGATCTTTCATTCCAAGAAACATTAACAACTTACTACTAATTACAAAGGCATTTCGTTTTTCAAACCAATCCGACAATTTTGAGATTTAAATTGTTTTTAAATTTTTCTTTCTTGTAAGATGAGTTAGGTAAAAAAACCAGTGCTACTAATTTATTACGAACAGGATTACAATACTATCTCTTTCTCTCTTAACTTAATAAATGGAAAAAGTAAACAAGTTAATTGAATTTATCCGTTCGTACAATGAGTAATAAATTAAAAAGAAAAAAGTGCAAATACACGGAACCTTAATGAATAATGCATTGGCTTTCATTCAAGCGATTACTCGCTGAATTTACTATGTTATAACCAGCTCAAATAAAAAAAACTAACTTGACTAGATCTCAGATTCATTCATAAATACAACTCGAGACTGATTTGAATAAAAAAAAAAATACCAATTAATGTGACACGTTACCATTTCATAACTCATTCTGTTTTCGCTTAAGTGTAACAATCATGTTAAGTAACTTAAAATAAATGTAATGCATTAATTGTTTCTATTACTTTTCAAGGACAAATCTATTTACAACACACTATAAAAATATTTTATTTTTTTTCTTGAATGCGGATTTCCTTTTAACCGTTGGAGTTATTAATACATTAAAAATGTACAATAAAATCTTGAAGCATGATTATATATATGAATATGTATATACATATTATGTTTTTATAATAATTACATATGTATATTAAAAACAAAATAAATTTCTATTTTGAACTCAAAATACAACAGAACTATAATCTGTCAAAAAACATAGAAACTTGTTACTTTCCCTCTTTTCTACCCGTACACTTAAAATCGGAACTATTACCAAATAGTTTACCAAATTACCAAATAATTCCAACACGACGGCAGATATAGGTTGAAATATGGATGAATTATAAATTATTCCATCAAGTTGTAGCTTAAACTGTTAGATGCATGACAGAGACGGATAGACATTCAGCTAATAAACACGCAAATCCAAGAGCAAATAAAAGGCGTAACGAATAAATAGTTCATTGCAAAGGGTAAAAAGACTTAAAACTGACCTCAAAGTCAGAGTAATTAAATAGTTGTAATTGCGTCAAGCCCACTCAAACAGATATTTTTTGTTTAAATCATTTTTTGAATGGTAAATTTTTAAGCCCACTCAAACAGATTTTTTTTAATAGTAAATTTTTTAATATCTTAAGTAAAAAGAAAAAGAAAGTACAATAAAAATCAATTAATAATTAACTGATATTAATAAATAAAATGTTTTCTAGATAAAAAAAAGAGTAAAAAGGCTTCCCTTGAATAAGAAAAGAGGTTTTTAATGTTATCTACATACAAATGTTGCTACTTTTATTGTGTAATTGTTTTATGATTAATGAAATTAAAAGAAAGGAAGGAGAGTAGAGCCGGCAAGCAAAGTGTTCATTAATCATGAGCTAGACTGGTGTAATGTTTGTACTTATAATACGTATTATGTATTATCCTGTTAAAAAGTAGCCAATTACTCACTTTTAATTCCTTTGTCACAGAGCACAGCTTAGTAAAAATAAGAACTATAAACAATCAACATGATTAACTTGTATAAGATATATAATCTTTCCTAATCCCTCTTCTTACAACACCTTGGTCGAGCAATTATAGTGGATTGGGTGGATTTTTACTACGTTTTTATTAGCTTGCTTTCTTGTTCGTTTGTTTGTCCAGTACAAATCTTGCAATCGATTTCTAACTAACTTCCCGATTAGCTAATTTTAGAATAGCTCAGAACACGATGACCATGCATTATTTTAAAACTTTTATCCATATTTCAGCAAAATTTAATTCGTTTTCAGCAAATATACTGTATGGAAAGTTAGTTCCGAAAAAATCCGCAAGTTATTTGATTTATTTTGGTTTGTTCCTTTCTAAAATCTTGTTATCTTTGACAGGTTCCAAATATATTATTTATGACAGAAAATATAAAAACGCAGTATATAAAAAGTTCTTTTTATCTTGCAATTTGTTCATTTTATTTTTNAAAAAAAAAAAAAAAAAAAAAAAAAAAAAAAAAAAAAAACCTAATAGAGGAAGAAATGGATTTCAGTTAATATCAAACTAAAATGTAGATTGACCAATGTCCTTCTTTTAATATTTATTGTTAAAGCTTTGTAAAAATAGCTCTTTCTTTAACTATTATCTTATTTGATATATTACATATAATTTTTTTTTTTAAATCACTCCTAAGCATACCGAAGGTAACGAAAATGTTTATGACTGCGATTTCAAAAATTCCAAGAAATGAATCCGTTTCAGACATCAGGCCGCATGTTAGTAACCTTCTGCGCACATATTTTTCTCTTCTACATGGGCATAAACAGAGATTTATTTATACCTACATCTTAAAAAGTACTCATGGGTTCTTTTGTAGATATATGTGTAAATAAATGTATGTTTCTGCGCTTGTGGAAGAGAAATAAGTGTGCGCAAAAGGTGGAATCTTACATTGGACCAACTATGGATAAATTATGTCCCACTATCAACATTTTAGTACAATCAGACGATTAGTTTTTAAAATATGTTGGTTCGAAAACAATGAGTGACAGACAAGGAACCAAAAATGTTCTTTGGTGTTTGAAACGAATTTCTGTCTTGGAATCATCGACATAACATTGAAATCGGAGACATGGCGAATTATCGTTTTTCAGAACGATCGCATAACTTTCGTTACCTTCTGAAAGCTCTAATGCAAAAATACCATATTTAAAATTCTAAAAATGTAATAATACATGTTTAAAAAATTTGAAGTCATCTGACTACCAGAAATAGGTGGACAGTGGACGTAATACTGCAAATTCCCTACAAACATTAACAATAATTTATCAATTTTTAATAAAAATCACAACATAGCAAATGGATTTTTAAAGTATCAGCTGGGTAAATAAATAGGTATAATCTGTCTTCACATTTAATGTGAATGTGGTTAACATTGCACACATTAACTCTTCTTTAGCAACACAAAATAGTGTAGCATACATTGTCGTTTCAAACACTTTTATAACAGCGAATCGTTTAGCAGTAGTGTAACGCCTTATTTATTCTCACTTCCCCATAAGAAAAAAAAATAATAGGAAAATGGCATAAAGTAGAACGTATGTGGGGAGCTCTAAACTAGACACGTGGACAGAGGACAACCCTTAACATTGGTACAACTCTTCCAACACGTATGCTCCTAACAACCCCGTGTACCTTTATAATAGCAGCACGTTATTTGCTCAACTGAGCAGAAGCCTATTATTTGCTCGACTGAGCAGAAGCCCATTATTTGCCTATTAGTTTAAGGAAAGTTTGAGCAATGGAAACCTTTAAAGTTTTTGAAACTTCTAATCCTAGTTCCTCTCTACTTATTAACGAAATTTATTATTAATCATTATTAACAGCTAACATCTCAACATGAAATTAAGTTAAGAATACGACTAGTGCGGAGTTGTCCCAATTTATTTAATTAAATATTCCTTAAGTGGTACCATACTGAATAAGAATATGACATTTTATATATATATGGTGTAGTTGTTCAAACTTCACATATTTTTTTTTTTTTGACTTGCAATCTACAATATTATAATGAGGTTTAATAAATCTTTTTATTCTTATTAATCTTGCGTTGTAAAAAAGCTGCTCGATAATTCATATATAGGGTGAAAAAAACGCAGTTTTATTTAACAGAAAAATAACACTTTTTTTCTTATTTGAAATATCCTTTTTTTATATTTATGATTTTTTAAAAACATGTAAAGCAATTAATTGTAACGACGCAGAGCATTTTTTACCCTTCATTATTACTATAATTAATGGAATAAACGAGTATTTTAGAAACATCTTTAATAACTCTTTTTATGAATTATATTGTAAACATTTTTATTAATATATACATATTACAAAAATATAAAAAAAAAATCTAATTACCCTTTTTATCTTTCATTTGAATTTTTGTAACTTAAAAATGATTAAATAGTATAATAAGTACATCAAGGTCTTTGTTTATTGTGTAAAATTTTATATTATGATATCTTATATTTATCTAATCTTGATGATTGAAGAAATAAGTAATTCTTATAATAATTTAAAAACTTTATTTAAAAAATATGAATATAGTATTGAAGTTTAACAAAAAAAATAGTTGCCGGGTCATTAAGCAAGCAGCGATGCGTTGCGAAGAAACTGTTTAGCATAGAGCAATTCACTATATACTAAGGCGACGAGCTGTACTCTTTCTTTGTTATCTTATATCTTGATACCTGGTCATCGTACCCATCAACCAATATTCAGCAGGAAAAAGAATATGCCCACTTTTTTCTGCCATTATCCCGTCAATGAAGCACGAAGTAAACGCTAATATCTATTCCGATGAAGAGTTTACTCCTCTTTAATGCGGTTTATCTGATTCTTACGTTTCTAAGCGTTCTCACACTTTCTATTAACTGTAATTATCTACAATACTGATATAGTTTTGAATAAAATAGCCATTACATACAGATTATAATACTTTAAGTACCGCACATTATTTCATTCTTTTGGTCAATTTATTCATTATAAATATATACAGGGTGTTTGGTCGAAGAATGTAACAAAGGAAGAGGGCAGATTCTACCCATCATTTGCAACAAAAACACTATATATACCATGAGTCAATTCTCAATAGTTTCGCCACAATAAATTTTTTTGTTATTTTCGAAGGTACGTCCATTTTACTTTAAAAAATCGATTGCTGC
>KZ651251.1:619653-636767 GCA_001010745.2 Gerris buenoi | reverse complement strand
GTTTTCCACCCTTCTGGAGGAAAAATCTTGTACGTACCACGGGAGCAAACAGTCATAGTACCCTCGCTATAATTAACTCCCTCGGCTTCGCCTCGGGATTTAGACAGTATGGTTCCCTCGGCTCCGCCTCAGGAACCAACAATAACGCTCAGGGAGTAATGACTTTGTTTCCTCCCTTGGTGCGTAAATAACTATTTCACCTCAATTTATATTATAATATTTGAGAATATATTTTTTGGGACGGGAAGTTGAAAGCTACGTATAAAATCTACATTTAGAATTTATCATAAACTCGAGCTATCGATAGACAGGATATCAACTATCGATATGTCATGTCAAACTAATATCGAGATTGTGATATAATTTGTTTATGAATTGAATTGTAATTTTAAATTCATAGTTTTTCAATATCCAAGGACACGTGATTTTAATTTAAATTGTTTTACCAGAAATATTGAAAATACCAAACTTTTATTGATATTATCTAGTCAAATTTTAAGTGTTGTTTTTGTTTCTTTTTAAAATAAATTTTTATTTAGTGAATTTTAATTTGAAAATATAAGATCACCTGTTGCTTTTAGGAGATGAAACTATTAAGGACTATTAGAAAAGTTGCTTTAGCTACTCATTATAGATCTAAAAATACTACTTGTAGAGTGAGTATATTTAAATCTTTATAAGTAATTCATTAATTCACGTATCCTGATGTAGTTATTACAAGAAGTTGATTTGAATTTTAGAGATCATTGGATCATATTTTTGAGGGTACTGACCTTGTCTTTGTTCAGTGCTCTAGTAATTATATTTGTTATTTATATGATTATTTGGAATTAAAAACATTTTTGGGTTTTATCAATGGAATTAAATGCTGTACTTTTATTTGATATTTTCAATAAGTAAGCTCATACTAACTAAAAATATGTTTTCCTTAACTTATGAACTCAATTGAAAGCTGATGCAAAGTTATAAATCCTAGCAATGCTAGACCAGTATTTTTAGATATTTCGAGACTGGACACTTGAAATAATCAACTACAGTTTGCGAGTTATGATTTCTAAGTTATAAGAACTTGTGATGACAGTTTTTTGTTTTAAGACAAAATTTTATTTCATAGATATACCATACGATTGTTGGGTTTCATTAAATTACCTTAGTTTAGAGTTAAGTTAAAAGTTTTGACGTTTTACAAATTCATTTATTTAAATCTACAACTACAGGTTACGTGTTACGTTCAGCACGGGAAAACCCCGAATAATTAAAGTGGGGAGCCAATGAAAGGTCATGATTTTGAATTCTAGAAGATCGGGCCAATTAGGCAAACAAAAATGTTGCTGGCCCCACCCCTCCCACTGGCTTAGTGACTTTATTTTTTCCCTCATTTAGGTTGGCCAATCTGAGTGTCAAAAGTTACTACTTGTAGCATGCATAGTGTAGGTTGTAAGTTTATCTCTTCTTAAAAATAGAAGGAGGGTAGCTATCATCCGAAACAATTGCGACAGCATTTGCCAGTGTACCAACTGTCAATCACATTTGTCACTTTACCTTTACTGTCATTGATGGAGCAGCCTATAGACGAACTTGATCTACAACCAAATTGATCGTCTACTTGGTTGACAACATTTAACACAGATATTACTTTGCACAAAGTTTTCTACTGAAACTGCAGTTTGTTTGAGTTTAAAATCAATGAAGAATCGTTAACTGTTATACCTCATTATTATCATAAATTATGTGAAGAAGAGGCTCTTCCTATATTATATATATATATATATTTTTTTTTTCTTCAGAACGATCACATAGCTTCCGTTACCTTCGGTAAGCTCGGAAGCAAAATCAAATAAATATATATTAAAAGAAAAAAATGATGATATGAAAAAAATGATACAGTATAAAAGAAAATATGTATATAGTATATATGTATCTCTTTTTTTCTAAAGATTTCTCCTAAACCAATTTAAAATAATCTAAGCTATACCTATAATATAATGGCACTTAGATTGACCTAAGAAATAAAGATAAATAAAAATGAAATAACACTCAAAGAAAATCGAGAATGGTATCGAAAATTTTCATATAGTTGAGGTAACCATAATATTATGTAACGGATAATACAATTAACTGTGAATACAGTCCTTCATGAATATAAAATTGATTGTGATTGGAGATAAATTATATTTTTATGTCTGTGAAAAATATACGAAGCCATAGACAAATAATGACAGAAATGATTTTATAATTTTAATTGGTTATAATAATATAATTTATTATTCTTGAATATATAATAAATCAGTTTACTTTCATACTATTACAATAATTTATTTAACAAATATGACTAACGACATTTTTCAGATGATTTATTGGCGGAGCATATAACAAACAGTCTAATCAAAGTATTTACTACATCGATTAATATAATTTATATGAGTATGCTCTACCATTATTATCTTATTTATTTGTTGCGACTTTCCTCGTTATTTTTTTCTTTGTAAGTCAATGTCTCGGAAACTAGATTTCTCCAGGGGAAATTAAAAAAAATATATCATTAAATCATCGGAAAATTTTAAGAAGAAAAACATTGTTTGACTAAGGGACACAAACACCTTAAAACATGGAATTCATAAAAATAAAAATCTAAATTATTCTATTTATCTATTGCAGATAAACAATCATAACCAATAGATAAACATTAGAAAGAAGAGAATATATTGAAGAACATAAAACTTCACAATTATATGCATATTAAAAATGTCTTATTAAATTTAAAAATGTAGTGTATACCTATAGGGTTCATAAAAGATAAAAATGTTTAAAAAAAGAACACATTACATTTCACACCCTTACGAGAGAGAAAAAAAAATGATTACATTTGATTATCTAAAAACTAATTTAAGATATATTCATTACATCAAATTTATAAGGTGGAGTAAATATGAAGCAGTTGTGTAACAAGAATTCAAGCAAAAATAAAAACAATCCATGAAGAATGATGACGGATGAACATGAAGAATGCAACGGAATCAATTAAACTCCGTGGGCTGGAGAACGAGATAACAGCAGGTCTGGTGGGCGTATCAGCGGCACCCTCTCACTCCGAGATCTGTGGTTCGAGACCTCGCCGGAGCCCCCCTAAGGATATTTACATTTACGTAGGTGTCTCATTACCAGGCCTTAGAGTCAAGGATCCGAACAAATTGAAATAACCAAATCCCTTTCATTAAAAAAAAAACATGAAAGCCTCAATAAATGATTTATATACGGAGAAATAAAGCGATACGAGAGTAAATGAAAAAAACAAATAACAAACCAAAACTAACAAAAGAAAAAAATAAAATAAATAAATAAACGAGCTAAGAAATTCCAAAACATAATAAATATATAGAGAGGCTTTTTAAACTTTTATAAAATGATCCATATTTTAAATCTGAAAAAGGATTTAAATAACAAATAATACGGTCAGAGAATAGAATACAATAGAGTAGGGCTTTGAAAATTATACTACATATTTCAGTAATGTAACTATCTTCTAACCAAACACTGCATCAAATGCAAATATATTATATACTTTCCTTAAACTGAACAAAACAATAAGTTTTGTTTTATAGAATAATGCAATGTAAATAAGTGTTCGTGTAATTGATTGGGCAAACTTTTACGAAGTAAGAAACGCGTAAAATATTTATTTATCTATACTTCTTGAAAAACATACTATTCATGTCATGACCTTATATAAAAGGTAAGTGCACAATTGCCTAAGGTCTATAGACTTTTAGAGTTATAGAATTTATTAAATATTGTAAATACTATTCAACCTTACTTGAAGGTTTGCAGATTCTTTTTGTATAATTGTGTCAATAAGTACATTTGACGATTTTTCACGACTTCAATCGTATCATTGAGTTGGGAATAAGATAAAGAATCTTATAAAGTTTTCAAGCTTCAAGGGCAGTAACTCCATGAAGTCAGGCTATGCAAAGTTCTAAGTTAATTAAAGTTAAAAACATCCAGTTATTCATTGGGTATATAGGTATAGGAAACCTTAAGGTGGGTTCTCACCTAGCGTATCTCAGTTCGAACGATTTCATCTATAGGCAATGTGCAAGAAGTTAATATCAAACATGTTAAGAACAATCATACCCCGAGGCGAAACCGAGAAATAAGTTTAGCTTCAAATTTGGGGGTGCTACCCTACAAAAACTCTGAAAAAATTGAATAAAAAATATTTCTCGAAAACATTTTTGACGATTTTCATTAAAAATGTGGCCCATTTAAAGTCGAATTGAACGATATAAGCCATTTCCCGGGAAACATCTAGTTACTGGAAAAATAGCTTTAAACGCAGGCGGAGAAAGGCCGGGTTCGATCCTCTGCCGAGAAGAAGTTATTTTAATGACAAATTTTGATAAAATGTAATAATTAAATGTACCTACGAAAACTAATAAATGGAAAACATTGGGCTAAGTAATATTATGATCTCGTACATGAGAAAATGTCTAAGTTGTCTCGGACTGATTTTTTTATTTTAAACCCATTCTTATAATTAAAAAAGTAATTATTGTATTTTAATAATACCTTGTACGTTATTAAATATATTTTTTTAATATATATCTATATTTCTAGTAATTAGTAGTAGTATTCTAGAATATAGGTCTATGACTATGATAACTGTCTTGTTCATTTTCTACTTATAACTCCAAGAGAGAGAATCGTTGCGATATTTTTTACAATTAATTAAAATATTTAACTATCCTCTGCATCTTCTCGACGTAGATGGGGGGGATTCACAGGATGCAAAATGAAAAACAAATTTAAAAATACAATTTTAATTTTATCCTATATCTATACATTCTATTGTATCTATCCTAAGAAAATTATGACGATTTTTACATCCGATATGCGGAGTCAACACATAGAATTAAATGAATAATGTTGCGGAACAAACCGTTTTACCATCCGATCCGATGCGGATTTTCTATTGCATGCCAGATTATTTTTTAAGTTATTTATTGTAGAGAAAGTGGTGGGAGTAGCCTTAGGCGAGGATGTATGGTCGACCCAAATGCTCCTTAGGTTTATTGTATAATCCTATATCGGATCGGATAAAATGTAATAATCGCGTCATGTAAAAGTGACCTTATACAATAATTGTATGCCCGATTATTGTATGCCACTCCAATTATGTGTTTCAAATACCTTCTATATTTTTCCCAAATTATGACGAATCTACGTATACTGACATGTTCACTGTTAACATCTCATAGTTTGAAGCCACACATTGTTCACTATGATTGACACTTAAGCAAAAATGAAATACATAATTATGTAATAATAATAAGTAGGTATTGTTTTTCACAATTATTCAAATTATTATTGGAACGCAAAGTAAAACTCTACTGATGTCATATGAACATGCCATTTGCTCATCCGGTTTCAAACAATAACTTAATTAAAGCAATTGGTTTTGTTAAATCGTAAACTTTAAACATAAACAAATAACAATGTAAATCGATAAAAGTATTTGTGGCATAGGATGAGGTGCCTCAACGGTTTTACGTCATCAGGTATCTATAATTGTAGTTAAGAAGAAGGTTACATGACGTCATACAATAAGCAGGACTTGAATACTGATGAGCTATATTAAGAACGCAAGAGCTTTTAATATGGACGCCTTAAACCACATTTTAAACGAATAGCTGATTATTTCCTTATTCATAACGCATATATATATGTATATGCGATCGAAAAGAGACCATAATAATCAATATAATATGATGAGGTGTCCCTTAGAAAATGCGATCAGTTATTAGTTCAAATTAAATTAACTAGACATTAATTAAATTAACTAGACATTACTAATTTTATATTATAATATAAAATAAATGAAATATTGTGATAAAAGTAGTACAGATTTAGGTTCCAGTCACCTTCTTGGTACTATCGTTTCTCAGCCTCAAGATTCGCAATTGAGTCCTCTTACTCAATTTTTGTCCTGCAGTAAAAAGCTGTTTTGGAGAGATACGTTTCTTATAAGGTGACCAAATATTTTTTTATTTTAACCATTTAAGAATTAAGAACCACAAGTAAAAAATTCGTATGAACGCAGACAATCAAACAAAGCTCATCTACAACAATTTACAGAAGAAAGAAAATGTTTAGAGCTTCTTTGTAAATATTGAAGAAAAGACGGAACAATAAAAGGGTAATAAAATTATCTTTTGACATTGTTATGGATTACGGTTACCCGCATTATGTTTTAAATTTTCTACAGACATAGGCAGTTAAGGTTTTCTCAAGAAGCTGTTCCTTCAGTACGTCTTTTTCTTCGACATTCATATTCTTAGAAACCCTTTCAAAACGGATAGAGTTTGAATTATGATGTTGAAGAAGTTGTGGCCTTAGGGAGACTAGGCATTAGGCCAGGTCATAAGAGAGCCATATGTCCCGGGTCGGTAGACAATAGCGACGGCTTTGAGTGCGTTGTCACGGCTAGAGCCAGGGCGATCGCTCCGTGTGTTCGACGAGATGTATGCGAGTGGGAGGACCCCAGCCTTGATTCCGACTGGATAATACCCGCCGGCTTCGAAAACTGTAAAGACCATAACCCGCACTCCTCGGCATCGCCTTTCCATTTAAATTCAAATCAAGATCCCATTAGTGGACGGCTCTGGGCGAAGATTCGCCGGCCTCTTATTGATTCTCCCGGGGCCCACGCGTCCAAGGTACCCAGGACCCTCGGGGCCTAGAACTGCACAACGACCTCTTTTCGTCCGGCAGTAAACACGAAAACTGCAATTAGAACAGGGTAAGTTACTTGGAGAAACCTACCTTAGAATTTACCGTTATATCATTTTCTCTAAAGTAATTAATGTCCATATGATTGCTTTCAGACGATTGAAGGGAGATACAGCGGTTCGGACGGTGAATACAGCGGACCTTACGAGAACTCTAACACAATGAGAAGAAATATAGCACGGTCAAAAGATAATGCAGAAACTCAAATTTACGGAAGAACTAATCTCTTTTACTCGGCTGGAATTTAATACTGTTGTAAATAATTAAAATAAAGATAAAACTGAGAGGACTTTGGTACAAAGCTTAATGGGCCACAAAAAAACCCCACCTAGTAGGATAAACAAGGCACGTACTTATTGATCTCATTGAAGAGAAGATGATGGTACCGCCTCTGATCCCGACATTACAAGTCAGTGATAATGACACTTACAACAACAAAGACTTCCTTTCTCCACGACCTGTAGTTAGAAACAAGGCATTTCCGTGAAAAAACTAAATTACAAAAATTCCATGACGTCTCAGAATGTTCAAGTTCAAACCTCAAAAAGCAACTTACTACCATATATAACTAAAATTCAAACCTAATAATTTTTACACATTATCGCATAAGAATTCGGTTTAACTTCCGGACCGGTGAGCTCTAAAGCCTTTTGTTGTTAATGTGTCATACTTCTAATTAAAATAGTTTAGTTTTCACTTTGTTCACAGAAAAAGGAAATTAAAAACGCGATAGCACAAATCAATAAGGGAACATAAGATTTGTTCCAACCGCCAGTTCCGAATCAGTTTCGGATTAGTCCGTGATTGACATAATGCGCATGCGCGAAAATTACTCAGTTGGAAATTGATTTGTGATTCCGTCTTGTTGGAACCTCCTAAACTCGAACCAAACTGTTTGATGTGGTAGGTTTTAGCACTGTTATAAAAAAAAACTTGTTTTAGTAGACTCACGGCACACACGTATTTTTATTGATATAATCCTGAATGCTCTTTTGTTTTAAAAAACAAATATTAATCTTAGTCCTGTTAGAGAAAGAAAAATTTCTGAAATAAATCGGATTCTTTCGATATTTGTTTGAAAATGGAATAAGTACCAAAAGTACATCTTGGAAATAGGTCCAATTTTTTTTTTTTTTTTCAGAAATATCTAGAAAATGTCATTATATGCACAAAAATTAATCATCACATTCGTACAAAATCATTTTAAAAATAAGATTCGAATCACAAGAAAGGAAAATAATAGGCGAGCGAAATCAAAACAAAAACAATAAAGCGGAAGGTTACGTTTCTGTTCACTGAAATTCAATCCCAAGCTACTAGTCCCTGCCTCCGATCGCTGACTGCTCTGACTGGTACCAAACCAATCCGTGATTCAAACAGAGCGTGGTTGGAACAGCCGACTAACAGTCAGAGTTTGAGTTTGGGCTTTGTTGGAACGCCCTGTTCCTAACGCACATGCGTCGACAGTTCCAAACCAGTTTGAAGTGCGGTTGAAACAAACCTATAATATACAAGAATAACGTAGAAATGCCAGACTCTGTGTTTTCTAAATTTATCCTCTCATTAACTTGAAATTAAAATGTTATACTGCGCTTATAGGATACTTGAATAGTCAGTAGTCTCTGTGCCTTTGCATGACGACAGAAACCCTTTTAATGATTAGAAATACCGGGATTGATGTGATGACGTAGAACCAAAAACGTTTTAGCCACTTCCTACATCCGGTATTAGAACTTTAAGAACAAAACCACAAAGGAAGTACAACCAAGAGACCTAGTAGCCACAAAGCAACGAAACACTGTTACACTATCACTTTCAGAAACCATAAAATTTTAAAGTGGTACGCACGATGTATTTGACAACAGAGCACTGCGAATAAACACCGTTTTAGCTTGAACGGTTTATTTTGTATATACAAAATGTGTAGAATATTAGGGTTGTTTTTAATGTAATATAACAAGTGAACTATTCTAAGATAAAACCCCTATAATTCGATTCTGACCTATAGTTATTTAGTTTTCTGACAGTTATTTTGGATTAGGTTCGCTTAAAAGTATACTTCCAAGAGGACGATACTAAGTTTCTCACAAGTAATTGATATGTTTAAATTAAAAGTTAAGATTATTTTTTCTCATCTTGCTCCCGAGCTTACCGAAGGTAACGGAAGCCATGTGTCGCGAAAGCGATAATATTAGTTCATTTATTTTTTGGAAAACCTGTGATGTCAAAATTTTGAAGTGAAAAAAACATAAACAAAAAGAAAAGATAAGAAAAAATGTTAATGTAAATATAGTGTTGTGTTGAAAAAATAATATAATATAAACCGATAAAAAAAGTTTTTAGCTCAGACTCAGTTATTTGTAGAATATCAAAATTAAGTCCGCCGCCTTCAATACACCATGAGATCGTTCTGAAAAACGAAAAAATTTTAGGTCTCCGATTTAAAAAATTTCATGACGTAAATCCATTTCAGACATTAAGGAATATTTTTGGCTCCATGTCTGTCGGTCTATCGCTCAATTTTTGCGAACAAACAATCTTAAAAACTACACGTCCAAATTTATTGAAATTTGGATGGTAGGTAGGTCATGGTTAGCTTATTGTTAGTTCCATATACATTGCAACCTTATTATTCCTCTTCCGCTTACACACAAACATACATTTATTTACACCCATATCTTTAAAAGTACTCATATATTTTTTATGAAATTAGTGGTATGGTTTGTAAATTTTGTTGTAAATTTTGATGATTCGTCGAAAGTAGCCCGTATCCTCAGATTAATTTCAACCGTTTGCGATCTTTAAATTTTAATAAATTGATACTTTACTACAGGGGGGTGGCATTCGTTGAAAAATCCCGTGTCCCATCATGACGTCACAAAACTTTGAAAATAGTTTGTGCAACGGCTCATAGAATGCGCTGCTCTCAATAATTTCAAGAGAAAGGGGGACAAAAGAAAAATGACAGCGGTTTATTTTGGTCTTAGATAATTAAAAGGATTGTTGACGGTTTTTATTTTACTAAATTTTTCAGTACTTAAAGAATTGTGTGAATCATTTTCGAAGCCTAATTATAATTTGTTGTTTTCTTTAAATTCACCGACATCAATTTTCTTTTACTGTGGTCAAAAGATTCAGAAAATGCTGTGTTCCAGGCTGCTCTAACATCAATAATAAAATAATAAAATAAAAAGGTTGTGACAAAAAAGTATATTAGGTTTGTTCTTTATGTTCTCATTTAATAAATACTATGCTTAGTTTATTACAAGTTGTTACTTTAAATTACTTTATATGAACATTTTGTTACTAGATAAAATGTTTCAAAAAAAAGATATGATAAAAAACAAATTAAAGTGACACTTGTAATAACTAAGCATAGTATTTATAAAATGAGAATTTTCGGGGATGACTACTAGCGACACCTAGTAGAAGCATAGAGGAACTAAATGCGCTATTTTCATCCCCACTCCTTTTTTAGATGATGCAACGAACAACAGATAGCGCTGATATCACTTTTCATGAAGGGACAAGAAATCGCGCCAAATGTCAACTCTATTTTAAGTCTATTCCCTATGCTTTACTACGAGTAAAAAATCGAAACAATTTTGACAGATTTAAAAAACGGGGAATAAATTAAATATTTAGAAAATAATAAGTTTTTAAAAGCATAAAATCATTCAATTTTACGGAATAGGACACGAAGAAGCAATGAGCCACACTTATTGGCAGAGTATATTTCGAGCATTGCTTGGACATCGAAAAGGAACGAATATGTAGCATCTTTCCAATGTCACCCTGAGTGAGAAGAGGGTCAACACGATTTGAAGGACAGGACAGGGTAAGGCCGGTGGTAGCCTGGTGCCACAGTCAAACTACCTACAAACCCAGAGGATCCTTCTGATTTCACATTAGTGTCTCCTTGATTTATTCTAATGGCTGTTTTTTAAACCCTTGCGTCCAAAACTCCCCTCTTGACTTCGGCTAACATCGGAATCTCTTCTAATACATCTCCAGCTCTCTTTGGACACTATTAGCAGAAAGGAAAATCGTGTAACCATTTAAAAAAATGTAAAAGACATGGGGTCCTCGAACCCTTAACCTCAGCGTCTTAATACAGAGTTTCTTTATCACATCCAAACATCTCTAGATTTTAGAGCGTCTTATTTTCTTTTTTTGTTTGTTGTCCCTTTATTTTTTTCTAATTTTTTGTTTCTAGACAACATTAAAAACCCCTGTTAATAGAGGACAGGCATAAATTAAATATAATGGATCACTGTTTATCTAAACACTCGAATCCTTCTGAATGACACCCAATTTGGCCTTTAAAAACGTTACCTTATCTACGACTGGACCCTTTTTTTTCTTTTCAATCTACATAACAAGAAAATAGATCGCCATTAATTATGTATAGTTAACGCTTCGAGCTCGACTACCTGTAAAATGAAATGGTGATTCTAGACAACGCCCCCTCTCTCTCCCTCCCAAGAAAAAGACACTATTGTTACCAAAACTAAATAGATTATATATTTAATTTTTTTAAACATATTATACTGAATTCATCTTTAAAAGAGTAACTGGTCAATTTTATATTGATTATTAGTATTATTATTTTTTTTTTTTGTAATAAGTTATGTTAACATAAGTTGTTTCTTTTGAATCGGAGAATTACACTCATTTGTGGAAATATATTGGTAATTGGTAGGGTCCGGCTGGAAGCCATAGGAACATTTTTTCAGTTCTTCTTCTTATAAGATGTATTTATAGGCATAATTGTGTTAGGATAGATCTCAATTACGATTAAAATGGTTGCATGAAAATTAAATTTAAACAATACTTTTCCTACTATTAGTAGTGAGGAAAAGTAAAAAGAATTATTCCGACGTTTTATTCAACCACAGAAATATACGAGATCATGCGAATTTAACTGCCCTGCTCAGAACTGCGTTATCTGTGTCTCAATGTGTGCCCAGGCTTTAAGCTGGAAACCTGATCCAATTTAGAACACAACGCCAAAACACGAGCCAGTTGTCTAAATAGAGACTGTTTGTCTTTCAAAACCCTTATGGCAGAAAAGGTATTGTTTGTTCAATCAGCACAACAAAGGTGCCAAAGGACATAGTTGACTTTTAAAGGGGAATGTCAGAGGCAAAAACGTTAAACTACAAATGCCAGTTTAGAATTATTGTTTATCATTAAATATTTGACTAAAACGCATATTATATTGAATGATACTACCTAATCATAAATACTAATTAATTTTTATTATTTATTTGGTTAATTAATTTAAGAGGGAATAAAATCTATTTTCAAATTAATTTATAATTTGATGTATTAAAATTACAAGTTACCGATTTTATTTTTAACAAATGATCTCTTTATTTTCCTTACTTTAAAGGAGGTATTGTTTTTACAGTCGAACCTCGATATAACGTCACTTGATACAACGTTTTTCTTGATAAAACGTTGTTTAATGAAAGTCTCGAACTTATTCATTTATTTTGTTTTCAATTTTGATACAACATTTTCTTTGATATAAAGTTTTTTTAAGATGGGCCCAACGAAAACTTTATATCGAGGTTCGACTGTATTTATAAATAAATAAACAAATGCAGTGGTCATACAAAATCTAAAAAGTTATTATTTTAGGAAAGTGTCCTTTGATTAATTAATTATCCATTCCCTTCATTTAATTATGAACTAGATTTTTGGTTGTGTCTTTGACGAGGAGTACTAAGTTCCAAAGTAACCTGACAGAGGGTCTGGAAACTGTAGCAAAGAACACTTAAGTTGTCTTTTTAGAATTTCTTGCTAGAACTAAGTCGACAAATTAATTAAGACGTGAAGTTAAACATTCTACTATAAAGACTAATTAACGAAGTACATGCTAAAGCTGAACTATATAAAATGAAGGTAAAGACTGCTGAAATAAATTAAATGTAATTACTTTTCTCATTGATCTACTATCTCATCAAAAACGAGAGTGTTATGGAAGAAAATAAGGTAAAAAAATTGTATAATGAACGAGAGAGTAATGGATGTTTAGGAGAAGAAAAGTTTAGGAGAAGAAAAGGGACTGGGACGATGAAGAGGAAAGAAGGATGAACAAGAGGCGGCGGGTAGAGTTAAAGATAAACAAGTCATGTGAGGGCTTCTGAAACACTGCAACAATGGATAGCGAAACTTCATTTATTATGACATTCAGCCTCAGTGTAAACCATACGAAAACATGAAATACAGGGAAAGCCAGGTAATATAGTTCCGAATGAAGCATGGGTACCATAATTCCAGGTACAAGACATCGGATAACGTAGCCCTCGTACACGAGAGTTTCAAATTAATATACGAGGCAACAATATGTTATATATTAAAATGGGTGTGTTTTTATTAATATATTTTTGTCACAAATAAGATTTAATACGGGGATTCCTTTATAATGTAGTTCTTTTGTCGGGAGAAGAGGTCCGTGTAGGGTTATATGCGTACTTGTAAGCACGAAGAAGTTACACGGAAGAAAAGGACTATGGCTATGAGCTACAACAACCACCGTCTTGCGGAATACCGACCGACCTCGCCAGAGAAGAAAAAAAAAACAAAACAAAACAAAAAACAACGGGCCCAGAATAAAGAAGAAGAAAAGACACGGGGAAAAAAGGAAGGATACAAGATTTATTGTAAGAGCAAGGAGGCGTCGGCTCAGACGTCGGTATAATGAAAACAAACCGAGGAGCTGTGGAGGGAAGAGGAGTACGGGCCGGTATTAATAAGAGAGTCAGGTCTGGAGATGGTAGATAAGCCTTGGGGTCCTGGGGCCCTCCTTTATTAAATAGCACCGTGAGAGAGAGCCAGCCAGTAATGATTCCCCTGAGATTAATGCACGGCGGCCGGACCTTAGCCAGCCTTAAACAAACCTCTTAATGATAGCTTCGAGCCCAGTTTTGTCGCTAACACAGAGCAAACCGATTCCACTCTCAAATTGGGACTAACAGCTCGGGGTCAAAGGTAAACTGGGAAAAGCGAGGGGAGAGAAATAAGAGGTAATCACCGTCCACCACTTGGAGAGAAGGGTTGATTATCTCTTAGCCAATTCTACACCATCTCAACAACAGGTTTTCATCTTTTTTAAATTGAAGAATAAAACAGGACATTCTGTAAGAACTTGAAGACACGGTGGCGCCGACAATGACAAAGCACTCGCTCCTTGCCACTAATTCTAAATACAAATTCAAATCTTTTTAAGTGAAGTTGATGGACACAAAAACAAGTATACAACTTCAATAGAAAAAAAATAAACGTAAGTATATGTAAAAATATTATGTTAAAATAGGGGCACTTCTTTATTGTTACTCCCCCGTATAAAAAACACAGAGGGGAGTATGAACTAAACAACCATCCACATTTGGATTTCTTGTTGACTATATAAGTGGTATTTATTTCCTCTCGAAAAAGCAATTTTATATACGCAATAATAGTTGGAATATGAAGAGTGTATGAACACGGTGTATTGAGTGTGTTCCGAAGACGCTGGTCGCTGGCATATACAAGACATGAACTCACGGAGTTAATTGAGACCATTTCCGCCGTTTAACCGAGCTTTTGAAAAGCTAAAAAAAAAAAAAATATATATATTTATTACTCTAAATAAAATGCCAATAAATAATTAAGTTTGACTTAAAAAAATAAAAAATAAAAAAAATAAAAATAAAAAAATACACTTACAATTAGAATGGAACATAGCTTCCTCGCGTCCTATGGTGAATACTTTAATGATTTCAGACTTTTAAAATCTATTATTTTATATTTTACTTTTAATAAATAATACTTTTGTATCACAGTATTTAAATACTTACATATAAAAATAATTACTTTTAACTATACTGTTCTGTACAAGCGTAAAAGGGTCAAATAATGAAAGATTCAATTATTTTTATAATTAGTGATGTCAATTTTGTTGATGAAGAATTTAACCCTGGCTATACTGAATGATAAGCAGATTATTATTATTATTTTATCTATACATACACTAATATTAAACAAAACATGAAAACATTTATATCGAATGTAAACAATTAAATAGAGGACAAGAGTATTTAAATAGTAGTAGTAGTAGTAGTCTAGCACTTTCTACTAGAACGGGTAGGACGAACCACTTGTTCGAACCTTGCAATTATGCCATCTTTTAGGCCCTTTTTACGCCCTGCGGCAGAGAATTCCAGCCACTTCACACATCATATATTTGTACATTGTACCGCCCAAGTGAGTATGATATAATAGTGAGCCATATAAATCAGATCGTCACGGAATCGAACCCCATCTCGTTCCACTCATAATTCAGTAATGACCGAGCAGACGTGGTTTAACCCACACCGGTTACGCTGGCTCTCGAGTATTTAAATAAGACAATATAATGATTAGATGTAATCAACTAGTTAATTTCGTAAAATTATTTGTATCAATAATTTATAATAGGCATTATATTATCGCATTCTATGAAATTTTGAAGGCTAAATTGGATAATTTAATTAAGCTGTCAGAGAAAGATGGTCCGGTGGCAGACTGACTTTATGGATGGTATTTATAATCGTGATAAGTTGACTTGTAATGGAAGCGTAGGGTACTTCTACCCCAGGCTGTATGGATTTCGTGACAGGTATATTAGTGATACTGTTTCTCCTAGCCTTCTGGCCACTTTTCCAAAACACATTAAAGAAAAAAGGAGCATTAGTCTTGTTGTTAGTTGTTGTTTTTAGTTTTAGTATATTTGTACAAAAATTAAGAACATGCTAAGAAGTGACACGTTTACCACATAATTTTGGCTTAAACCTAAGCCAAAAAAATGCACTTTCAACGCTTCTTTTATAGCTGAATTATATACACAACAATGAAACCCCTCCGCAATTCTAATTATTATTAAGTTTAATTCATTAAGCATTTATCGGGAGTGAATGATTTTAGGGATTAAATATTAAAAAATAAATAAATAAAAATGACTTTTATTGTTACATTTATTGTGCACGCACAGTAAAGATGATAGGAGTAATCTACCCCCCCCCCTTCCTCAAGCTTTGCTTATTTGGGGGTGCATCATAAGCTAACTTGCTTTTCATATTATTGTTACTTTGATTTTCCTTCTGATATATTTGATTATTTCTGTGTATTTTAAATGATGAAAATAAAGGTTTTTTTTTTTTTTTTTTTTTTTTTTTTTTTTATCTGAAAACATAATTAACCCATGAATAAACAGTAATGATGAAGACTGCATGATAAAAATCAAAATTTGAAGGTGTACACCGGGAAAATTCAAACATTTTACAAAACAAACTTTGGAAAAGTTGCAGAAATTAAAACTATACCTTTGACTATTTCCAGTTGATTTGAAAACTCTTCGTTTGTTACCTGTCGTACAGTGTTAGGATAGGAACATCGAAAACAAGCTTAGTAGTTCATAAGTAAAATCACATTTAGTTTTGCTCTATACGTCGAGTTAAAATTGGGTGTTATTTTGGTTAAAAATAACAAAAGTAGTATAATTAGTTTATTTAAACTCAATAACGAAAAAAATATTTTTTTTTTACCTCATTTACTGCTTAAAATAAGTGAAAATATTATGCATAAAGAAAAAAGCCGAATAAGTAGATAATAAACGATATTGCAATTTTTTAAGCAAAATTTCAAAACTTTAGTAGTGTATAATGTTGGCTCTGAAATAATGCTAAGTTAAAAATTGAATCTGCTTATCTTCTTTTGAGGCTACTAAATTATTCGAAAATTAAATAAAAAGCAACAATTGCCAGTCAAATAATTATTTTCATTAACTGAGTTTTATTAAAAATAAAGTCTATAAGCGTAAAGGAGTATTTTAAGACAAATGGACTTCATGTTTTACAACAAATAACAAAGGTTTGAAGTGGGACAGACAGACAGGCTACAGACAGAGTCTGTCTCCCTGCCATAATAGTTAAGGAAAACGTATGTGTTGGCCTTATGCCAGACCCTTTGTTGTCAAATATTTATATACTTGGCTTGGTAGCATATTTTCTCGTCTATTTCATTATAGACCTTTTTTGGACCACAAATATCGTTAATAATATTTATAAAGCCAGGATTACACGCTACGATAAATCGTTGCAATTTATCGTAACGACTTGATCGTTACGATTTATCGTTGTGTGTAAACAGAACATTGTAGCGATTTATTGGAATTGGAATTGAATGAAGATCGGTGTCAATTTCTTCAAATCGAACGACAGGTTGGAACATGTAAACACTTAAAATTAATTAATTTTGTCGTTACAATTTGAATCAATTTGCGGTCGAATTTGCGTTTA
>KZ651251.1:581608-592071 GCA_001010745.2 Gerris buenoi | reverse complement strand
ATACAATTTTTTTAGTAAAACCAACAGCCACACCGCTATGAAGTGTTAAGTATCGCTTAAATTATATTAATAGTTTTTACACACTAAACAATATAGCAAAGTAATAAAGTAATCTAAGAATAATGTTAGTGTTATTATAACAATAAAGTACATGATAGGATGCGAGGAATCTATGTGCCACACTAATTGGCAGTCTAATATTCTTGTGAGGGCGTTAACTTTTAAGCTGTGAAATTGGGCATTGGGCCTACTCTAAAATACCTTTTCATTCTTGTGCGATCGGGGGTGGTTTCCCTCAAAATAATAAACATTACTATTAGAGTTCTCCCAAATTAAAGTTGGTAAACACTAGGATAGCGGATAGAGTTAAACTATTCGCTGTAACTCATTTAAGTTTTAAAGAGTTTATTAAAAAGCAGAAATAACAATAGATTTGTTAAAAATGCCTCAAAAAATCCCGTGTAAAATGGGGATAATCTCTTAACGAATGAGTTTACATAAAGGATATAGAAATGGGATAGAGGCCCCTAGTTCTCACGATAAGGAATTTATGTAAATGGGAGGCTCCAATGTACATGTGAGTGTTGTGACGCGAGCTTTAAGAGTGTAATCGAGACAAAGGCCTAGATGAATCATGATAGTCCGGTAAACCTGCCTCCGATACTTATCTAAGTAATGCCACTATTGTTCAGGAAACCAAAGCCACAATATAACCATTTATTATTATATTTCCCCTATGGCCTTATAAACTTTACACCACTTATATATCTCACTATATTAAGCCTTATGGATTTCCCTTCATACTCAATAATACATTATAAATATATGAATTAAACTTCTTTTTAGTTATATGTAAATTTATTTTTATTCATATAGGTACACGTGATACAAACGTTTATTCCATCTAGTTATAGATGAATTAAAATGTGTATAATATATCACTGGGATTCATACTGTACTAAAGAAGAAAAATTAGATGAGATCAAACCGTGATAAAATTGTATTCATGGCGGGTTTAAACATGATACATAAATCATGCTTGTATTTTTCCTATAGTTACAATTAGGGATGAACTCATACAAAGTAAACATTTAAAAACAAAAAATATAATGTATACTATGATATTGATTTTATATATCTAATATTGCGATTGCATATAGAAGTGAAAAAGTAACGGCATAGTTGTGAAATTTAGCAGGACAAGAGCAGCAACATCTATTTGGTGAAAAAGACCTTCGCATTGATTAATGCATTTGCATAATCTCGGATAATTAGAGTTGCAGAAGAAAGTGAAATGATTGTATCATATCAATTACAATAGACTACATAAATCAGAGCTGATATTCTTGAAAACAATTGTATCATTTAATTTTTTTTTTAAAGTTCAAAGTGCCGGATGCCGCTAATTTGTAAAAGGAGACCAAGAGACATTTAGACTGATATTTCTTATCAAGATGTAACTGTTTTGAAGCAGAAACATAATAAATTTTTTATATTGGACCGAATAGCAACAAGATGAGAAAGAGGAAACGAATTGAGAAAGGACAAGGGAGAAGGGGATCCATAACGAAGCAGGAGGTGGGTTTGACTGATGGAGAAGGAAATGACATCAGTCAGAAGTGCCGTGTCAGTTAAGTTCCGTGCTTCGTGACGTTCCTACACTAAGTCCTAGGCATAGGCTGACAGGTTCACCAAGCTCAACTCTTATCGATGAATCCTCAAACCATCGGCTTCGTTAGCTACTCTTAGCACTTGACTTTCAACTGCAATCATATTTTTTAGTGCGTTACCAACCATATCCAGAACACTATTGGATAAACAGGAGTAGACTGCTTTTGGATAGACAGAAGTAGACTCCTTTTGTAAAGACAGCAGTAGACCGCTTTTGGACAAACAAAAGTAGACTTCATTTGGATAGACAGAAGTAGAATGCTTTTCGATAGACAGTAGTAGACTGCTTTTGTATAGACAGTAGTAGACTTATTTTGGATAGACAGAAGTAAACTGCTTTTGGATGGATAGCAGTAGACTACTTTTGGATTGACAGAAGTAGGCTGCTTTGGGATAGATAGTAGTAGACAGCTTTTGGATAGATATAGTAGTAGAAAGCTTTTGAATAGACAGCAGTAGACTGCTTTTGGATAGACAGCAGTAGATTGCTCTTGAGAAGAGATAAAATCCGTTAATATAAAACCTCAGTACATAGGTTCAGGAAAATGTTAAGTAGAGTTAAGTGAGATGGATCGTTATATGTATTAACCTTCATTTTCATAGACTTAAACATTACTTTTAGTTNTTTGTCTTATTAAAAAGAAAGGTAATTACAGATCAGCCAATTCATCCTCGTTCATCATAGGGTATTTCATCACTCGGAGAACTGTACACCTATTTTAACTTGGTCTATTCAAAATTGCACTTCTACAATCTATCAGTGCAACCTCGTCTAATGTAAAAATAAGATTAATTAAATCTATAAGCTTTTTAATTAACTCTCTTCCAGCATGTATTCTGTCGAAACGAAAACCTGTTTATACCCTACTAATGATGTATCAACTTATTTAAATATTGATTTGATTAGTTTACTAAATGAATTTACACTGGCCACTGATAAAATTATAAAAAAGTTTATTTTTCAATTATGAAAGGGCAATATCGCACAAAGAGAACTTGAATGGCTTAGTTAAAAATCAGAAATTGAATTAACAACGGCACATGAACAGCCTCAAGAGTGAATTCAGTTTAAGAAAGAAAAGGAAATTAAAAGAGCAATGAAGCGCATGAATAACGTTAATATTGTTTTTCAAAAAGAGTTAATAAAAGAAAATAATGGGAATAAAATAATAACATGAGAAGGATCCGTCAAGATCATGTATCAAAGATCTTATAAACAGTATAGAAAAATTAACAACTCGATCCACCCTAATCATACTTCCATACAGTTAATTACCGCCTTTAGCTGTTTTTTACCACTTTACTTCAAGTTGGAAATAACCGGCTTCTCCACGCCATTTTTATACAGAAAAGGAAACAAACACTTTAGATTAGTCCAAGCGTGAAGAACCCTAGACTGCACGAGTCTAAAATACTCAAGGCACAACCGTAATTAAAATGACAGGAGACCACTGACGTTACCTGATGCAGGTACTAAATATATATGACCGAAAATTCACCTTACCTTTACCTGAAGATGCGCCATCAAATGCACCTTTTTTACATTTATAAGAAGTCATGTGCCGCCACTGATTACAGTGTACACTAGAAGGATAACTTTCACCAAACAACAAGCAAATGTGTCGGCTTGAAAATGGCAAATGATAAGGTATGCATTTTAAAAACCCTTAAGAAAGGAGTTGGGTTGTCGGGTTGTTTATTGTTTTTAAAACTATTGAACGAAAAATACAAATGTATAAAATAAAGGCGGCCCTCTTATTGTGCTGGAGGCACTTCTAGTACTTATTAATCGAATATGTACAAAAATATTTGTTATACGTTGAACCGTTGATATGTATTGTATAGTAATGTTGATTTTAAGACAAATTATATGCAAGTAATATAAAGAGATAAAACAAACAAAAAACAAGTTTTTTGTACATTCAGTTTATTATTGGATATTAAAGATTAGGTATAATAAACCACATTCACTGAGTTTACACAGTTTTGCTTTTTGTTTTCTATTATATAGTGATACTAAATTTTAATTCTTTTATGAAATGAGGGTAGTAAAATTTGAATAATAATAATAAATTTGAACGAAAACCAGCATGGTAGGTTATGGTAATTACATACATAATATTTTTAAGATGGCGGCAAATATAACGGACGACTAAACAAATATTTAAGTCGGCATGAAATTTTATACATCTTTTACAGTCTCGAAGAATAGTAAACAAATTTGTACCTATTATTAAATTTTTTTCAATTTTTCGACGGCATTTTGACAATAAATATGCCCGAAATGAGGGTGTTAAATAAGACGTTTATGCATTTTAGTATATTGCTTGTTCAAGTATGCCCTAAATGAGGAAGTTGAGGTTTTATCAAGAGGAAAGACTTGCGCACTTACTTTGATTAGCTTTAAATTTGAATTAGCTTAGCGTTACTGCAATTATTTATCTGAATATCCGGGAACTAAAATGGAATTTGATCAGTTGTGGTTTTAATAAACAGTTCTTATAAGTTTGTGTCCCCAATTATGGATTATGATGGGGTATCCTGACATTATCAAGGATGATAATGTCCCTAAAGGGACGAAAATATCACAAGACAATGTCTACAAATGATATGGACAACCATACAGAGTGATTCGACAATAATACTGTTATAATTTACTATTTGAATTTGTATTCAGTTTGAGTAAAAAATAGTTCAAACCCATGGAGTTGGTCATGGGATCTTCCTCAGCTACTTTTCACAGGAGAACAATGGTAAAATATAAAAAAATATATATGTATTACAATAAAGATACAAGACATTTAAAGCATAGACCCGAATACAAAATCCCACAATAATTCAATACAACAAAATAGTTCAAACTTTTATCCTTTTTTTGTGTAACGTAACCCAAATTATATAAAAAGATATAGTTAAAGTAGATTAAATTGCTTTGAAGAGACAAAAAAAATGAAATTGAAGAGACAATTGTAAAACTAAAGAAATGCTTTTAAAAAAACCTGAGGAATAATAGAAAAAAATAGTGTTTATAAGCAGGAAAAAAGTAATTTCAATAGAAGTAAAGAAGTACCTTAAAAAAAATCGTTGAATGAAACCCGAGGAAGTGTGACAAAAAAATGTGTGAGAATCTCACACAAAGGAATATAATTGTCTGTCTCCCATAAAGTTGTCTGGCAGGTAGAACTGATAATATCAATTTTTAACATTTAGTTAAGGTATTACTAATTTTCAAAGGCAACAAATTAAGAAACAATAAAAATGCATTTAATAAGTTTTGTAAATAATAGTAATGACGCTATTACTATTACGTTCTATTCTTTATTTAATAAAATATAAACGGCATTGCTGATTTTTTTATAGAATATTTTTTAGTAATAAGATAATTACATTGACTTTTAATCAAGTAATAAGTCTACCGAGCCATCAATATTTCAATTATTTATCAAACTAAAAAAACAACAACATATTAAAAGCATGTTACTAAATATTGAAATAGCATAGTTGTTAATTATTAACCTGAAAGAAGAAACAGTCAAATGAGGCTTGTTGATATGTTAAGATTAAGTATTTCGAGTTGTTTTCTAGTCATACCAAAACAGGTAATAAGATATTTTTATCTTGTTTATATTTGAACGAGTATAAAAGTACAGATGGAGGTTTGAGAGGATGATAATGGGTGAGTGAGTAGGTAGTAAATCAAGGTTAGAGTTATGGATGGGAAAGTTTTGTGGATGAAGGATTATTGTGGGCCCGCCACGGAGATCTCCCAAAGCACAGTGTGGGCCCAATACCCGGCACTGGATATCTGGCCTCTGGCACTGGCGCCTCTCAAAACATTTATATTTCATCTTCACCAGCATAATTCTGCCTTTAACTAAATATTGGCCTGCCTCCAAAAATCAGACATACCCATATGATTTTTGCATAAAAACTATTTTTATAAGATTCCAGGGATTTTCGAGGAAATGTTGATTTAAAAAATATTTTATGTGCTAACTATAAAAAATTTTCTTGACATTTTCTTTAATTTTAAATATACGATGTTACAATAAAATTATTTTTGTGAAGGCGTTAGTTCACTGTATAAGAGTCAGTTATGGAAGATGAACACAGAAGTAATTGCTAAAATTTATTTCATACAGTAATAATTTTTTTAAAGATAAGTCTCATCAATAATTGAGGTGGTTCGTGGCAGTTCAAGTATAATAAGAGGGTATGTTAGCAAGGTGCTGTTAAATAAAACACAGTGAAAAAGTTGTTGCTAATGTTCCGCAAAATTTATTAGCATCATCAGAGCAAGAAAATAAAAATAATACAAAAAGTTCGAGGTTGACTCTACGGCACATAAAAGTTATAAAAGTATAAAGGACAAATAAAAGTTATAAAAGAATGAACAGAGGAGAGTCAACCTCGAGTTTTTGTATTATTTTAATTTTGTTGCTCTGATGATGCTAATAAATTTAGTGGAACGTTAGCAACAACTTTCTTATACTGTGTTTTATTTGACAGCATTTCGCTAACATACTCTCTCATAAGTCTCATCTTAAATAACCAAATTAATTAAAAACAAATATAATTTTAAAAATTGACATCCATTAACTATGATTTTATAAATAAATAGTTATTTAACCCAAATGCACTCACTGTATATAGATAAATTCAGGGTCGACAAAGGACAGGACAAATTTCATTTTAGGACATCTATAATATATGGTTTTATATATAAATGGGTATCCAAGCCAAATGCTCCCACTGTGTTAAGAGAAATTCATAGTCAACGATGTCAATGATGCCAGTCGTCGTAGTTGTCGTTATGTTAACTATGGACTGTTATCTAAAAAATGCTCAGCTAGACTGTTAAGAAATACCTGTATAGCAACAAACTACGTTAGGGTCTTTTTTTAAAACCTTGAATTATACGCCCACTAAAACCACCTAGTTTGGAATAAAATTTAATAATTTGGATTATAACAAGAGAATTTCTTGTCACCTTAATGATTCAATAGCTCTATTGTCCCAAGTTCTCCTGCTCCTGCGATATGAAAGCGCAGTCTTGCATATCCTTCACAAACCATAAAGTGGTAAGTTGTCCACTTCTCCAGCCTACACTGACTGGACAGGTGGGGTCGTCATCTAATTTTAAAAGCGCCAGATGTCAGTTTGGAAACAACGGCTTGAACACAAAGATAACTGGGTTATATTTGTATTTTAAGTACGGCTCTAGAGATAGAGAACATTATAAAGCTTTTCAACAACTTCCACGCTTTTATTCTAAAATGTTTGTTTGTTTGATCAAAATGTATTATCTTGAAGCTTAACTGCTCTTAAAAAGTCTATAAGTAGGAGTAATGTTTTCTTCTTATTTTATCCTGTTTAATCATAATAGGTAATTGATTATATAAGTATAAAGCCGACACAAGAGCACCTACGTTAAACTGAATCCGCGTAGGCGATCGTCCTTGGTACAAATCCATAATATATAATACATCCTCGAAATTATTACAATAATAATATGCAGTTATTCTCTTTATATTCTTTTTACTTTCAATACTACAGGACAAACAAGCATTGGTAATTATTCAAAATTACGAAATAAAGTCTTTTCACTTTTAAGTCACAGAAAGTAAAGATGGATAAATGGCTCGTTTTTAAAACAATTTATTTGGAGAGTTTTCCCTTAAAAATATACTCCTTAGTCAAAATCACAAAATAGAACAGACGAACCGAATAAATATTGTATCAAACAAAATATAGAATAAATAGGTCAAGTGTGTGCTGGTCAGCACGCAGCGAGGGTCCGTAGTAACCTATTAATGGTGTTTTTTAAAATACTAAAAAGCTTACTTTGAACTATCCTAGAGGTCTGATATTCTCAAAACACATAAACAAAGTTCTGATGAAGTATTTTGCCACTGAACCGGAAAACAACCATATAAATACATCGAAAAGACCATCGTTATAAAAAAAACGTATTTTGTCAATAAAAAATAAAATAATATTTTTTCAAAATTTCCAAAAAGTGGTATATTTACTTTCGGTCGAAGAATGTTCAGGAATTTTTTCAGAATTTTTGCACTTCACATAACCAAGATAGAGGGGGGGGGGGGATACTTTTCCCACCCACTTCAAACTTGCCTACGCTCGCCCTATCAAAGTTATATCCAAAGAATTATATACATATTTTTGTAATCAGCTCGACGTACCCTTTCATTTGATACCCCTCACGGTGTCGAAAAAAAACAAAACAATTTTTAACCCTTAAGTTTTTTTACTCTAACTTTTTTGAAAAATATTTTTTTTAAGTAGCTATATTTTTAACATGTGTGGGTAGGTACAAGATATATACATCCCAAATTTCAAAGTCATCGGACGAAAGGTAGAGCCATTAGAGCAGGCGTCGGACGGATGGACAGACAGGAAAATATAAGGGTCCTTGGTTTTGCCTACGAATTAAAAACTACTAAAGTGCAATACCTGGCTGTGACAGAAACGAAGAGGAAGGGGCAAGGATGTGAAAAACTAGAAGAGGAATACACGCTACTGTACTCGGGAGTTCCCAAAATGGAACGTGCCAAAGCTGGAGTTGGATTTATAATCCACAAAGACAAGCTTGCCAATGTAAAAGGATGGAAATTTATTAGCGAACGTATTATGGTGGTTGAGGTGGAGGAGGAGAAGACCTTGCTATCTGTAGTGATCGTTTACGGTCCTAATGAAGATGAGCAAGTCGCAATGAGAAAGTCGCCGAATTAGTAGCACAACTTGGGGAAAGAGATACAGAGAGAGAGATATCATTAAGTTAGAGGAGGCATGGGAGAATTTCAAGTTTGTGGTAAAACAAGCAGCCGAAGAGGTGTGCGGAGTCAGCACACAAGGAGCAAAGAAGAAACTCACGCATTGGTGGTCGGAAGAAATGAAAGCTTTAGTCAAGGAAAAGAAAAGATTGTGGAAAGTGTATCTCAACTCTAAAAGTAGAGAACACTACGATGCTTACAAGTTGCAAAGGACCTCTGTGAAGAATGCTGTGAGACTTGCAAAGGCCAACTGTTGGAAGGAGTTTGGAGAGGCAATGGAAAAGGCCCATAAAGAGAACCAAAAACTCTTCTATAGGATATTGAAAAAGATGCGCACTGACAAGGAATGCCCATTAAAGTTTATCAAAGATAAAGACGGCAATCTTCTCACTAAGGAAAATGAAATAATGGAGAGATGGAGACAATACTTTGAGGATCTCCAGAATGCGATAAAAACGCAAGAGAAAATAATGAACACAATGAACAGAATATTGTACCAGTAGCCCCAGACGGAGAGGAAGAAAATAACATCACTCTAAATGACCTCCAATTGGCTGTTAGGAAACTCAAGTTAGGGAAAGCAGCAGGAGCAGATGGTATAACTCCGGAAATGGTCAAGTAAATGGGCACAGAAGGAGAGAAATTGCTGCTAAAAGTACTTCAGCTAGCCTGGAAACACAAAGAAATTCCCCATTGTCCCAATATACAAGAAAGGGGATAACAGGGAATGCTCTAATCATCGGGGCATCTCTCTTTTAAGTGTTCCAGGGAAAATTTATTCACGTATACTTGAGATGAGATTAAGGACACATCTGGAAGGNAATAGGTCAAGTGTGTGCTGGTCAGCACGCAGCGAGGGTCCGTAGGAAACACAGTATTGTTTAAGTAGTAACCTATTAATGGTGTTTTTTAAAATGCTAAAAAGCTTACTTTGAACTATCCTAGAGGTCTGATATTCTCAAAACACATAAACAAAGTTCTGATGAAGTATTTTGCCACAGAACCGGAAAACAACCATATAAATACATCGAAAAGACCATAGTTATAAAAAAAAAAACGTATTTTGTCAATAAAAAATAAAATAATATTTTTTCAAAATTTCCAAAAAGTGGTATATTTACTTTTGGTCGAAGAATGTTCAGGTATTTTTTCAGAATTTTTGCACTTCACATAACCAAGATAGAGGGGGGGGGGNCACTGCGGGAGTAAGACAGGGGGACATACTGTCACCCTACTTGTTCATTATCCTAATGGATGATATAATTAAATCCTGCAAGCGGCGCACAAAGGATTTCAGGGTTGGAAACTGGAGGCTACAGCCAGTCAATATATCAGAGACGGCTTTTGCGTACGATGTGGCCCTACTGGCCCGAAATGCTCAACAGCTACAAAATAATCTCAATATATGAGAGGAAGAAATGCGGCGCCGGCAAATGGTCATCAGTGTAGCCAAAACCAAGACTATGGTCATAGCAAGAAACCCCACACGACACAACATCCGTCTCAGAGGTGTGTCCCTAAAGCAGGTAGAAGCATTTAAATACTTAGGGTCGACGATCAGTCAAAATGGCACTTTAGATGCTGAAATCAACTACAGAGTGGCAGCAGCAGAAAGATGCTATCACGCCCTCAGCAGAAGCTTCATAGGCAAGAGAGAAATTAGCAAGGACACAAAAATGGCGGTATAAAAGTCCATATACCGGCCTACCCTTACCTATAGTGCTGAATCTTGGACACTCACATCCAAAAACAAGAGCAGAGTTCAGGCAGCGGAGATGAGGTACCTTCGTAGAGTGGAGGGAAAAACACGAAGAGATCGGATACGAAACCAAAACATAAGAGCTAATCTTAACATCCAGCCCGTATCTGAATTTATCGATCAACATCAGCTCCGTTGGTTTGGACATGTGATAAGGATGCCAGAAGGAAGGTTCCCACGTATGGCTTTAGAGGCGCGGCCAGAAGGAAGAAGACCAAGAGGACGCCCCAGATGCAAGT
>KZ651251.1:508222-533453 GCA_001010745.2 Gerris buenoi | reverse complement strand
CCCCCCCCCCTCTTTCTCATTTTCTCTCTCTACTTAAGAGTCAAATATTTAAAAGTCTTTTCGAATTCTACAAAGTATAAATGCAGTCAAAATTAATAATCTGCGCATTCTATACAATTTATAAATAAAATGCCACCAATCACTGATTGACATTCGCGTTTTATTGACCCTACTTCTGTTTCTACTTTCAATACTTCCTATCTCAGCGTTATTGCGCCTGAATTGGTATATATGTCGCCAATTATTACCTGAATATTCTGGCGTTTAACTCCTCACATGACTGTGCCCAACTGGTAGTAGAACCTTTATGCTTTTTAGTTTAACCAGATACATATTTAAAAATTAGCAACAATAACAATGTTTTACACAATTCTTAGTGATTTCATAATTCATAAAAATTCATATTTAGTTTTTTAGATACATATTTGAGTTTAAAAATGAGGCACACAGCTGCTCCATTTTTTATCAAGCTTATCATTATTCAAGCTTGCCAGTAAGACAACATAAATTCATCGAAACACTTTTCAAAAAACAAAGTCTACACTAAATAAATTAGTCAACACTTTAATTTGATTACTTCTAACCTATCTATAAAAATAACGTTTTTAAGCTAAAAAAAAAATAGTATAGAACCACAAAAAAAGTAATTTGGAAACAACAGAAGGAAACTAAAAAAAATCTTCTAACCCAACACTTACGGTTATGAATTATTTATACTTAAAAAATAGACTTATCTTAGAATATGCTAATTGTAAAAACCTCCTTTCGTCTCTGAATTTGGATCCACAGCATAATTTACAATATGAGACAAAACTAAATATTATCATAATTATACTAAACAATTTTTAGAGAGCTGCTAATGCAGCATTATAATTTTTATAGTTCGTGTAGACTGTAGACAAACAAATTGTTCAAAAAAAAGATTTTTTTTTTTGTTATTTCCTTTTTTTCTTCGAGGCATAGTAGAACCTTTTTTCGTCTAATACTGCATTTTTTATACTAAATCACAATGGGTAGATAAAATAGTTATATATTACCCCAAAAAAAGTTAGTTCCCGTACATAATGGTATTTTTAAAATTAAAGAAAAACGTTGGACAAAAGAAAGCAGATTTGATATTTTTTTGGTTGTTTGCTGATAATATTTTTACGGTTGAATAAAATTGCAAATAAGGTAAATTTTGACCTTTTTCATTTTTTTTTTATTTAAAAAAAAAAATAAAAAAAGGGGAAACAAAAAAATTGTGGTATTATTCCCCAGCAAAAAAGAATGAATTGAAAAAGGGTGATGAGTAAGTTGGACCCAGGTTTAATGTCAATTAAAAGTGTAGAAGAAGCAAATTTTGGAAGAAAAAAATAGGGTGGTTTCGTGAAGGGCAGATATCCTATTATAATAAGCATATGGATGACAGGTGGAAGCCAGGTGGGGTCTTTACAAAGCATTTACCTGTTGATTGTTGATAGCACCTGCCACACGTGCCTAACTTCTCATCTGTTTAATATTATTCTTTTTTTTAATGTTAACAGGACTTCAGGATAACAGGTTGTTAAATCATTTTTAACTTCATCACATCAAATCAGCCGTAAAGATGATTCTGAATTTATGAAACAACAGGATTTATGAAAGTAATAAATAAAATAGACTAACGGTTAATTTATTCAGAAATAGAGTTTGGAGTCAAGATGTTTCAAAGGACACTGTTAAATATCAAGAATCAAGAGTGATTAATAATCAGTTCAGACCAGAGAATGATCTCCTTTATAGTGGCGTAGGAACACTTCTACTTTCAACTTTACCTATTTTTTTTTTTTTTAACCTATTTTACTTTTTATATAATTGTTACAAGTTTTGTATTTGTTACATCATAAGCAATTTACACAAGAAATCGCGTGGCTCTATATCATTGAAGCGAGCGGCGAGCGTGTTGCAATTAATATTAGACATTAAGAAATTACATAGTTAATCATGATGAGTTGATATTAAAGAGGATGGATGTAATAAAGGGCCGTGAAGTGGGGGAAAAGGGCACCTTTCTGCATAAACCTTAACTTACATGTTCATTTCAATTTTTATGAAATGTATTATTTCAATATACTGTTTCTATCCAGTTGAACTACTACATGCCAGTTTTAATTAGTACTTTAGACAATATATTATATAAAATTTTGTTAAAATCGTTACGATAGAACGGAAGGTATCGGTAAAAACGTTGTTTTCTCTATTTTAATCGATTAGGCCCGCTTTAATAGTTTTAACGAGCTTTATCACTTCATAGCGGTGTCTTTGTTGGTTTTATTAAAAAATTGTAAAAGTAAAAAAAGTTCGTTTTATCACATAGGCGATGATAGAATCTTATCCCGTCCTGAAATCCCAATTTTACATTTTAAGGTCACATTTACGTGCGAACTTTTAGACGAACATTTCTGTCCAACGAACATAGCCTGAGCAGTAGTAAAAGGAACGTGTAAACAAAATTTCATCAAAATCTGTCAACTTTTACTCACGTTATAGTTGGACCCGGCAGACATACAGACAGACAAGATGCATATTAAGTCGGACCTCCTTATAACGAACCTCTGTACAGCTAAAATCTCTATGTAACGAATTTATTTTGTTGAATGTAAGAAGCTTGGTTAATTTTTTTGCCCAAAAGACCTTAAAATATAGTCTTATTGCCATGGACAATAATATTGAAGAAAAAAATCTTACAATATGGGGTACTACTTTGACTATATACACCGTTCACTTCCCTTGGAAACATATCCTAGTACACCAATGTCAGCATTAATAGGCATGTTGAGATATGAATATATATATTAACTTTTTTATTTAAAGAACAGCACTGTTTCCTTCCTTTAGACTAGCGTTATCTTAATTTTAATATTTTAAATTGATAGTGGCGCTCTATATTGACAAAAAAGGTTTATGTAATACATATTCACTGTGATTAATTTTTTATCAATGATCAGTGATGAAGTTTTCCGCAAGAATAAAACATTAATATTTTACGTTATTTTAAATGACAAAACAAATGATGCAATATTTTGGTAAGTTCTGTAAGCGGATGTGGAAGTAAAAAAAAGTGCAGAGAAAGAAAGGGCAATAACCTCATATTAACAGTAAAAATATTCAAATAATATTTTGAATGATTGGAAGAGAGAGAAAGATTTTTTTTAATCCTCAACCATATTACTGCACTATACAGTCATGAATATAAATGATAATAAACGATAAAGCGATTTCCTTCAAACTTGTCATTGTCAGTCAAGAAAATAACTTAACATTAAAAGAATCCGATACGGAAACAATTATATCGTAAAGTATAAAACTTAGATATGAGAGTTGTATAATTTCCGAATTTGAGCCGAGTGATAGAGTAAGTTGATTAATGCCAAGCAGGGGCGCTAAGGCAGCGGCGAGCCGATAGCTCGCCTAGTACCACGTAGGCGTCTAACGGTACATAGCCTCGAGGATATACCTTGTCTGATTATACACAGGCTGCATATGCTTCTATCTTACATCTCTCTGAGCTTACCTAGCGCTAAAAACTGCCGAGGCCAGAGATATCCATATAGCTATACATAAAAAACTGTTGGAGAGAAAAGGTGTGAGAGAGGGGGTTATAAAAGAAAATTTACTCTCGTGTATGTGAGAAAAATATTGTGATTTTTTTTCTCCCTCTTTTTCTAATGATAAAATAACACTTTTTTTTTAACTACGTAATAATATGTAGGTATTTCATATAGAAAATAGGATATTGATGTATTGGAACTTGTTTGTTGTGGGACTAGAACATCTTAAAAAAAATTGCAAGGGGGAGTAGTGACAAAGTTCTCTAACTACCACGAGAGGCATGAGACCAAAACTAGGAGCAAGGATAAAATGTGACTAAATTTAATTTAGGAATCAGACATAACTATAATATTAGTTACGATTTTAGAAAAAACTTTGAGGAGGGCATGAACAGATCTAGCATCTAGCTGAGTTAGAAGTCAGAGGGACATTTAATAGGTACATATAACTATAGATATATTCTTCAGGAACTAACTGATTACCTACAGTATAACACAACCGAATACATACATATTTAAAATGTAGTTTTATTTATTATAATTTGTTTCAACAAAGAGTGTGAAGGGATATACACAGTTGCGAAAGATTCAATGCAGTTGGAAAATGTAGAAAACAATATTATTGCTGTAACAACTAAAAGGCAAAAAAGAAATAAAACGAACACATTACCTACGCTTAAATATAAAGATCAAACTTTATAAGTTCCACTTCACTCTGAGAAGAAAGAGATTTGGAAAGGCGTTTTCTTACCACAAGTATTGCGCAAGGTGGTAAAGTTCAAAACTGAGTAAAGTGCCAGGGAACTGGGCGAGGCTCTCCCGACCTTGCCCTGTATCCGGGACTTAGACGGACTTTACTATTTGTTTTACCGGCAATCGGCATACCTAGACGCGTCGACTGGACCTTACCTCTGACTAACGACTATACAGCTATCTCTATAAATAGTACACTTACTCTTTACTATTACTACAAACCTTCCAACATACCATTTATATCTGCCTTACTCTTAAACCTTACTATAAATGGTTCTACTAGTACTTACATTCTACATTGACCTTTAATGTCAAGGTAGAAGGTGACAAAATAACAGCGAAATATTTCTCAGCCATATAACTTAATCTCAAGAACAGTAGATACATGTTGTTTATCTACGATAAAATACCAGTTCCTCTTATTATTGTTTTTATATAAACGGACGAGCATAGTTTTTAACGCTTGTGCGGATATCGTTGCCCAACGTACTTGTCCTGGGCAATTGTAAAACGAATATGTACCAACTTTCAACGTCATCGGTCAACTTTTATTCAAGTCAACGTCATCGGTCGATTTCGTGACGTTCTATTTTCTGCCGGTTGGTATTTTGACGGCCTGTTTTGTGACAGTCGTTTTTTTTGGGATACACTACCCGGCTCCAGACTCTGTAACGTGCTATAGGTAACTTCGTTCCAAAATAACTACGATGTTTTCAAAATAAAAACATTTCCTAACAGTAATATCGTAATAAAAAATACAGTAAAACCTGGATAAAGTGACCACCGAAGGGACCGACCAAAAGTGGTCACCTTAGGCAGATGGTCACAATAAGCAGAAGAAAATTTACAGGGATGTATTAAGGGGACCATGAAAAAGTGGTCACATTGACCAGGTGGTCAATATATACGAGTGGTCACTTTAGCAGGTTTTACTGTATATTACAAAACTAAGATTATGTACTATAGTAGTAAAGCTCATAAATAATTATTTTTATGTTTAAAATCTAGTATTTAGGAAGTGGAAGTGAAACAAAGCAAGACATTGTATTTTAACCTTTTTTTACTGCTTCAACAGGATTTCGGAATTCGAAGAATCATGAAATGCAAAACCTATTCAACAAGATTTTCTATTGTTTAGTGTAAACAATGGGGTTTAGATTAATTTCTTCGAATCAAAATAACTAGGTAGCTAAAACTAAACCAAACTAAGCTACAAGCTACATATCTAAATGAACACTTAATAAAAGCCTAACTCATGATTGGATTTCAAGCTTGGCTATAATTAACTCCACCTGTACTTCCTGTTGACTGGGTGTTTTATTTGTATGCAATAGATAAAATTCTTATCTGACAAAAACATCTAGATTTGTATAATTGTCGAGCAAAGTGCTTTTTCAAGAAACAAGTAAAAGCGAATAGGAATGATTTGATAAGGAATCTTTAATTGGCATCTGGCATCTGGGTAACAGAGCAAATGTAATCACTTTCAATAATTTAACAATAGTTACAAATTAATGATAAAATAAAATAAAATAGCAGATTACTAATGAGTGCAATATTATGTGATCCCTCTGGGAAATAAATGTGACGTTGTTTGGATATGTTACGATTCACATTTTTTTCTGTCACATTTATTTTTTATTCATGTGCGCAGACGCTTTACATTAATATGGGAATCTATGTGGTATATTAAACATACCGTCCAAATTTCTTCAAAATCGAACGAATGACAATTTTTAAAGGCTCATGCGAAGAAAAAGAAATGGTGAATGTTAATGGATACTAAAAATTTATATGTTACTAATAGTGGACTAATAATGACCAAACAACCATTCAATTTTAATTAAAATCGGACCATAAGTTTTCAAGGTATTATTGTGATTCGAATAAATGTTGATGGACAATCCGACAGACAGACAATCTCAGATGTCTCAAAATAATTTCTATCCAGAAAATTTTGAATTAAGGGACATAAAAAAATGTCCTCCAGAATGATCACAATGCCTTCAGTATAAGCTTGGAAGAAAAACTACATTAAACTTCCCATCCGTGGTCTAAGCAGAGCGTGGAGTATACTCAGACATTGTCAGTGAAATTCGGTATAATATATTTTCAGTTAAGGTCGTTTTAAGTGATAATTGAACATTAATTTTCGCTCAAAAACTATTATAAAACATGAAACTTTGTCATTTAAATGTAGACCATTTATTCTTATAAGGAACTATCTACAAGTCACTTTCTATAAATGACAGCAGAATACTCAAGTATAAAGGATTAATCACAGGCAGCTCAATGAAGCGCATGAACTTTTATAATCGATTGTAAAGATGTTTATAAAATGTCGAAAGTAATAGCAAAATAAGTTGTTGAATATACGGGTTTAATTGTGGTGTGGATGCAAACCAAGTCATAAGACCAGCTGATTAGAGAGAGGAAGAAGTGATCACAGACTACAGTACGACTCGGAAACTAGGAAGGTGGTTGGTATAGAAAGGGTTGCCTTGTTGTCGAAGTGATGAGGGGACACAAGTCTATTTCCGTCACAACTCAGCTGCATCTGGTTTATCTAAATGAGAAAGCAAGGGCCGGTTATATTCCCTACAGTTACACCCTTTAACTTGTCTGCACTCTTTCACTTTGTTTCAACTACTGTTTATAGATCTCAACAGCCTATTTTCAATTAAACATCAGTTCTAAACATCTCATTAATTACGACAGATTATGAAATTACTTATAATTACATATCAAATCTATTATATATTTATAATATTTTTATTTTTAATATCAAAATAGTAAATTAATTTAATTGTTTACTGTTTCCTTTGTTTTGTATAGATGTTGTTATTTATTTATTTATTTTTTTATTATATGTTAAAATTTTCTTTTAATTAACTTAAGTTATAATTAACATTTTAGTCATGTCATAAGCACAAGTATATAAAAAAAATTAATACTTTGTTTTTAATAACTAAATTTAAATTACAAAATATAATGGGGTAATTATATTATGTTAGGATGAATGTATTACTATAGATAAAGAAGTTGATTTTGTTTATTTTGATGGTTAGTGTTGTAAATATTTAAAGACAACATTTAAACTAGTTATTTAAGTCAATAATATAGTTGTTATTGTTATTGTTTTCTTTGGGTGTTGTATTTATTAAGCGTTGTTGTGTGCTTATTAGGCATTGCACTTTGTTGTTGTTATAGTGTAAGAACAGTTATTACCAGCTAGTTAATATTTATCTAGCCACTACTCTAAGCTGACGGCCATCGGCCCTTGCTTTCATAATGCTCAGAAGTTATTGTTATTAGCATGTATTAATTATGGAAATAAAGTATTATTTATTATTATAATTTCATATACATCATATGTATGTGTATACCTACATATATTATGTTGCTTTTTTTATTTATTTTGTTAAATAGCAATAAAGGAACCTCTAGACTAGACCCAAACGAAAACATTTAGATGTGCCAAGACAAGAACAGTGAAACAGAAAACCCCGACCAATGCGGATATTAAAATCAAATATTATTTTGTCCTCTACTACAGATAATATAGGTTGCATATGAACAAGTACATTGTTGATATATGCAGTAAACCATAGATAAGTAAAAGTGAGAAGAATGACTCAGTAGGACTGGCTTGCGCGTAACTATTGCTTGATCCTGAATGCCTTCATATATTTCAATAGACTAATTAGTATCAGGCGAGGATACTTCATCCTCTTCCAATGTAACATGGTAGGATTTAATCAAGCCCAAACTCTAAACAATAACAACAATAGCAACTGATTTAACTAGAATATTACATTCCGTAGTTATAATTTCATCATGAGGCTGTAAGCAGTTCATTAACCTACTCTTCCAAATAACGACTATGATTTAGTATTATAAAACTGAAGTATTATCAATTAAATATATGTTAAACTATGAGTAAAATTAAATATGACATACTCATAAAACAAATTTTAAAATATTTTAATGAATTAGGCCCCTTAGTCCATCGGTAGGTGATGTTATATTGTAAATCACGCACCAGACAATAAAACAGAAGGATATATTTATATAAACGAACCAATTCAAAATTAAATTACTTAAAATAAGTGTTGCAAAAATAAAATGATATTGATAGTGTAATGTAATTTATTCAACAATAAAAAATGCATAATAATATGTACACATAATTTAATGTTATATGATATAATTCGAGTAGGAAGATTAAAATAAAAGATTTAATTACCAAAATACGCCAAATAAACACAGGACATTTCTTGAAGCATTTAAAAAAATATTTCATTCGATATTAGTATTAATATAGCAGAGTTATAAAATCTAAGAAAATCATAAGAAGAGATAATTTTTCCGCGCCGTTTAAAACACTGCGTAATATTATGACAATTTTTTCCGAAGAGAGTAAATTATTCGCAGGGAAAGGACAATATCTCGCGCTAAAAAGCTCTAGATTTCATTGGTTCCTGCTCTGTTTTTCCCGCCGGTTTCTTCAAATGGGAAAAATGCCCGCTCTCCAGAAGTGGGGAAGAAGATCTGAAACTACCCCCGCTAGAACATCAAAGTTTTTCATTTGTTCAGCTTTGTAATTTTCTTCAAATAGGGGAATTATAAAAATGTTTTTTTTTTTTTTTTTTTTTCTTAGTTTTACAAAGGACGGAAAAATACAATCTTTCAAATTCTTCTATTCAAAAAGCAAACAGAGTTTACTATTTATAAATAATTACGAAATTATATTTCTATAATCGCAATAACAGCTGCATTAATTTATTTTATATCAATGTGATAAATTAAAGAACTAAATGAACATGAAAAACAAAAGGCTTACCCAATTAGAAGATTTTTTCATTAAGGATTTCGGAGAACGTTGTTGATTAAATTGCAGATTGATTTATAATATTATAATCAACGAAATAAGTAATAAATAATACTAAATAATAATAAATAATACCGGACAAAACAAGTTATATAGATGAACTATCAATCTTTGGCACAAACGAATAATATTTATTAACAAATATATAAACAGAAACTAGTAACAAATGTTTAAATATAACTAGAAATAATTCTATGATTATAGAGCTTATTATAAACTATGATTATAAAATGAATTAACACTTCCTTCTTTTGATGTCTACACATACCACATACACAACAAATAGTGAAATCAAGCTTGTATCAAAATTAAAAAAAAAAAAAAATGAATTTGGCAAAGATAAACATAAAAAATACTAAACAAAGATTTACTTATTTGGGTTTAATTAAATTAAACGTGTATGAATTATTATATCTCAAATTAAATCAGTAACAATTGAAATATAAAATTTAAAATATCTGTAGAATTATATTTTTGTTCTGGGTACTAAAAATAAAATAAAATAAAAAATCAGTGTTGACATAAGAATTAATTTACTATTTATGGCCATATGTTTTTATCAATTTTTAAAGGTTAGTATTTTTAGTGTTCGTGTACACGCGATATAAAATTTACTTTCGAGTTGTTATTGGATTAATTTCATTTAAAATAACATAATAAAAGTGATCTTAGTGTAATTGGTTATCTAGTGATAGTTTTAAAGTGTTGTTTTTAATGAAATTGCAGATATCTAATTTTACTTTACTACCAGTTGAAACAGAATGGAATCCTTGGATGCTTTTAAACAAGTAAGTTCTTAGAAATGTTTTTTATTTTTACTTTTATTCCACACCTATAAAAAGAGGAAAAAAAAAAAATAGTTTCTCTGGTTTGATTGAATTCTTAGTAATTGTTTCCATAGCATTAAAAAAAGTAAACAAACTTTGTTAAGAGAAGACAATCGCTATAAACATATTCAGGAAAGAATATAAATATGTACTAGAATTCAAATAAAATTATTATTACTGAGTGCTAATAATGATTACCTGAATACCATTTCGTTACAAATTGTATTAATTTATCCTCCTATATTTTGTACAAAATGTGAATTATTAGATTAATGAAATAACAGAATTTTAGGTTCAATGTTATTAACCTAGATACACAGGTGTAAATAAAAAAAATAAATTAAACGTAAAGAGTTGGAGAAAAGAAGATCCACAAAGGCAATATAAATTATAAATAAATTATCGCAAGTAAAAACCCCTCTTAAACTTTTTCTAGATTGTTATAAGTTCTGTTATTAGTTCATCATTTACCTAGGATTCGAGTATACACATTATTTATTAGAAAATATAAATAAGTATATATACATTTTTTTTTCATTTAATCTTCCTGCTTTGTAAAATAAAAACTTATTTTGTTTTGTAACTATTTCAAATAATTAGGGGGTTAAATATGTTAAAATGTTCTCTTACAACTGAATTAATCTTCTTCGTAATGAGATGTAATTATTAATTACAATAACTAAGTAATCTATATAGAAAAATCTAGCCGAATAGATCAGTAAGTCGTGAAAAGGTACTAGGTACTACTAACCTAAATCACATAATAAATACAAAATTATTAAAATTGTTCGCCATAGAAATAAATATATTAAATTTCAATGTTTGAAAAGCAGCTGATCTAAATTAAGAATGCGAGAACTTGTTGACAATCACTTCGCGATTCAGTTGATATTTTATGAAGTTTATTTCAAACGGATAACACCCTTCATGTGAATTCGATATAAACTCCTTATTCGTGTGTTATTGGTATGGGGATCAAATAGTGTTTTATTACAATTTATGCATCGATGATTCATAAGTAAGTCACTTCATTAAAAAATTCAAGTGAATTAGATCATTTCTTTTTAAAGTCTGGTTTTGCTCATTATATTTCTCCAATTTTGCATCACTGAACCTCTTTCTCGAATATATTTAAAGTTATGTTGCCTTAGTAATCAACATATTTATCTATGTTGATGCTTTTTTTTATTTTTGGTCTGTTTTATTTTTTTTTATTATTGTTGTTGTTATAACGGCCTGTTTATCTAGATTATCTGGATTAACGACATTTAACTTAAATTCTATTTATATATTTCTTTTTACAAAAGAGTTTAAAATATTACGATAGAATACAATTTTTCAGTCAAAAAATAAGACCTACGTAACACTAATTTGATTCTATAACCACAATTACTAAAAAAATAAAAATAAAAGGCCACAATTTAACATTTTTGACATACTATGTTTATAAAATAATAGAATGAATGAAACATAATATGCGGACACATTGTTTTATTATTATAATTTCCTTCTGTATAACCATAAGTTGTTGAAACTTTTCCTAGATAAATAAGATTTGCTTGTCTAGAATCCTGGGTTATTAAATTATTTCTAGAACTGCAGAGAAAAATATAATATGCTTTAAGAATTAAGTGCCTCTGTAATGCTTTATTAGTGCAAACGTTGAGATTAAAGTTAGGAAACAAGAAAAAAATTGCCTTGTAGCTTGTAAGGGTAAGCTGAAAGTGTTTTAGGTCCGTTAGTAATCTGTGCTTTATCAGTACTGCGGAATCTCTGCCAAGTATGCATTCTTGGTTCCACCCACGTTCAGTCCGGAAAGGAGCCGTGGGGATTGTCAGAGTTCAGAGTAAGTTAAATATAAACATCTTCAACTCGCGGCCGGTTGTTATTTTTTGCCTGAGCCTGTATGCATGCAGGTCTGCGTTACAGGTCCGGTGTCTCACTCTGTCCGATCCATCGCGTCATGCACCGAGACGATACTCCGAGTCAAGCTGCAGGAGATCGCCGTCAAGTCTTGTGGCATGCCCGACAAACCGACCACCTTGCTAGTTCCCCACTACTTTCCTCCTAAACCTCTTTTAAAAACTTCTCTCGGAGAAGTAAGGAGCGGTTCTCTTAGAGCGCAACTGCTTGCAACCTCGTCTTTTTATTTCCTCTCCAACCTTCCCGAAGACTTTTGACAGCCGTGTAAAATTCCTCTCTCTCGGAAAGGATCCCGATCGTAAAAATCCCTCGGAGACAATGTTTGACCACCTCGAAACCATATCTATGTTTAAAACACCGACCTCTAACTGTCTGTTTACTGGTTGGCAAGCAACCAAGAATAATCGACTCCTGTCTCAACACGACATGGTTTTCAAAGTACATAAAACGTACCATCGAAAACACTTTAACCTACTAAGCATCATTGAAAAACATTGTACTCGATTCAATGCTAAAGCAAGACAAAAACGGCTGTCTTTAAAACATTCTTTGGCCGCTTTCAGCTAAGGGAGCTATTTTTTTCTTGAAAGAAGTATAAAACTGATTTATCGAAGACATTAAGACATTATATCCCATTTTTCTGTCTGTTTGTTAGATGTTTTAAGTTTTCGAGGTTAAATTTAATTGTTATTCAACATTTATTTGAAATCAATAGTAAAAATATTGTTGTTTCCCGGCGGGGAATCGAATCTCGATCTTCCACCTGGTTAGAATCGCTATTTAGTCAGACACTAGATTTTTCTGAAGAAGCGACTTATTACATTTGTATTTTAGTAGAAAACAATTTTTAAAAATGCGTTTTTGGTCGCAACGCCCAAAATTTATTCTCGATTGCACCTCGGAGAACGATTTTTTTAAAACAGGAATAACAATTTAAGTGTCTACAAACACCACAGACATTTTTTTGGGCATTCATCGAAATATCAAAATAAAATGTTTACACAATAACAATACTTTCTTTCTATATATTATATCTTATATGCCAAAATGGGCTTTTTAATATTTTTTTTATTGTAGCAAGTAATGCTATATCAACATATAACTATAAGTTGAAATACTACAACAAATATATTCAATGCAGTAAAGAAAAAAGTCAAAAGTCAGCTCATATCACAATAAGGTTTGTTCCAACCACACTTCAAACTACATAGTTTGAACGCTATTTAAACGACTTAAAATCAGCTCAAAGCAACTTCTATAAAAGTTATGAAGTCCCTCATTTACTTATTAGAACTGAATTTGATTCGTGTCAGATTTTCTCATACTGAGCAGTTTCATTTTAAGAGCACACACAACTGGTTGAATCATATTCAGTCGTTTGATGCTGCCTACTGCCAACTAAAAGCATACTTTGAAAGTCTTAAGTTCAGGATACAACACCAGAGTAATATTAAGATGAATTGGTTTGGCCAACTAAATATTTACTCGGACAAATAAATATAGAAACGGGTCCACTTTGTTTAGGCCCTATCCCTATCAGCAAATATTTATAAAACTATACTACTATACCCGTATATTATCTTATAAATCAGAATGAGAGCTATACATATTTTAAAATCCCACTGTAGATTTAATTCAAAACGATGAAACCTCGAATGATATCTAAGTCACCTCGATTCTAAACTTAAAATAAGTAACAGCTGTGTAAACAACTCTCAAATGAAGTTCAAAATATATGTTATTAATCATTCACAAAATTAAGCACGATAAGCCCTATTGTAGAACCCTATTTCTTTAAGAACATGTCATTCTTAGGCACCTTTTGGTACATTTTACTCGAAAAGTAATAATATTAAATCCCAACGATGAAAGTTTTATTACAGAGTAGTCCAAATTTATTTTCAATTTATTTTTATATTCAATCTGTAATAAAAAAATTGTTGGTAGTCTGATCTAAATCATTAGATATTAACTCTGAAAAATAATTGCATTTATTTAAATATTGTATGATGACCGACACAACTATTTTAGTACTGACAACTGTTTGGAAGTTTAATTGCTAACCGGATTTTTTATTGACCATTATGTTAACAAATTGATGAATAAGGACCTTATTGAGTGATAAATTGATAAGAACGTACATTATAAAACAGTGTAATTATATTTGTTTTGCTCTGTAACTCATGTCTTTATGACATCTGCGACAATAGGTATATATTGTACAAAAACAATTATGACAGGGGTCCATTTCTTGAGAAGGTCAGTTTATAGTCCTATGATTTTATTACACTTGAACTTTTCTAAACATCCTATATCCTTTAGCCATTAACCAATGTATATACCTTCCATCAATATATATGTATATACCAATGGTTCATCTAGATTGTATTCTGCAGTGTTTGCCGGCTAATAACAAAATACTAATTATTATATATTGTTATCTTTCACGTTATCAAGGCATTAGGACAGAATTTGTACAATTCATTTAATAATTGGATTTGTTCTAGTGCACACTTCATAATATTCCTGACATTATTTACAATGCAATGACAATTTAATTTTGTTAATACATTTCTTTTAGGCCTTTAAAGTTTACGAATCGTTATCATTTTTATTATTTACGGCGTTTAAAGTCAACGAATCGTTGATAATCAACACAAAATAAACGAACTCGTTTTGCTTACAATTAATCAACTTAAAAAGGCCTTATCTAAAAGAAAAAACAAACACCGGGAAGCTAAACCACTTCGATTTTATTACATTTTTTTTAGGAAAATATTATCATAAGGGTTTACTGAAATAATAAAACGTTAAGAAACGTTGTAGATTTGTTTAGAAAGTAGGGGTTTGCTATTACTCGTCGAAGCAATAACAGAGGAATCAAACCGGGGGTATTGTAGGCAACACGCTTCGTTTACTGTCAATAAACCTAATACAATGAAACCGAACTGAGGTATTCTGGACTGAGTTACTATTAAATTATTATATTATGAATTCAGGTAAAAAGATGTTACCTGCATTGAATCCTCAGGTACAGTTAGTTTATAGGAAGGAAGAGTCAGTAAGTATATTGGCACAAGACTAAAGCGAAGGACGGTAGACGAGTGAGTCACGGCTTGCACTTTGCTCGGGATGCAAAACTCGTTACGCGACAAGGAGAGGCACACAGAGAGGTGCGAGTGAGTTAAAATAATCTCGGGACGGAGTTACCGGCGTGCTCTCCACTCGAGGAGCAAACAAGAGCAAGTGGTCGGAATGCGTGGGGCCGGCCGGAGCATTCCACACAGCTGCTTCTCATTGGTCCGCCTCGCTAACACGGGCCTTCGCCTGCAGGGCGCGCCACTTCCCGGCCTGTCCCCCCACCTGAGAACCTCTTCCCCTCACCACACCATCGCATATTATCTTCTGCTCTGATTTAACGTTTTAACCCTGCACTTCCTGAGGGCCTCGTGTACTGTGCACCTTTGACCCAGACTCACCCAGTCCTACCTAACTACCTATGCACCGACACCAACCCTCCATGATCCGCCACACAGTACATATTTCAGCTTAGCTGCAATTAGTTTAGAGTATAGCTTCGTGGGAATCTTGCAAAGCCTTTTAAGAAATTGTATAATAAGCTTTTAAAAGCCACATTATAATTGTGATGAATTAAATAATACTAGGATAGGTTTGAAAAATTATAACTTCTCTTGCATTTTTATGACTATTGCCTTGATATGACACTAGAATAGTGTCACCAGCAAACTGAATAATTCTGTATTAAGTTTATAATACTATTCTGTATAAAAGGAAAAAAAAAAACATTTCACTAAATAAAGACCTAATATAGCCGCCTATACGCTCAAAATAAACCTAACTTGTACAAAATGGTTTGTAATACAGCTGTACGGAAATTAACGAGTACGGAGTTAATTTATTACCGTACGCAAACAAGCGGTAATCGGCCGAAAAACGATGTTGAATTTCCATAAAATAGTTGGAAAATAACAAGGTATATATTCAGCATTCAGCTGATTAAGCCATAATACTATTTCGGCTAAGTCGGATTGTACGTGCTCCAGAATTTTTTTCGAGTTTTACCTCTACCTGTTTTATATACAGGAGGGTTGTTTTTCTTCAGAAAATGATTATTGAAAATTCAAGGGTACACAAAATTAAGGTTTTTAATTTAATATACGGGATTTTATTACCTAACCTCAAACGTGGGACACGTACAATCCGACTTTACCTATTATTTCTTAGCTGATATTCTAACATTGTCACTCCCACCCCCACGCCGCAATAGTTCTGAGAAGTTTAGCTAGCCTGATGTTGCGGCGATTCCCCTGTCCTAATTTTCTGTGAATTTTTACTTTCTTTTATTCATATTACCAGTAGCATAAGTCTTCGTTTCAGTTAAGTTGGCTTTATACTTTCTTGTTTGTTGTGCCACTTTTGTGTTTTTCTTAGATGGTTATTATTAGTACACCTTGTGAGTATAATATGGTAAAATGAGTGCTAGCTTTGAATCTGTAGGGGAATTTTATATTTTGAATTTTAAGTTATTTATATTTTTTTCTATAAACTTAATAAAAATAAAAACAAAAACAAAACATTGACAAGCTGTCAGAAAAAGTCAGTAGTTGACTCAGAGTATAGTTGTTGACATAATTTTGTATAATTTAGTTTCCTTGTGAAAAATAATAATTAGACGTTTTTTCTAAATACCGATTCTCGAGTTCATTTATAATTAGTTTAATAAAGAGTTTGATCGGACCTCTCTCTACAAAGTGGTGACCTCTTAAGCTAAATGTCGAACGAAGAAGGAAAAAGCCCAATGCCGAGTCTTCCTACTGAAACAAATCAGACTTTAGTGCGGGATGAAAACAACACGGTAAGTATTAAAATACCTCCTTTTTGGGTGGAGAAACCGGAGATATGGTTCTTTCAGATAGAAGCCCAGTTTTCTATAGCTAAAATAACGGAGGAGAGTACCAAGTTTAATTACCTAGTAGCGCAACTTGAGCCCAAATACGTAGAAAATATTTGGGACATTATTAAAGGAGAAGCTCGTAATAAATATACCCTAGCTAAAAATAGGCTTATTAATATTTTTGCTGCGAGTGAGGAAGCTAAAATCAAAAGACTTTTGACAGGAGTTGAACTNGCATGCTTCGAATTTTAGTTTGCTCAAAACTCAATTTGAGTGTTTTTCTTTGTTTTTGTGGTTTTCTTTTTTGATTTCTATTACGGTATTACATACTTGTACGTTTCAATGGCCTTACGATCTACAAGGTTGCATTAGTACTCGAAGTATTTATACTTTCTCATATACATAGTTTATAGTGTATAAAGAAAATTTATTGCAGCAGCGCCTATAATCGGTATCGAGGGAAGTACTCGCAACAAGATCCTCTGATTCTAAATTTTTTATTTATTATTATTTTTTTTATTGAATGACTGACTGTCGACTGCGGTAACGCAAGAGCCTGAACTCCTTATCGGATTTCGATAAAAGTTATTAGTTTTAATTGGTCAGAAAAATCATAATAATTTTAACAATTCATCACATTTAACAATATACACTATATCATGTTCTTGTACTTTTAACAGTTCATTTAGCATTCCTCTATAATATTGCGCCTCCTATTATCTCTATCTTTTTAAGAAATGTCCCATTGCAGCTCTGAAAGAGAAGGAAAAGGGTGATAAAATAAAACATTAGCAAACAAGACAAGTATAAATAATTTGATCTGAAAATAATTCACAGCTTTTATTAGAAATGAATAACAATCTATTAAAATGATGTAGTGCAATATAACCTTTGTATGCTGGCTATGCTGGAGTCATGCGAGTAGTTTTGGCATTAAACCAGGCTTATTAGCAGAAAAATCCTAAACTTTCAAACATCATAACCTTGTTGAATAGAAGCAGACGTGCAATTGTGGGTAATTATGGAATATTCTATTTTAGTAGTGCAAGAATAAGTGATAATATTATGAGGAAGCGTAAAGAGAAAAACTGAACTTGTGTTGGCTATCCTGGTTTCTATACTGAAGTACGTCGCGTAAGGACGGAAAGTCTCCAGCAACAGCAACCAAAAATGAGCCTATTTAAAAGTTGCATGCTTCGAATTTTAGTTTGCTCAAAACTCAATTTGAGTGTTTTTCTTTGTTTTTGTGGTTTTCTTTTTTGATTTCTATTACGGTATTACATACTTGTACGTTTCAATGGCCTTACGATCNGGTAACTAATATTTTTTTATAATTATGAATTTATTGATTTATAATTAACAAATTTAAAATTTTCTAAATTGATTTGCCGTAATTGAAATATTACAATTGTTAATTGGACATTGTGTCCATCTATTTTTAATTTCATAATATAACATCTCACAAAAAAAAGTAAAAACTATATAGAAATATTAAATTAAGTAAAATTTATTTAAATAAAAATAGATACAATCTATAACTAACAGATATCTATCGTAAACCTTTTCTTCAGCACTTAACGATTATGTTACGTCTCTGTTATATGACATAAAAATATATACAGTAAAAGTAATAAGTATAAAGTAATTCCAAATTTCTTTGTACGGGATTCCACGAGAAAAAGAAGTGGCCACTTACTTCTCTCGCATAAGCTTCAGTTATGGCAAAGTAGACTATATAACTCTATTAGAAAAATTACTAAACTTCCATAATGGAAATTAAAGGAGTAGAAAGAAAAAATAGCCAAAACTATTTTATACTTAGTACTTATATTACTATATACTTAGTTATCCATTCACACTTTCTCCGTATTAGTTAGACGTAGTATTAAAATAGTGACAATAAGTCCTCAAGGAGGAAGGTTTGTTTGTCGTAATGTTTATCTATATAAAACTAACTGAAAGATATTCCACATTATTAAATTAATTGTTCATTATTTTAATATATTTTGAATTTTGTTTTCTCCTTGTGGCCTCCCTGACGTAACATAGCCATCATATACATAGCCTCAGGCATCCAAAATACAATTAATGGTTTTGTTATTTTATGTTACATAAAATTTTGCTCATAAAGTATAATAATTGCTCTGTTTCTATTGTTATTTGTTTATATACCTCATTATACTGATATGTTTCAAGTAAAAGTTTTATTTATCATTATATTTAAAAGCGCACTTTTATAGGTATTTTCAAATACGTTATTTATATTATTTTAAATTTACTTTTAAATTTTTATATCCAATTATTTTTATTATTTTTTAGGAAAAACAAATATGGAATAAAATAGAGTTATGCTTTCATTTCATAGAAATAGAATTTTTATGAAATTTAGGATAATTCAGGGAAAGAAAAGTTATAAGAATTCATTAGCTGTTGAAATTATTTTTTTGTTTTTAAAGTAAAATTAAAGTAAATTTAGAAAAATTGAAGTAAAATATAATTGCTCTTTTAATTCCCCAATAAATTACTGTTACTGTAAGACATTTTTATTTTTTAAATGAATAGAGTTGGAAAAATAAAAATAATACAAGAAATTACAATTGTTTAAAGAAAGTTGACATAATTTAGTCCCTTGGCTAACTAGGTTGTACCTATGATAAAAATTATTAATTTTTAAAACAAGTACAATAATATATATTATGTTTTTTTTATAACAAATATATATAAATTCCAAAAGGAAATCTTGATCAACTTGCCCAGCACAAAACATTTAGCTAAATAATCACTGATAATAATTGGCAAGCGTAACAGCCAAACTACCTGCTTATTGGGGGGGAGGGGGAAAGGGGGGAGGCCCCTGATAGACAGATTCTCCTACATTCCCTCTGATACTCCCACTTCTTAGCTCAGTCTTACTAGTGTAAATTATTAATTGCACTAATACATTATCTACTTATTATTTGATGTACACTAGACCCGTTTGTCATAAAAATTGTCATGCTTACTTTTTAATAGAATGTACTCTTAAATTTTTTTATACAGTATGGTATTATTTTATCATTATCATAAAAGTAAGCAAGCTTTATAACGAAAAATAGGTAATATAAACAAATTAAAACAGTAAAAAAANAAGACCATTGATAGTTTCTGCAGCATCTACGATTCGATTTCTTATCTCTTCCTGCTAGCCAATAGATTTGGTGCGTAGGCTTCCGCGGGTAGACTCGTAATAAACAGCTTGGTTTTCCGGTGGAATCCGCGTCTCGAAGGGGATGAAGTCCGACGTTTCGCTTCCACTACTGGAAGCATCTTAGGGGTGTGGTGCATCGTGATGTTTACTTGAAGCAACAGTATGTCTTGTTGTTGGATTCCATCGGAAAACCAAGTTGTTTATTACGATCCAATAGATGTTAAGATTAAGCCATAAACTATATCTAGCCCCACAAAAAATCATCTAATCCGTAAATTATTGAGATAGTGTTGGTCATTTAACAGGCCCATTTTAATTTATCTAGCCATTACCATGTTATGGTAAAAATAATGGCAATATTAGAATAGTAAGCTGGGCCACTGTTATGTTCCAATTCCAAAGGCTATTGGCTATCAATTATTTTAATTATTACATAAATCATCAATATCTCAGCAACGAATTAATTAGAGAAATATGATTATAATGAACTTTTTTGGTTTACTTAGTGCTCCAGGATAGTAACATGCATTTCTATAAAATATTTTAATGAGGAACCTGCGTTATATTTTAAATTAACTTTAATTTTATCGATAATTTATCTATATTTTATAGAATGTCTTTATTATTTAGTAGTAGAGTAGTAGTAGTGTTGTAGTAGAGATGTTTTAAAATTGACCGTAACAATTTTAGGAATGTGTTCTGTAGCGAAAAATAAACAATAAAGTTTATATAATCACGTGTCTGAAATTGTATTACAATCAAGATTTTTACCTTTATAAAAAGGATTGTTAAAAGTGGCCTTCGCTCTGCCGAATGCAGCTTTTAGCACGACAGATTCATGTTTTCTTCGCTTAGTCTTATACATAGTACCAGTAAGACCATTGATAGTTTCTGCAGCATCTACGATTCGATTTCTTATCTCTTCCTGCTAGCCAATAGATTTGGTGCGTAGGCTTCCGCGGGTAGACTCGTAATAAACAGCTTGGTTTTCCGGTGGAATCCGCGTCTCGAAGGGGATGAAGTCCGACGTTTCGCTTCCACTANATTTCCAAGGTAACTTGCTGCTGGCAATAAAAATAAAATAGATACTGTGATTCCCTTTCTTTCTTGTAAGGGTGACTCTTGCATGGAAGTCTGAGTAATAGTAATTTAAACAAAGAACAGAAATAATTTATGATCTTAATAAAAATAAAAATAAAGAATCAACTAATGAATGGTAAGCAATATTTTTGGAATTAACCATACATTATTGAAAATCACTCACAGATTTACTACCAATTTTTGGTATGCCCAATTTAATATAAATTTACATTATTTATCATGCTCTTAAATATTTATGATTTATGAAATTATGGAATGGACAAGTTAATGCTTGTATGATGAAGTTAAGATTGAGACAATTATGAACTATATATATTACACCCTGCTATACAAACATGTATTGCGGATTTATGGTAAATCATGACATTATATATTTTTTAACAGTTTAGCTTAAAATATATTTCTAAGCTATTCATTCAATTTTATAAAATGTACTAAGGAAACTGCATACAATTGAATTGAAATATTATTATATGTCCATTAAACTGAAGAATTATTGAAATTAAATTTTAAAAGCATAACTTTACAAGCAGCACAAAAGGAACCTCTCAAATGTATCCATCATGGAAAAAAATTGGGATAAAAAATTATTAATATATCAGTTATGAATATTAGCCCAGGGATTTTCATTGTCTTTTTTGAAATATAAATATCTCTGTTGCAGCCTTTATGGTCTATTGTGCAAAATTGTATTCTCAGACCTTTTTATTGTGCATTTATCTATGATTATATACTTGAAACAATGTGTCTCAGCGTGTAATTCATTTATTTATAAGATGAGTAAAATACAACGTTTACAAGAGGTTGTTATGTTCTGCAGAAGTTACTAACAATACTCGGTTATTTGCTAAATCAAATGAATTGATTATATTATTAAATAAATAAATGTATTGAAATTTTGCTCTGGCCTTTTAAATCCATATTACATATTAAAGTATGGTTAATAAATTAAGGAATAAAATTAATTAAAAAAAAAAATCTTCGAATAATTGATGAGTCTACCTAAAAAAAAAACATTAAATCTTTTTTGTAAAGCTCTTACAATTTACTACTAGGTTGAATTATCAGTTCTATACAGAGGTAGTTGTAAGAAAATTTGGTACTTGAAAATTAGGAGCTTTCTAGTTACTGGTGGTTAGGGTGGTTAGAGAAACTAACTCTAATCACATTTAAGTTTTAGAGAGGGCTCCTGATTATTAAGTAACAGAATTTATAGAGTAATAATTATCCTGCACAATCTCACGGTTTTCCTTACCTAAAGTGCTCCCTTAAATTACTACTAAAGATAATCTTCAGGTTTCTTTGACTACAGGTTCCACTAGAACAACCAACTTTACTGGAGTGAATAATAACATGACCAAACCACTAAAACAAAACCAAAAACTTTGATACTGCAAGTGTCAACAATTATCCGTTAATGATAATCCCTGCTAATGTAGAGAGGTTTAGGAAGCGTGGCTAGGAAATTGAAATTTCACTCCATCAAAAGCATGTTTAGAGTACAAAGCGGCTTTCAACCACAAGCGATCAGTTTTATTGCCAATGAGATGAGAATAAATGTGAAAGACGAAAAGTCGGCGTATGAGTTGTGACAGAGGTTTAAATCTGACTAGATTTGTTTCTAATTAAATTTACTCTACAATTAAATGTAGGAATAAATAATTTATAGAATCGGTTCTACTTATATGGTCCCAAATACCTGTAAGGTACTTTGGCTTCCATGCCTGGAGTCATCATAACAAGTAAATTAAAGTCTGACCTTTAACACATCTTCTTTACTAGAATACCTACATTTCTAAGATGCCTGAGAAGTGTGTAATAGCAATCGATTGAGTGCCTCTCGAGCAGCTAACTTGGAATAAGTANATACTCAATTATTTTACCTGAAAATGCACCTTACAGTGGAAGTAAAACATTTTACCTTCTACTTAAGATGTATATTCTTATCTGAAAAATCAAGATTATATCAATTCAAGCTACAAATGCTTATTTATGTAATTGGCTTCAAGTTTTTGCATAGCTCATAACCAGTAAAAAGCCATTTCCAAGTCCTGTCCATTTAACCAAGATCTAGAAGTTCTACCCACTATAATGTACTATTTAGATTACTTTGATATCATTTTATTCGAGAATATATGTTTTTATATATTCAAAATTAAAACTTTATAATATAGTTACTTAAGTAATGAATTATTGGTTCTTTTGATTGATATTTTGTGTAACCATTTCGTAATTATGACTGGAGAGGTTGGTAGAAAGTAACACGACGATATTGTCACTAGAATTTTTATTAATATTCAAGAACGTGTTCCGACATAATGAAAGAAAAAAATAGCAATAAATGTTGCTAACCAACTTAAAACCAACAAAACAACTCCCTAAACCCTGGATTAGCTTATCGTCCTTGTGGTAGCTATCAGACCAAGAAGGGAAATTTTTTCAAACTCCTCACACAACTAGGCACGATTCCCAGTTCAGTCAAACAACCAATTGAAACTAAAGATTAATGTGGAGTATATAAACTGATATGCGTTACCTGAAAACGAGTATGCATAGGACAATCCAGTTGGAAAAGAAGTGCGCATTGCAAAGCACTGTAAATCTTGGCAGAAAATATCGACTGACAGACATAAAAAAAATAGAAACGTTGTTCTTTTTTGTCAACCATGTTCTAAAAACTGATTATACAAAAGTCACCTAAATATTTTTAAAAATAATCTAACATGTTCATATTCTGTTTTTTTTTTTTTTTTTTTGTTGGCTAATTGTACTTGTTGTTTTATAATCTATGTTGTGCCAAAACCCCGAATTCGTGCCTATATTGTATCAGCTGTTATTGGCTATGGCAGTTTGATGAATGTTAATTAATGATACAATAAATGTGCATATTGGACAATAAAATTCTATTGTATTATGTCTAATAAATAAATTTATAAAATATCGCATATACCTGAATTATTTATTAATTATTAATAACTAAAATACAACAGTTTTTATTACTGTAACAACATAGATGGATTGTAGTTTAATTTGCTCACACTGTTGAAACATCAGCTTAGACAGACAAGTACACTATGCAAAACAAATGTATGGGCAAACTATTAAGTGTGTTAATATCTCAATACTCAATTATTTTACCTGAAAATGCACCTTACAGTGGAAGTAAAACATTTTACCTTCTACTTAAGATGTATATTCTTATCTGAAAAATCAAGATTATATCAATTCAAGCTACAAATGCTTATTTATGTAATTGGCTTCAAGTTTTTGCATAGCTCATAACCAGTAAAAAGTCATTTCCAAGTCCTGTCCATTTAACCAAGATCTAGAAGTTCTACCCACTATAATGTACTATTTAGATTACTTTGATATCATTTTATTCGAGAATATATGTTTTTATATATTCAAAATTAAAACTTTATAATATAGTTACTTAAGTAATGAATTATTGGTTCTTTTGATTGATATTTTGTGTAACCATTTCGTAATTATGACTGGAGAGGTTGGTAGAAAGTAACACGACGATATTGTCACTAGAATTTTTATTAATATTCAAGAACGTGTTCCGACATAATTAAAGAAAAAAATAGCAATAAATGTTGCTAACCAACTTAAAACCAACAAAACAACTCCCTAAACCCTGGATTAGCTTATCGTCCTTGTGGTAGCTATCAGACCAAGAAGGGAAATTTTTTCAAACTCCTCACACAACTAGGCACGATTCCCAGTTCAGTCAAACAACCAATTGAAACTAAAGATTAATGTGGAGTATATAAACTGATATGCGTTACCTGAAAACGAGTATGCATAGGACAATCCAGTTGGAAAAGAAGTGCGCATTGCAAAGCACTGTAAATCTTGGCAGAAAATATCGACTGACAGACATAAAAAAAATAGAAACGTTGTTCTTTTTTGTCAACCATGTTCTAAAAACTGATTATACAAAAGTCACCTAAATATTTTTAAAAATAATCTAACATGTTCATATTCTGTTTTTTTTTTTTTTTTTTTTTTTTTTTTTTTTTTTTTTTTTTTTTTTTTTTTTTTTTTTTTTTTTTTTTT
>KZ651251.1:475775-500783 GCA_001010745.2 Gerris buenoi | reverse complement strand
GACAACATTTTGACAAAAACAAACAAGATTGAAACTACCTTATATAAAGTTTTAGAAAATATTAAATAGGCCATAATGTAAAAAAAAAGAAGTTAATTTACAAGGACATTGATATGGAGAAGGACAGATTGACAAGAACTTTTCGATACTATAATTGGCGCCCGGACAGGGACTTTTGTGATAATACCATTATTGGCTCCTGATAAAGGGACTTTTCGATACTTTAGCATATAAATAATGTAAATATTACTTCTTGACACTTATCCCTCATAATTACAAAACAAGTGGAAATTATATTGAAAAAAGTATTGTCTCTAAGGCGAAGGATCCAGAATTATTTATTTATTAGATTATTTTTTTTAAATTTAATTTATGATATACTTGTATCATAACGTATCAAATTTTTCCAATTAAGTACAGAATTGACATTTAAGTTCTTATTGAAATGTTTAATGTAAAAAAGCTAATATATTTGTCGTTGATATAAATGGAAAATCATATGTTTACATTCTCATATATGTAGAATATAAAGAGAAATTATTGGGATTTACACGTTATAAGGTCCCCAAAGTTCACAATAGTGGTTTTTAAAAGTGGTATATGTGTCATCAGTAGTCTGAGCTTGGCGTAAAAATTATTACCTACCCGAGGCGAAATCAAGAAATTAATTTTAGCTTTAAATTTGGTGGCGCTACCTCAAAAAACGCAACAAAAGTCTGGCACACGATCTCAACGATTTTGATTAAAAAATTCTAAAATGTAGCATATTTAAATAGGAATTTAACGTTATTAAACCGTTTTCCCGAGAAATATATTTTCTTCACTGATAATTGAACTGATTCTTTTGAAAACTGAATACAAATCGTAGCAACCACCTGTTTTACACGTTGTATGTTTAATAGTAAATCTATTAAATATTTTATTTCTGGATTTAAATGTAGTATCAGTATCAATGCATATAAGAAAGTTTTGTTCGATTTAGTGGAATGATTTTTCTAGTAGTTGCTTTAGCCTGAAAAAAAACTATTCTCAAACATTTATTCTAGGTTAAGGTTATGGGATGTTTAATTTAATTCAGTACATATAATATAAATGAACAATTAACGAATCTTTAATATGATGAAAGAGGTTTAGTTCAATACTGAAATAGTCTTCACACAAAAAAATTGTAATTGAAACAATTAACCGGTTTTGGCTGTTCTAAAGCAGCCTTCTTTAGATAATCTAGAATCTAGAGGTTACTGCATCGAAAGAGCAAGTGTTGTAATGTCTTGTACTTTCGAAATCGATCTAATAGCCTCTAGATTATCTGAAGAAGGCTGCTTTAGAACAGCCGAAATCGGCAAATTGTTTCAATTACATGTTTTGAGTGAAGACGTTGTTCGATGAGTCACTAGCACTCATTAGAGAAAAACACAGTCAAGGACTTAATTATAACTTTATTTTTCAATACGACTTCTTTTTTTTACCTTCTCATGTACCAGTAATTTACGCGTCTCAAGATTCCCTGAGGCCAGAAAATAGTTTAAATAGGAAACTAACCAGGGAAAATTTTCCAAGATGTGAATTAAAATATATACCCGAGTTAGATGAAAATCGAAAAAAAAAGATAAATACTTTACTCGATGAAAACTTTCACATGTTTAATAATAAATAAATAAAATGAAATTATGGGATTTTATTAATCCAATGTTAATATACATAAAAAAAGTTTAATTAGAGTTCGACGGATCGATTTTTTTTAATAGATAAGAACTTCAATTAAGAACAGTCAATTCTGTGCTTATTTAAAAACAAAAATAATAAAATAAAAATCAACAAAAAAAAAGTAAATAATTAAGTAAACAACATAAGAAACACAATTAAATAATAAACACAGTCAAACATTAAAAAAATATAAGTATAAACTATTTAATTCAAATGTTTTTAATTATTTTATATATTTTTTTATTATTATTAATTGAATAGGATTTTTTAAATGTCATATTATTATATATATATATATATATATATATATCCGAAAAAATTAGCCCCCCCCCCTAAAGNTGCAAATAAAATCTTTATATGGTAATAAATAATTTATAAAAACGTAATAAAGAAAATGAATCAGTTTTGAAAAAGGTATTTTAAATCTGGTTGATAATAGTTTAAACCTTTATCATTAAAATGTATAATTTTTCTCCTGTTTCAACCATAGCACCTATAATAGTTTTTTATTTTATTTAATTTTAATTTTTAATAAAAAATACTTTTTAATTTTGATTTTAATTTTTTGGTTTCCCAAACGACCCCAATTTAGCTGCTATAAAATCAATTTCTTATCATCTAAGAAAAAGTCTAGGCAATTTTTACTATTTATAAGAAGTTTTCCTTGTTCATTTTATTTTTACACAATTATAATTAACCAAAACTTAAGAATATCTATTTTCAGGTCGTTTTTTATGGTTTTTAGGTAGTTTTCTTTAATAAGAGAAATAATAAAATTATATAGCTCGTTAAAGGTACTTAATAAATTTTGCTTTTTATACAATTTCTTATTTTTTCTTCAAATAGTCAATAACAAACTTTGTACATTTTTAAAACTCCACACGTGAAAGTAGAAGCAGGCATAATTTTATATATCTACATATCTATATAGCAAAATAGTATTTATAAAAAACAGATTATACAGTTTGAAAGGAAAGACTTAGATTATTATACATCATTCAATTCATTAATGAATCTTCTTATTTTAATTGCAATTTTACATTGTTTCTTTTATTTATTCGATCGTTAATGGTTCTCTGTCTTCGTACCGTTTTTTTTCTTATTCTTTAAGATAGATGAAATAAATCGAATTAAACCCTGGCCCCTTATGCAAAAATATTGGCTTGGGACAGATATGTTCGGAGTAATAGACATGTGCGACGGCTTAGTATTTTACAAATCTGGCTTTTAACTAGATCTTCCATCTTTAGCACTAGTAAGATGAGAAAGAAATAAAACAGTGATAGATTCTACATCTAACTAGGGTAAACATTTTACCTTATCTTCTGCACTTTCTTTTTCATTTTTTACTGATCTTACAGATAATTTTGATAAGAAGTCAGCTTTGTAAAGCACGTCAATTATCATTCATTTGATACTTAATCAAGTGATTATATTCCTCATTTTACTCTATTATGGTAAAATACTATTAGAATTAATTTCTAAGACGAATTAACTTTCTATACAACATGGAAGTTGTTCTAATACATTTTTATGTAGTTTGGAAAATAATAAACAAGATAATTGTTAGGAGTAGAGCAAATGTAAAATTTCGTTATAATCTTTTAAATGTCCCGATGTGTCGTATTATCTTTATTCAGATAAAGATCAATAATTTATTCCGTTCTGTACTTCATTTGTACGTCATTAGAAGTTATGAAAAATATTTGTATTCCATTTAGAGAAGTTATCTTTTGTGTCTATACTTTATTCTGATGTCTCATTATTACTCATTATTTTAATATCCTTGAGCTTTGTTGTTAGAATATTATTTCGTCTTACTTTAAAGTTGATTTGCAAATAAAATCTTTATATGGTAATAAATAATTTATAAAAACGTAATAAAGAAAATGAATCAGTTTTGAAAAAGGTATTTTAAATCTGGTTGATAATAGTTTAAACCCGTAAAAATTATTACCTACCCGAGGCGAAATCAAATTTAGCTTTAAATTTGGTGGCGCTACCTCAAAAAACGCAACAAAAGTCTGGCACACGATCTCAACGNGGTCCCCGCTCTTTATGAAGGGACGGATTTCAAGTAGTATGTTACGATAACTTCATTACACTATGTACAGAGGTTAACAGTTGTATTTAGACTAGAGTTGGTAGAAGATACAGTATTTATAAGGTGAGAAGGTTGGCTATTTATGAAGAGGTGTATTATTAGGCTGAAAGAGTTACATTAGTACCATGTTGTGCCACATGTACCCGGTGTGACGTGACCGTCCTTCATAGAGAGAGATAAAGTGAGCCCAAATTTACACAGAAATCTCAGGTACAACTAAACGCAACTTAGAGTAACCTAGTCAAATCAAATACGTTCATATCACCGCACCGCCTGTATAAGCTGTAGACGCTCGTAATAAAAGAAAGACATGATTTGACGGAGTGCTAAAGAAACTCTCTAGGTCTGCGGGGATAAGGCCTCTTGGACGAATCGTCGTCGACTCTGGACGAAGAATGTGAGGTGGTCGGCGTGTGCGAGGAAGAAGGTGAAGACTGATCTGCCTGGTCGGGCTCCGACCGCACCTCAGTAGGGGAAGACCTGGTGCCAGGCATGCCTTTACTCCTCGATTTCGAGCGCCGTTTCCTCACTGCCGCCACTACTTCCTGGCTACCACCCCCAGCGTTTCGGCCGTTTACCTCTGTGCTGGAAGCACTGGTTGGGCTGCCCGTACCTAGCCTGCTCAGCACTTCTACCAAGAGCTCTTCCATCCTGGCAACTTTCTGGTTCAGTTTCTGTACTTCTAGTCTCATGTCCACCTTGAAGTCCATCAAGTTGGTCATGATCTCCTTGTATTCTTGAGGTGGCTGCACCGCGGCCGGCCGGAACAGTGGAGGATCCGACTTAGCCGAGTCGGAAGATTCTATTTTCTTTAGGTTGGTCGGCCGAGCAGGTCTGTCGTCGAGTTCGACTATTTCTTCTATAGTGTCTTGTCGAGCAACGGGTGCCGAAACGGCTTTCTGAACTTTAGGGAAAACTTTATTTCCGGAACCATTCGAGCCTCCTGGCGAATCCCGAACGGATTTAGCACTGGCATCTGATTCCAGGCTTGAACCCAATAAGCGTCCCCATTTACTTGCTCTTACGGTCGTTGGTCTGGGCGCTGCCGCCGACGGTGTTGCTGGAGACGTTACTGTTACCCCACCCTCTTCTTTCTCCGTAACATTGACAACTTTGGTTCCACCGGGACTCATAGCCCCCTCGCTTTTCTCACCCTTTTCTAAATCTTGAGACGGACTCTGGGATGACTGAGGTGTCAGGGCCGTCCTATCTCTTCTAAATTTTGAAAATATTTTTCTAACTAAATGATCTTGGTTTTGGTCAAGTTGTGGTTCGTTTTTTCTTCTCTCAGCTAGCTCTTTTTCTCTTCTGACATCTGCTACTTTCCTGAATATTAACTGAAATATAATATATAATATTATAAATTAACTAGCAAATACATATTTTAGATTGTTATACATTATTATAATTTCAATGGTTAAAGTATTCCATACAAAAAAGTACATACCTATGTAAAGAAAATACCTATGTGGAAAGGTAATTACACCTTTTGACTCAGACAATAATAGCGCGATGAAAATGTCAGTTTAACGAAGTAATAACAATTATATATTGGTATTATTTTTTTTCTTAGACTTACCCTATGCCTTAAATTATAGGTGAGAATGAGATTTCGTGCGAATGAGTTGGCGAATGCTTGATAGAAGTCCAAGACTTCGAGCAAACGATCTCTTTTGATCGTGTGAAGATCACAATAAGTTAAAGCTCTGACATTAGCAGCTGATTGGCCCACCGCGTTGTCTTTCCAGAAGGCGTCACCAAACACGTCTCCTTTGCCTGTAAAAAGAATTATTTGCCTGAAAGAAAGGGATATTAAGATCGAAGTTGATTATAATACCCTCTATAAATCCCAGCAGGTCGGAGCTTATGCCAATGGTATTGTTTTAATGGGAAGATCTATAGTAGCACTACAAGAATAGAAAGAAATGGTCATGCCCGGGCGTCAACTCGGGACACCGGCTGGTTCTACTTTATTTTTTTAAGTCCAAAAGGCAGTTGGGCTTCACGGCGGAAAAGTCCACCTCGAAGAGCACAGACGTCCCGGGGGGCAAGTGCCTTCGCCTCTCAGAAGAACGACCACAGGAGCCGTCCAGCGTCCGAGATGAGAGGTCTAAAGGGTGTTTCGGGTCCGTTTCTCCACGGCCAACAAAATGAGCCTGGTTTGGACGCTGTCACCCGACATTCCCCCCCCCCTCATTTTCTTACCTTACTCGTGGCCCTTTAACGACGATTACGCCTGGTGTACGACCGAGATGAGGGGTCTGAAGGGTGTTTCGCATTCGCCTCTTAGAGCCCGACAAAGTGAGCCCCATTTGGACGCGGTCGGCCGAATTTTTTTTTCGCGCCCAAAAAACATCAAGGCTCAAAACATTTCGGTCGTCCGCGTCCAAACGGGGCTCGTTTTGTCGGGCCTCGAGAGGCGAGCGTTATACACCCTTCAGGTCTCCCATCTCGGTCGCACACCGGGCGCAATCGCCCTTAAATCGCCCTTAAACCCGCACAACTGCTTGCAGTTGTGCGGGGTCACATCGTCCTCACGCGGGTTCAGAGGTAGCTTCCGGTGAAGTCGAGCTGTGCCAGTGAACTTGAAGAGCGAGGACGGTGCCTGGCCGGCGAGACTCGCCCGCGCGGAGCGTGCGCTAAGGGCCGGTCACGGCACCGTCACCCCGACGCAGACCCCTCGATTCGCGTCAAGGATGGATTAAGAATAAATTAAGGAAAAACTAAATATTTTCTGCCAAGAATAGAAGAATCACCCAAAACCTGACTATCGAGAACTGTTATTTTAAAGCAGTTTCTAGCTTTAACAATTTTTAACAACTAAATCTTAGTGGCTTAGGAAGTCAGTGCAAGACTCCAATCAGAAAACAAATCCTATTTCACGTTGTCTAAGCTGTTTAAATATAATTTTTGATCTTAAAAGAGTAACGTTTAAATATACAAGATAATATTTCACCCAGTGGTAACCTATAGATGCGAGACGCGAACATCTTTTATATAATCGAGTAGTGTCCCAACAACGACGACGACAACGACAACGACAACAACGAGTCACCTCTAAATGATTTATAACGTTAAAAATTGATGCGCCATAAGCTGGGATTGAACCAGTGACCTCCAGCGTAAGAAGCGAGACCGCTAGCAATGAGCTACCAAACCAGATTGAAACTTCCGGCCTTAAAATTTTTATTTAAACAGTAGTATCCTACCTATACCTATAATATCTATTTAAATTTTTTGATCATATTTTATTCTGCCCGTTATCACGGGCATAACGGTTAGTTTAATAATAGTATAGAGTTGCATCAACATTTTTGGTAGGAAAATAATGTAACAAATTTATGGAAAAGAGAATTGAGGACGTTAGGAGTTTGAGGATTCATGCAAGTTGAAGATCTGATGAGTATGAAGTTAAGGAGATTGGGATAGCTAGGAAATGTGAAAGAATAGAAAGAGAGCTTATGTATCAAAGATTGCTACGGAAGATTTTAGGGTGTGAGAGGAAAGGTAGACCAAAAAGAAGTTAGTCGCAACAGGCAGAAGAAGGTACAAAGAACATGGGAGTAAGAAGGATGGATGGATTATTTTGCTCTTAGAAGGATCGCAATACTTCCGTACCGAAGGTAAGCTTGCAAGTGCTTCTGCTTCTGCCAGAGGTAATCTTTCGCGGTATACTAAAATGATTATCAACAAGCGAATACATTTATCGTTTAAAAATTTTATTTACCTAAAATGGCGACCACTTCATCATCTTGAATGACTTCAAGAGAGCCAGTGACGATGAAGCAAAGCGAATCTATAGACTCGCCGGTGTGGTAGAGAAGATCTCCCGGAGCCGAATGGCTCATAGTGAAATGCATGGCCAAAGCCCTGAGGCAGCCGTCGCTAGCCAGCCTGAATGCAGGATGCTCGTTGAACACCTTCCTGTTTAAATGAACACATATGTCTGCTTTCATGTCTTTAGGACAGTAGTTTAACACCTGCAACATCGACATACAATATTAGTAACAAATTCATGGATAAATATGAATGTGAGTAAATAAGCAAAATTCGGAGGTCGTATGCTCGTCTTAGATTGTTAGGCTTGTGTGTGTATTAGAAAATAGATTAAAAAAAATGTATGAAATTGAAATAATATAATGAAATAAAAAAGAAGAAATAAATAAAAAGTAGAGGAAGGAAAAGTTATACAAAACAGAAACCGAGAAGCCTAATGTGTGTGTACTTAAAAGCAAAGTAAGAAAAAATGAAGTAGAAAATTCAATAATAAAGGATTATCTGCGATGAAAAGTTGAAAAAAAAGAAATGAAGCTTTTAAGATGTATGTAAGCATTCTATTGTCCCATTAGGACTTGGAAATGAGCCTCTAACGCCACTGGCAAATTTGTTGTTACTTATTTAGATACATGAGGGTCGGACGGCATACATATTCTTGCTTCAGACAATCTGATGATGCATCTTAATTCTAAATCATCTTAAAAATAGTTATATAGCATTGTTACCGCTGTTCCCTGAAATATACAAGAGAGTAAACAACTATAATATTATTTTTTTCGCATAATTTATGTGGATGAAAAAATATTTTATAAGATATGACAAATATAATATGGCCTTAAAATAAAAGAGGTATAAGTATCATCTTCTTGCACGTAATCCTTATCCTTCTAAGTTTTATGCCAATCATTAGGAATGCCACCTCTAACATATTATTCTAATACATATATGAAAAATAAAATAAAATAAAAATAGTAATCAAAAGTACATTTGAAACTGTTGGTGAAGAAGGTATAGAACAATTTGTTTTACAGGAATGTAATTATATATATGTGGTTAAAATAATTCCGATAAAATTGATCTCTTCGTCTTAGCATAGTTAATTATCTCATATTAAATAATTATGAGATTTTCAGTGGTCAATACTATGTTTAAACTAATATACATTACTAATTTTTCTTCTAATTCTACGTACGATATAGCGTAATCAATTTAAACCATTTACGGTTGAATGTAATTATACAGGGTGACACAAAAGTATGGAAACCCCTGAATAACTCGTCAGAAATGCATTTTTTTGAAAAAAGTTAAATACAAAAGTTTTAGGATTTTTCCTTAGCTATTCAATGGTGGCCATGGATTTGACCTGAAACATGCCCTTAAGGGTCATTTGAAGGTCAACTTTGTTATTTTAAATGGGAACCCCCATTTTTTATTGCAGATTTGAAAAGAGCAGGAAATTTTATGAAAAATATGACCTTGACCATGTCCTTGAGCATGCCCTTTAAGGTCATTCTAAGGTCAAAATTGTTTTTCCAATGGGAAACCCTAATTTGTATTGCGGATTGCGAAATAACCAAAATTTTCCCTTTAACAGTGGCCTTGACCATAGCCTACACAACGCCCTTGACCATGACCTTCAAGGTCATTTCAACCCTTCCCCCTCCCCTTTTTTATTAATTTATTGGTTTTTAGTACTTTTATTCAATTTTTTTTCTTGAAGGTCGACCACATCCTTGACTATGACCAGAAATAAGACCATGAAGAAAAAAAATTGAATAAAAGTACTAAAAACAAATAAATTAATAAAAAAGGGGAGGGGGAAGGGTTGAAATGACCTTGAAGGTCATGGTCAAGGGCGTTGTGTAGGCTATGGTCAAGGCCACTGTTAAAGGGAAAAATTTGGTTATTTCGCAATCCGCAATACAAATTAGGGTTTCCCATTGGAAAAACAATTTTGACCTTAGAATGACCTTAAAGGGCATGCTCAAGGACATGGTCAAGGTCATATTTTTCATAAAATTTCCTGCTCTTTTCAAATCTGCAATAAAAAATGGGGGTTCCCATTTAAAATAACAAAGTTGACCTTCAAATGACCCTTAAGGGCATGTTTGAGGTCAAATCCATGGCCACCATTGAATAGCTAAGGAAAAATCCTAAAACTTTTGTATTTAACTTTTTTCAAAAAAATGCATTTCTGACGAGTTATTCAGAGGTTTCCATACTTTTGTGCCACCCTGTATATAATCAATTACTGTAATTAATAATCATACAACAAAAACTACTCTTAATTCTTAAGTCTTAATTTAGCAAGTCCACATTTAATCTACTAGTTTCTACACCCGAGTCAATATAATATATATCATGTCTTTACACTTGGAATCCTTTTAGATTTTATGAATATAAGGTCCCTGTAGTTGATTCTTATGTTTTAAATTCACAATCAGTTATTTAAACCGTTTATTATGCATTCACATTTTTGATGAATGTGGCTTATAGCTTATTATGTTACAGTAACCAATAACTTTAAATGCAGTAACTTTTTTTTTTTTTTTTTTCTGAATGATCAGACTAGTCTTGAGTTAATTTTAAATTGAGTTGCTTGATAGATATAACAAGAAAATGCGTAAAAAAAATTGCAGTCGGCGTGTTTAAATGTAAACATTCCTTGAGTCACAGAAAGTGCAATAAAATCAGTGAATTAAAACAGTAAATATAATCTTGTGATAAATTTAAAAAATTTGATTAGGTTATAATATAGAAATGTAGCAGTTAAAAATAAAAATTGAGTATTAGAGGGAAAATGTTTTTTTTTTTAAATAGTTAATTGCATCACTTAGACTTGCACTGTGTCATGTGGAAATAGAAAATGGTGTACGTAATCGTTGTTCATAATATCTAAATATGTAATAAAAACTTATTTTATACAAATTTAGAGTGTAATTTAAAATTAAGAAAGAAGGATGTATATACATAATAATATTATGTATATAAAAAAACACTAGTATAAAAGTAAGAAATAAAATACACGATAGCTTATAAACGCAGCTTAGTTTAAAATTACAGTGTAATTTTTTGTTACCATCTTTATTTACACCATCTTTTGAACATTTACACGAGTTATGACTAAGTAACGGGCGAGTCATTAAAAAAGACTGTTTTTGATTATGATAATTTTTATTTTAGTAATATTTCCTACTACTCATTTATTTTAATACAAGAGTTAAAAATAGAGTTTGTACATTGAACCCTTCTTTTTTTTCTCTGGTATCCTCGTATTCATAATAAACGACACAAATACTTGGATCAGCGTAAGATACAGTCATTCTTTTAGGGGATTTACAAAAAATAAAAATAATTAAATTATGAAACATAATAATTGTCATTCAAAATGTTATTTTAGTTACAAGATACACGAATTTTCCTAGATGATTTCATGGACAGTGTACGCCAAATAACACCTACCATAGCGTATTATTAACAACCTCAGAGTTTTATCTTAAGTTACGTAGACAATTTATACGGTACCTTGTCAGTGTCAAGTCCCTTGGTCATGGCCCACGTTGAAACGACGTAGTCCATGACTCTTTCTGATAAAGCTTTAGGCACTTCATGAAGTTTCATAAATTCCCTGACATTATTTAACATGTCATGGTATTTAGCTGTCGCCGACGTCATCTGCTGAATTATGGTTGTCACGTGACCGAAAATAGTTGCATAAAGCAGCGCTGAAATAGAAACAAAATTAAGCTTTATTGATTAAAAAGGATTCTTAAAATACAAATAAGAAAACCCTTGTCTCTAGCATATTATGTTTGTCTAGAAGTTGAAAATCAACTATGCAAGGTTATCTTGTTGTTTGAATTATTAACTTTTATAATACAAATATTTACGAACATATAACTCAGATCTCAAGGATAAAATTGGTAATATGTATGTCAATAATTATTTTTTAGCGTAATTATTTAGAACATTGCATATTATAATAATATTCTGTATAGCTATTTGGTTTACTAACTACTTGACTATCAATAAACTAAGAACCTAAGACTGTTAAACTAAATAGAGTTGGGACAACTAAGTAAATGAATTTTTATGAGGATTAAAAGCATTTTAAATAGTACGAAAGCCTTGTAAGTCTGTCAACTGTCGTGGGTTTGGGAATAGGTAAATTCTAACATAGGTTTATTTTTTTTATTTTTTGTCGATTGTAGAATTGTGGAATCGATCAAATAAATCTTCTAGTCAATATGTATAATATTTAAGTACTTGAATCAAGAAATCTTACATCAAAGCAATTTGTGATACTTTAAGGTGTTTCTTTGTAATATTCTGTTTAGCTATCAGTTTCTCTGATGAGTTAGATTCCATAAACTAGTTCTTACCGGCAATAATCATCATGCAAATGGTGAATATTTTTTCGTTGTCAGTTTCCGCGGCCACGTTGCCGAAGCCTACGCTAGTCATGCAGGTCATGGTGAAGTAAAGGGCCGTAACGTACATGGTTTTTCTGGATGGTCCGTTGACCAGTTCTGGAGTACTGGACTCATTTGACCAGTTGTAAGAGTAGGGGGACTGCGTTACGTTGGCTAATTTCCACAGCCAAGAGTACTGCAAACCGTTATCTGCATCCGACCGACCTGAGTAATCATCCATGATGAATTTTACACAGAGTTTAAACTTAATATCAATATGAGAAGCACAATACAGAAAAGCATCAAGAAAAAAATATGTAGACCTGAGATATGCACTCAATTAACATACAATTATAATTATACTGCATCTAATATGAAATTACCAAGGTTTTAAATCGGTCTTAGAAGACTTCATATAAAACAATAAATAGATACACATCTATTCATTGTTGTAATTTATTATATTTATTTATTCTGTTAAAAGATACGGAATTATTCCGTAACTTTCTACGGAGGAGTTCGAAATATTTGTCTAGTAATGACTGTTTAGGCTAACTACAATTTGTTCTCATAGACCAATGAAAATATCCAAAGTCAATACATTTTATGCAGTAATTCTAGTACAGTTGTTTATGTTTACTCTCAAGAAGGTCTATAGTTAACTTTATATTAAGTACAGACTCTGTTTGCATCCATTTGCCATCGCTATGGCAAGGTTTATTTAAGTTATATACTTCAAAGTTTAAAAATTAATAAAAAAAACAAATTACCTATAGAATACCAGATGCAGGCGAGCCAATGAGCGACAAGCATGTAGAAACAAAGCAGCAATATCAACATTGCTGCTCCATATTCTAAATACCTGTCGAGTTTTCTCACTACTCGACCCAACCTGAGCAGCCTGACCACTTTGAGAGCGCTGAACAGGCTCCCGATGCCCTGAAGCCCAAATAAAAACAAAACATGTCATACAGACTCATATCCACTCTACCTGCAAATGATGGGCACACCTTTATTATGCATTAATAGGTAAACTTACACTATATTAATAATTATATCTAAGCAAAACCTTTTAAACAAACTCACCGTGTGACAAAATTACAAATTATTTGCTGAGAAAATTCGAGTCATTTATGCTGGTAAAAAATAATAGCTAGTTATAAAATCATCATAATTTCTTTATTTGTAAAGTGCGCTAGCTTTCTACTTACGATATCCTTTCAGGAATATTAAAATACCTGATTGGAATAAATATAAGTATGCATGCATAAAATCTGTTGACCAATTTCTTAACCAGTAATGGCCATTTTCAATTTACTTTTTGAAGAATAGTAAATTGAGGCCCATGAGATTGTACCCTTAGGTTCCTACCCTATTGCTGGTTTCATTGTAATAGCAAGCTATGCCTTTATGCTTTTTCTCCCTAGATTTGTCTGCAGTAATTTTTCTGCCAGGCACTCATGCAAATTCTTTAGCAGGTTTACATGCACTATAATGTAGTTTATTGGAAGTATATAACATCAAAGTGACCAAGAAATTATAGCAAAAAAAGGTCATGATGTTGGATAAGTACTATAGTCAATATTGTGTTAAAATGGAACTGTTTCTCACTGAAACTTTACGAAAAAATTCTATTTTCGTTTGTAATGAAAAATGATAAAAGATAACGACAAGTCTAATAGTATAAATTATATATTATTTTATATATTTTTATTTAAACATGGCTCTTTTCGAACTTATGAACCAAATAATTTGTATTCAATAATAGTTTTAACAAAACTGTATGCTATATCTTAAATTGTTTGGCGTTATTTTGTAATATGTTAGCATACCTATAGTTACGGACACTAACATTCATCCACGCACACATACATTGTTAAGGAATTAGATTTAATATTTTGCAACAATTAAGAACTATTTGGGGACCAAATTGAAGTTAAAAAATGACATAAACAAGTAAGCTATAAACAAGCAAACTCGTTGTTATGGAGATATTATGTTGGTTTTAAATTTACTTTAATAAAACACTTTTTCTTTTTAAATGGCTCATTAAAATATTATAAGAGCAACTACGAGTACTATTGCAAATTTTCAAATCTACCATTCGAAGATAAGTAAATAATATTAAATAAGGTTTATTAAATAATATTAATAAGGTACATTATATTAACAATATGGATAATTTCATAGTTAGGTAGTAAATAGTAATGTTCAAAGTAAAAACCTTTTTGGGCTTTTACTATTCTTTATGAACCCAAGCTAAAATACGTCCTATTATCTTAAAAGCATACTTGGATTGTTTGATCTAAAATTATTCTTAGATAATGTTTTTTCTTTTTTCTCAATTTTAGATATTTAATTTATGATTGTAATATTGTTTTAGCTGAAAAATCATCATATTTCTTGCTTCCGAGCTAATGGAATCTATATGATCGTTCTGAAGAACGAAAATTTTTAATTAGAAATCCGTTTCAGACACCAGGGAACATTTATGATTCCTTGTGATCTGTCACTCAATGTTTGTGAACCAACATATTTATCGTAAACTATTTGTCTGATTTTAGTAAAATTTGGATTGTAGGTCATAATTAGCCCATTTAAGTTTAAGTTAAATTTTATTAAATTGATATAATCAAATTCTCGTAAAAAAAAAAAAAAAATAATAATAATAATGATAGGTAGTAAAAGCATAACATCATTAAAGTACAAGAAGCTAGGTACTACACTTAGTGGCAGACTATTTTTCAGACACTATCATTTTTATTATATTTAGGACACCCTGATATATTTAATATTTGACCATATTTTATATTTTTCTTCTTGGAATTATTTACTTTTATTGTAGGTATTAAATTTGCGTGTTTAAAGAAAAACTATAAATGCGTATTTATTAAAAATCGTAGGTATAATTATAAAAATATTTTTTATAATTAATCCTAAAAGTTAGATAAGGATACCTACATATTAATAAAATAATTCTTCCGTGCTGTATTTCGGAGCACTTTAAATGTGTTATTTCAATTATTATTTGATATACCACATAACAAATATCGAAAGGAACGTTTTTGCGAAGTTTAACAACACCTAAATGGTATGAAAAGTATGTTATTATAGAGCACCTTTTACTTGGGAGAATTTATTTTTGTGTTTTTAAATTTATAATTATCATAACATATAAAAATTATTGCTTTAAATATAGATACCCAAAATTTGATATTTGCTATTCCAAGTATTCAGTTAACACAACATTGTAAATAATTAAAATATGGTAATGAATTGTTCATTATTAAAAAAAAATCAACGGATAGAATAAGATAAAATATAATAAAAAAATGTCAAGATAATATTAAATACCTAATATTATTCTAATAGTTAAAATTAAAATATTTAAGGAAGGAAAATGTAAAAAACTAGGAAATTATCAATTTAAAATATTGCTCTTTAAAATATTATATTATTGGTGATATTACTTATATTATTTTGATAAAAAGCAAGCAATTAAGCTTATTGCTTCTTATAAGCCTTTCAAATCTATGCTTATTATTTGTTTAATTTTTAAACAAAAGTAATTAATAAGATTTGTTAAAAATATATAGTAATAAAGAAAGCAGTGATACATAAAATTACGTTAATTTGATCATTAATTTATTATCTTTGAAATTAATTTATTATTAAATAACATGCATTTTTTTTATCATGCTGTTAATAAATAAACGTAACAAAATAAGGTAGTATACATACAAGAATACATGTGATTGTTATTGTAAATTTCAATATTTTTTAGACATAATAAAAATGTGTAAGAATATAAAGAGACAAAAAATAAACGTGAATTAAGTCTATGCAGATGTTATATTGGCAATTATTGAATTATTAGCGATAACCATTCGTTTAATCAAAATATATTTAAATTATAACAGTAACTTTTTTAATAATGAAATTAAAAGAATTTCATATTTGTTTAAATTTCTCTAACATAGTATCAATGATAATTCGTAAGTTATGTTTTTAGTATAAAATTTATGATGTTTTTAGTATAAAATCATTGTTGTATAAAATATAATATTTATGTAATACACATGTAATTAGTTTTATAATTGTGATCTGGAATATTTGTACATAACACATTGTTTTGAGTTGATTATAAAATGTCCAATGAATTCACCTAGTTAATTCATTGAAGATAAAGCTTAGTTTATCTCTAAAATACCACAAATAGATATGTGTAGAATACCACAATTATGCGTGGAATACCACAATTATATATGCGTGGAATAGCACAATTATTCGATTATACATAGTTATTATTAGGTATTCTCCACCTTATATGCTTCTTTTAAGTGTAAAATTACCACAAAAATTATTCGACAGCGGTTCCGACCTCTGTAATTGGTCAATATACAATTAAAGTGATTAAGTTGGGCACTTGCCAACAATTCGTTTTTTGCTAAAATTTTCCATTAATTTCTCCAATTTTGATAGGAAATATATTATGGAGGAGGCTTGATAAAAATTCGATTTTATTTTTTTGATAATGAGATTAGAGAATTTACGCACTCTTAGTTGAAAGTAATTTTTTGAATTGAGTGATCTAGGATTTTCAAGCTTATCAGTCACACGACTGATCTATAAACAACTTAATAATAGTCTAGATAAATAAAATAAAAAAATAATTAATAAAAAGGTCTAGTATACATTATTCGATTAAAATTCCATGCTCTACTACTATCTAAGAAACGCGAATTAATATTTTTCAAAACTGAAGAACGTGCAAATATAAATCTACAACACAATATGGTTAAGGAAGATAGTATGTGAAATTCATGTATCCAGTAAATGGTGTCAATGTTGTATATAAAAATATTAAAACAATACAGAGTTCAAAATTTCCTCCATCCGTTTACCTAATGATTGTAAAAAAATGAGAACACAATGTGTTGTGACACACAATTGTGCGTACAAAACAATAATACATTTTTTTTAGAGGTTGGTAAACCCTTGGCATGTTACCCATTATTGGTGTAACTTTCAGGGTATACCAAATAAAGTTATTAAATCCTCCATGTGAAAAAACCAAAGATGTTATATAAACCAGATTGAGGGTTGCGGCAAAAAAGTGACCCCATGGAGATATGTAAAATGTCACCTCCATGGGACAAATTACCTTCCTCTTGGTTATAGGTTACCAAGAAAACGTGTGGCAGGTTACCATAACCTGATTCAAAATTAACCAGAGGTAACCTTAAAACTATCAAAGAAGGTAATTTGNCCGTCTGACCTGATTCATTGAGAATCAACCGTCTGACCTGATTCATTGAGAATCAACCGTCTGACCTGATTCATTGAGAATCAACCGTCTGACCTGATTCATTGAGAATCAACCGTCTGACCTGATTCATTGAGAATCAACCGTCTGACCTGATTCATTGAGAATCAACCGTCTGACCTGATTCATTGAGAATCAACCGTCTGACCTGATTCATTGAGAATCAACCGTCTGACCTGATTCATTGAGAATCAACCGTCTGACCTGATTCATTGAGAATCAACCGTCTGACCTGATTCATTGAGAATCAACCGTCTGACCTGATTCATTGAGAATCAACCGTCTGACCTGATTCATTGAGAATCAACCGTCTGACCTGATTCATTGAGAATCAACCGTCTGACCTGATTCATTGAGAATCAACCGTCTGACCTGATTCATTGAGAATCAACCGTCTGACCTGATTCATTGAGAATCAACCGTCTGACCTGATTCATTGAGAATCAACCGTCTGACCTGATTCATTGAGAATCAACCGTCTGACCTGATTCATTGAGAATCAACCGTCTGACCTGATTCATTGAGAATCAACCGTCTGACCTGATTCATTGAGAATCAACCGTCTGACCTGATTCATTGAGAATCAACCGTCTGACCTGATTCATTGAGAATCAACCGTCTGACCTGATTCATTGAGAATCAACCGTCTGACCTGATTCATTGAGAATCAACCGTCTGACCTGATTCATTGAGAATCAACCGTCTGACCTGATTCATTGAGAATCAACCGTCTGACCTGATTCATTGAGAATCAACCGTCTGACCTGATTCATTGAGAATCAACCGTCTGACCTGATTCATTGAGTATCAACCGTTTTCCCACACGAAAACTGTTTGGATGTGGCCATCTTAAGCAGCATTATTGGCGATAAAGATTCGAAACTAAGGGATTTATCATATCTCAGTACAAGTACAGGCTTCCGATAAATAGATTGAAGACCTTTTTTATTTACTTATTTATTTATTTTTTTTTACATTATTTATAATATAGATCTCACAGGTACACCGAAGTAAGTTAGTGCTCTAAGTTTATTAGTTATTGCTGAAGTCAATATCTTACTTTATTCTTTCTTTAGAACATGAAATTCATCAGTATATAATATATTATGAATAAATATATTAATAGAAATCTTATTATCCTTGGAACCAATCCATTTCTGGATTACAAGATGACAATAAAACCAAATTTGATTTTGTTGCAAGCAAATAAAATCAGATAAATCCTTCTAAACCAATAAAGTCACATCGTTAAACATAATGACAATTGTTCACCTAACTAAAAAAGACAGGTGTCAATAGATATTTTCACAAACATGTTTTTAAGAGACCATTTATCTTTGCTATACAGGTCAGAAAGTTCGGTGACACGAATGTCACATGAGATCACCCCATTCGGGTAAGAGGGCTACTGCTGTATTTGGAAGTAAATTGACATCTGCATTCAAAAGAAATAAATAATATTAAGTATAAGGCACGATGGTTAGTGAAGTCAAGTGTCTGGCTCAGGAGAGTTTTAAGTCGGCCAACCTTACTTATCTGTTGTATGTACTTATGATATTTCCTCATGAAAGCTCGAATTTAATATTTAGAGTCCAGATTCTATGTTACCTGATGATTTAATTATAGAAAGTTAATTGTAAACAACTAATTTACAGTAGATCCAAGAGGGAATTTATCATTTTTATCTCAAGTACTACAATATTTTATTTATATTTGGTCCTTGGAATTTCCAAAAGGGTTCCAAAACCTTACAAAGGTAAAATTACTCATTAATATTATTAATTATATTAATAATGAGATATTATCCCAATAGTTTATTATTTGACAAAAATTAAATAAAGTGAGTTCGATATCTACTAGTTTGGTAATTACATTTTTTTTTTTTTTAAAGTGGCTTTAAGCTGATTGTTGTGGATGGTTTTATAATGCTTCTGATATTAAATTTTAAATATAATACCAGCATTGTAGGTAGCAGGTATTGTATTTATTTATCTGATGCCGATTTATTTTTTATGTTTCAAAAAGTAAATTAAAAATTTGGAATCTTGGACTGGAGGAAATATTGGACAACCCTGTATTTTTAATTACATCGATGTTAACATTTATATGAGGAATGAAAAAAAAAAGAAAAAAGTATCATAAATAAAAAAGAGTGACAAAAAAACTAAATTTAAAAAACAAAAACATGTTCAAAAGAATAAATCATTGCATAAACCACATATATAATATATAAAGAACATAACAAAAGGACATAATAATAATGTTTAATGTGTAAGAATATTCTCTGTAAAAAGTACCTTAAAATTAAAACTAAAAACCATGAAGAATGTAAGTGTTCAAATAACCTGGTCCAAAAAAAAATTTAAATAATTATTAAGAACTTTTGTTAGGCGAAATTTTCAAGCTATCTCCGAACGTGTAAGCTAAAGTTTCCAAAATCCAAATGAACAAAAATATATACATTAATTTAGTAATTTGTACAAGTTTTTACATTATATTACATCCTTTTCTTTTAACCACGTTTGAGTTAATATTGTCAGGAATATGTTATTAACTAGTTTAAGGTAAATGGCGTAACATTCTATAATTTGATTAATTTTGTTAGAAGCAAATTTGTAACTAGTGTTAGTTTGTATTCTATTCTGTTTTTTGTACCATATTATTTTACTATTTATGGAATTTCGACAGCTATGTATTAAAAAATCCGGATTAATGTATACTACTTTATATGGATTTAATTGAAAAACCTATGTGCTACAACCAATAGAACAATCTAACGATTATTTTTACATAAAAGGGCATTTTTTAATTACACTTAGTTAATTCTTTTTATTAGACTTAAAATTTATAAAATTGTTAAGTTTTTTTTGTTAAAAAAAAGAAAACTATTATAATAAAAATGAATAAAGAAATGTTTTTATTAAAAAATAGAAATATATTTTCAAAAAATAAATTTCTTTTAAAACATTTAAAAATATTTTTTATTAGCACCCTCTTAGATGGTAAGAGGAAAAAAAGTGATCAATGAAACATTTTTTAAGGAAATTTAAGAGAACCCATCTAATGGTAAAGGTATATTGACCAATATAAACCAAAAATTTAATTCTGAATAAATGAATAACGTTGGAGATGGAGCTAGAAAATAAAAAGTAAAGAATTTTAAAATAAAAGAGGTAAATGTTAAAAGGAGTTGAATTATAATAAAGAAATTCCGGTAAAAATTAATTAAGGAACAATGAGTCAAATGCAAGAAGAAAAAAATTAAAAGAAGAAATCTAGTAAATAGGAAATGACAGAATTATTACAAATGCACATAATTAAGTATATATATAAGTACATTAATTATATCATTATTCTTCCAGATTAAGAAATACTATGGAGAACCAAAAAGTAGAGGATATAATTAAGGCGAAACATAAGAGTATACTGTATGAAGAAAGGCATGGAGAGTAGAAAAAAATAAATAAATACTGGTTTTAAGAACTATTTTAATAAAAATCGTGGCACTTGGTAACTACTTAAAAAAAATAGTTAACTAATTATTCTCTCAAAGGTACAAATAAAGACTATTTTGGGTCGAAAGACATTAAAATGAACCTCCGCCTTATCAGATACTATAATTCGTTATAGGTTTTGTTCCTTTTAGCAAATTATGTTTTTAATTTATTTTTTTCTTCCTGGCATACGGAAGGCGAAAGAAGCAAAGTGATCGTTTTGAGAAACAATTTTTTGTTCCGAATTAAAAATTTTCTAGGCAGGAATCCGTTTTTAGATATATGTGTACATATCGGTCTGATCAACATATTTATAAACCACACTATTATAAAAACTATCCCTCCAATTTTATTGAATTATATAGTTAGTAGATCGTAATTAGTCTATTGTGTTTCATTTGTTCATTACTCTCTCGTTTGATATTGTACGAGAGCGATTAAAAATATTTCCGAAAAGTATTTTTAAAAAAATCCATTTTTATAGATAAAAATACAAAAAAAAGGAGTGAGATGTTTATATTATATTCTCAAGGCACTTTGCCCAACGTTCCAGAAGTGCCTGTATACCTAAAAACAATTATCCTTTTTGATGAAATCTAATCCACCGTTTTAAGTTGTTTGTGGCTTGATTTTTTTCTCTCTGAGAAAGCCCTTCAGACATCCAAAAATGTAGTAATCACTCGGAGCCAGGTCAGGGTATAGGGAACATGTGTTCTGGGGGCTCTGAGGAAGAACCTCAACGTTTAACTTTTCCAACACTTCCTTGGTTAATGCGGCTTCATGATGCAGTGTTGGGACATCGATAGGAAAACATGTTCGGCATCAAATTGATCGAGCATCAATGTTAACCAAAACATAGATGTTTTTGATACATTGAAATTGANTTTTTTTTTTATATTTGTTCCTTAATTTCTTCCGGTTCCAACGATTGCTACAAGTCAAAAACCTATATGTAATTTTAGTATTATTAACCGTCAAAGTTTAAAAATTCAAAAATTTATAACTTCAAAATGGCGGCCAATATCAAAATGAAATTTGGCGGGCTTATTTATCATACAGAGAGGTACATTTGTGCCAAATTCCAACTCAATCAGGACCATTTTCGATTTATTACGATATTTTTTTAATTTTTGCTGACTAAGCAAACTGGGTTCAAGGTGACGGAAAAAGTTAATTTTTCCGGGCGGCACAACTACAGGTTAGGTCTGATTTTTCTGCCAAGTTTCAACTCTCTAGGTTAAATACCTTGGGCGCTATGATGATAACACACATACACACATACATACACACATACATACAAACATACACACATACATACGTCATGCTGAATACCACTCAGGAAGTCTTAAAAACCCCTAAAACGGATAATTCCGTTGAAATCTCTTATGACGTCATTAACCCCTCCTGACGAGTCAGCAAATATTAAAAATAATCCTACCGCGGGGTTCCACAAGCCGAGCGAATTTCCATTGGAAATTTGTAGTTCAATGTTGTGCAGTTTAAACTTCTTTTAAACTACTAAGATTATGTTTAACTAAGCAATATTCTAAAAACCCTAATCCATCTAAAATATTTTTTTAAAATTATTATCTTAACTTAAAATAACCCTCACCATGGTAATAGTTATGAAGGAAGTTTAAACTACACAACATTGAACTACAAATTTCCGATGGAAATTCGCTCAGCTTGTGGAACCCCGTGGTAGGATTATTATTTTTATATAAAATAGATTTTTGGATAATTATCAATGTGAAAAAAAATTAGATGTCAAATTTAAAAATGATCATCCTTGGATTCTCAACTAGAGATGTTTTACAGCATGTTACTGCTACTTTTAGAGTTAGGGTTTCCCATAAAGAGGCCGAAAATTTCATGCTGGTTTATGATTGCCTCTTCTTTTAATAAGTCCTGAATTATTCAGATGAGCTTAAGGACAGCAGAGCAAGAATATCTCGACCACAAGCAAAAATCAATTATCATCAATAATGATTGTATTGTGCAGTAATTGTTTAAGTGATTGTCACTCTAAGCAGAAGCATCCCACGATAGAGTGACGTTCATGCCTGGTCAGTAACGATTTTCTAACCAGATATCTTGATTTAATAATGTGGTGTGGCCTCGATTGAGGTATTTGGGACTTCCTAACTTAGCCTAAGTAATTTCCTAGATATCAATCACTTACTATACCTAGGCTTTTCTTNAAATTTATAAAATTGTTAAGTTTTTTTTGTTAAAAAAAAGAAAACTATTATAATAAAAATGAATAAAGAAATGTTTTTATTAAAAAATAGAAATATATTTTCAAAAAATAAATTTCTTTTAAAACATTTAAAAATATTTTTTATTAGCACCCTCTTAGATGGTAAGAGGAAAAAAAGTGATCAATGAAACATTTTTTAAGGAAATTTAAGAGAACCCATCTAATGGTAAAGGTATATTGACCAATATAAACCAAAAATTTAATTCTGAATAAATGAATAACGTTGGAGATGGAGCTAGAAAATAAAAAGTAAAGAATTTTAAAATAAAAGAGGTAAATGTTAAAAGGAGTTGAATTATAATAAAGAAATTCCGGTAAAAATTAATTAAGGAACAATGAGTCAAATGCAAGAAGAAAAAAATTAAAAGAAGAAATCTAGTAAATAGGAAATGACAGAATTATTACAAATGCACATAATTAAGTATATATATAAGTACATTAATTATATCATTATTCTTCCAGATTAAGAAATACTATGGAGAACCAAAAAGTAGAGGATATAATTAAGGCGAAACATAAGAGTATACTGTATGAAGAAAGGCATGGAGAGTAGAAAAAAAAAAAAAATACTGGTTTTAAGAACTATTTTAATAAAAATCGTAGCACTTGGTAACTACTTAAAAAAAAATAGTTAACTAATTATTCTCTCAAAGGTACAAATAAAGACTATTTTGGGTCGAAAGACATTAAAATGAACCTCCGCCTTATCAGATACTATAATTCGTTATTGGTTTTGTTCCTTTTAGCAAATTATGTTTTTAATTTATTTTTTTCTTCCTGGCATACGGAAGGCGAAAGAAGCAAAGTGATCGTTTTGAGAAACAATTTTTTGTTCCGAATTAAAAATTTTCTAGGCAGGAATCCGTTTTTAGATATATGTGTACATATCGGTCTGATCAACATATTTATAAACCACACTATTATAAAAACTATCCCTCCAATTTTATTGAATTATATAGTTAGTAGGTCGTAATTAGTCTATTGTGTTTCATTTGTTCATTACTCTCTCGTTTGATATTGTACGAGAGCGATTAAAAATATTTCCGAAAAGTATTTTTAAAAAAATCCATTTTTATAGATAAAAATACAAAAAAAAGGAGTGAGATGTTTATATTATATTCTCAAGGCACTTTGCCCAACATTCCAGAAGTGCCTGTATACCTAAAAACAATTATCCTTTTTGATGAAATCTAATCCACCGTTTTAAGTTGTTTGTGGCTTGATTTTTTTCTCTCTGAGAAAGCCCTTCAGACATCCAAAAATGTAGTAATCACTCGGAGCCAGGTCAGGGTATAGGGAACATGTGTTCTGGGGGCTCTGAGGAAGAACCTCAACGTTTAACTTTTCCAACACTTCCTTGGTTAATGCGGCTTCATGATGCAGTGTTGGGACATCGATAGGAAAACATGTTCGGCATCAAATTGATCGAGCATCGATGTTAACCAAAACATAGATGTTTTTGATACATTGAAATTGATCTCCCAACCAAAGATAATTTGCTTGTCCTCCAAAATTTGACCACGAGCTCACCGATTTCCTAGTTTTCATCGTCATTTTTTTTGATATTTTGATTTCAATGATTCATCAAGTCAACATCGATGTTGCCCATACATTGAAACCATATACATCGATGTTTTCGATACATAGACGTCGAGGTCCCAACCCTAGTGTATGAAGGCATGCAATGACAGACATGATGGGTAATGATGCCGTTTGATAACAACCTATGTTTTTTCGTTTGAAGTGACAGTTTCAAGGTTCAGATTTTTCCTCACCTATTATATCCCTCACCTGGCTCCGGTTCGACAGTGGATTAGTATATACAACAATTCAAGATGAGATGATGATCCCTATTGAAAATGGGATATTTATGACGTCATTAATCCCTCCTGATGAGTCACTAAAGATTTAAAAAAAAAAAAAAAAAT